>OX402533.1:1180551-1337597 GCA_948098885.1 Drepanosiphum platanoidis
CGTCTTCGTCGAGCACGAAGTGTAGTATTAAAGTTGGAAACGATTTTTTTCGGTTTCGTACCTGTGAAAACCTCGTTTTAATAACAAACTCTGATTGAGCGACGAACCGTCGCGACGGTTAGATTTTTAAAAGTGCGAAAATACCTAGTTGGAAGAAGGATTCGATCTAAATTTGTCTGTCCCCCCCCCCCCCCGCAGGTTCTTCGGTGGTCGGCAACAGCGCCAACGACCGTCTGCACGTGACGCCCGTGGTGGCCGGCCTGCTGGCCATCACCGTGCTGTCGGCCGCGGCCGCGGCGGTGGTGATGTGCGCGCTGCGCGTGCGCTCGCGCCGTCACCTGAACCAACGGCGGCAGGACATGTGCGGCGGCGGCGGCGGCGGCGCCGGGACGGGCAGCATCATGGGCGGCGGCACCGGCGGCGGGGCCGTGGTCATAGCCGTGTGCAAGCAGAAGGTGGACGACGACGACTACGCGTCCGCGGCATCGGACCCGGACAAGAACCCGGACCTCATTCCGCCGACGAAAATCAAAAGTGCGCGGATAAATGAAAATAAATGTGTTTTTTCGGCAGGGCTCATAACTTCTAGCATTTGCATAATATTTCGGAGTATAAGTGCTATTTTGCTTTTTTTCGCATATTTTTGCTTGTTTTCGCATGATTTTTGAGTAGCCTGAAACATGAAGTTATGAGCCCTGGTTATAAGTGTTTTTCCTGACCGTCGGTTTTTCCGTTTTCTCCTCGCAGGCGGCAGCAGAGGCAACATCGGATACCGCGTCGTCCAGCAAATCCCGATGGGGTTGAACGACGACGAGGACGACAACCTGGACGGCGGCGGCGCCGCGGAATCGTCGGACGACGAGCGCGCCGGTTACCCGACGCTCCCGATGGACGGCATTAGTTCGCGTCAATCGGTCAATTCGCTTCGAAACGTTAGTATAGTATACGTATGACGTTTTTAATTTCACACCAGCTAGAATATATTATAATAACCTCAAAGCTACTCGTTTTTCTAGTTTCACCCTTTTTACCCCTTTTTTTCACCCCCTTGAGGGTAAAAACGACCTAAACAAAACACAATACAATATTTGCAAACGACTACGGTTTTAATTTTACGATATACTTACCTATAAGATGGATTTCACGACGCGGTCGCGTCAAATAATTTCGAAAAACTCGGTTTTCACGACAAACACTTTTGAAATTTCACATCGCTTTGTTTTTTGAAAGTCAAACTTAAAAAAAAAATATAAAATATTAGCTTTGATATACTTATCGAATATTATTTACTACGAAAATACGTGCTATCACCATCTCTTCTCAAAGCTGCTACCGATCATATTGTTTTAAGTCGATGTTCGTACTATCGGTTTTTTTAGTACTTATTCTTAGTCTCGTTTTCGTCGACACCGACTCGAATTCCGCCGTCGCCCGCGCGCGCCCCCGGTGTAAAATTATTTGTTAATAAAAACAGGATTTAAAATCACAAACACAATCATCGGAGACGCGTGTAACCTACCTTGACATTATCAAACACAAATACGACTCTGCGTTCGTTTGATTATTTGGTTAAAAAAAAAAAATAACTACGTCGGCGATTTTTCTGCGTTGAAAACGCGCGCTTATATATTTCAAATTCGTTTACAATAATATTGTATTATTATCGCTCGGCCGTTGGAAATACATACTCGTACATCTCGGAGATGATAATACGAGTATAATGTGTATATAATCGAGAAAATATGCTATTGTTCGACGGCGAAGTCAAACAAACGTACAAACGAAGAAGAATACAATATCGTATTTGACGTTTTTTTTTTTGTTGTTCGTAGGTCGCTGCAACGGTCGGCCCGGGTTACAACAACAACGGGTACAGGCCGGAACAGCAGCAACACGGTACGAAAACCACGGCCATATCGTCCCGGTTGCCGCCGTACCATCCCCGAGAAATCGTCACGGTACGAACACCTCTGATGTCCAGTGAACAGGAAAGCTGCGTTTAAAAAAAAATTTAAAAAAATTGATTAATAATTATTATCGTATGTTTACACGTTGATTTAATGTATTATGTAATTGGTAGTCCTAATTATTATTATTATTATTATTATTACCCGATATTATTAATATAATTATTATTATTATTATCATTATTATTGTATTGTGAATGTATTTTTGTTAATGACTTTCCCAAATGTATGATATAATATCACGACGAGAAGAATAATAATTATTCCGCCTCTGCGAACGTTTATATTTTCCACGACGACGTTTCTGACGTTTCTGCCCGGCCCTCTTCACGTTTCGCGCGCGCGCGCGCGTGTGTGTGTTTGATCACATAATGTAGCCTCTATAATGTTAAATTCTCTCGTGTTTTAATTTTTATGGTTAAACTTAGGAAACGAATGTAAATGACAAACGCGCGTCAAGTGTACGAGAAAACATTAAAGCGCGTCCCCCACCAACCGTTTTATGTCGTTTTCTCGTGTCTGCCCGACGACCGAATACGATTTTCGACCGCCCCTCGTCCACATTACCTCCACCACTACTACTACTACTACTACGCTGATATTAATAATTTAGATCGAGTTTACCCGCTGATAATTTCGTGTGTTCTTCTGTGTCGTACCGAGACGAGAATAATTATTATTATCAAATCAATTCGACGGCGCGGCGGGGCGGCGGTGGTAATTTCAAACGGACACTATTTTGTTTTTCCTCTCCAAAACGGAACTATATCAATAACAGCTAATCGACATACGTGTCATAACAATATGATGGTGAAAACGTAAAATTCTTCGAGATCGGGAAAAAAAAAAACAAACAATTCGACGGGGTTTTTTTGTTGTTTATGAACAGTGTAAATAATTTGGAAATGTCGTTAAAAACGTGATTTCACGATATGATGATGATGAAGAACGACGCGCGAAGAAAACCGATTCGTTAATCAAATTTAATTACGCCCAATCAAACTGTGTACAAAATTGTATTATAATAACATTTTTTTTTTATTAAAATATTCATATAGTCATGTACCCAAAGTTCCGACGTTGTTAGTTTTTTTTTTTTTCCTTTTTTCCTTTTTTTTTTTTTTTTTTTTTTTTGGCAAACAGTTGTTAAGCGTTGAGAAATCGTGTAAAAAAAATATTGCGTTTTAAATCAAATTTATTTAAGTTTTTAACATTAACGGTTAGGGAATAATAATAATTAATTGTTGTTGTTGTTTGTACTGTACTTATGATAATATTGAAGTTGGCAAAAAATTTTGTTCGATTTTATTCGAACTGTCTTCGATTCGCGGCGAACTCGTCACACACCCGAAGGACGAGGATAATATTATTATAATGTTTTAAAATCTGTTTACATTTTTTTATCATAATTATTATTATTGAAAATAGATATTATATTATATTTAATGTACATATTTCATTATCGGCATCAATAATAACGACGATAACGAGAGTTACCCGTAGTAATTAAAATGTGAAGAAAATAATATTTTAATTTTACATTTATAATTATTATATTATATTATATATTATTATTATGTATATTGTTTATATTATATAAATATTATCGATAAATAATAATGATAAACGGAATCGACTCGTTTTCACGACATCAAAAAAAAAAAAAAAAACACACGTCATTTTCTATCCGATTTTCGAGTACCTTATATAATATATTCGTTCTATCTTATATATCGTTTTAACTTCGTATCAGACTATAATTTTATTGTTTACTCGATATCATTTCGTTCATATAAAACCGTCGTCGCTAGATTTATTATTATTTTTTGGGTTTTTCTGAAATCAATTCTTTTTAGGGCATATGGATAAAATGTTTATTGTTAAACGAAACCGTTTTGTTCAATTCTATATTATATTCGGTAAACTATAAAAAAAAAAATATTATTCCGACAATATAATATATTTGTTTGAACTAATAATTATTGTTGCGTTAACTATATATTTTATTTTATTTTTTCTTTCCGGTTTATATCAAAACTTTACGTATTATTTATTTATTGCTCTTCCGACTTTCGATTATTTACGTGTATTATATATATCATAAATAGTGTTTGGATAAGAATAATATTATCTTTTTACTGTCAAAATATAAATAATATAGATACCTTACTAAAATGTATAGTTCATTTTTCCTTTTATTTTTTTTTTTTAAGTTTTTTTTTTTTTTTTAGCAACGTTTATTAATTTTAATTATTTAAATAATTAGCAAAAAAAAAAAATTATTTTATTCACATTGTCGCTACTCATATAATAATAATTATATACATATATATTTATATATATATATATACGTATATATATTTAGATGTAAGTGTAATGTATTCGCACATAAAAAGATGCCAACTCTGTTTAGATGTAAATTGCTATTTTTCTTCGATTATAAATTTATACTCGAACGAAATATAATTTAATGAATGTGTGTGTTTATATGGTATATATTATGCAATATATATTTATGTAAATATATTATATATTTATTTTATATATATATATATATATATTTAAATATATTGATATATATATATATATATATAAATTAAATATATTTACTTCTATCATATCTATTTAGAATTATACAATTTAAAAAAAAAAAATACATACATATATTGATCAAAATTTGTTCGTTTTGTTCTAAGGACAATTATTATTAATATTATAACAACTATTATGATTACTATAATTCATTAATTATTATTACAATTATGTAAGAGTGTAAATTGTGTTTGATTATTATTATTATTATTATTCAATCGTTACTAACTTGTTTTACTAAAATACATGTGACGATTTTTCTTCATATATATATATATATATATACATTCTATTTTTTCATTTTCATATTTATTACTACAACAACAGTTGGCAGCAAAAATTACAAAAACGCTACTAATACACGAAGAAACTCAAATAATAATAATAATATGTGTATCGTAGCGGATGAAAATTTTAAAATGCAATTATTTTCAAACGTCTTATTTTTAGCAGTCGACGTTTTTTTTTCCTTTTTTTTTAATAGTTTAGAAAAATAATTAAGATAATTGTGGTTTATGACAATAGATAAAATTATCTGCGTTTCATTGGGTAAAATCATATTATTATTTCAGAAGGTAAATATTATTATATAAGATATTGTCTCAATGATTAAACAACGATTTCACTCGTATGTTTTCAAATAATTAAATGATTTCCACGCACCTTTTTTTTGGGTAAACTTATGAAAATCGCCGCTTTTCAATCCGAGTAGGTATGACAAACAACAACGATTTGCTATTGATGAAAAGTCTACGTTTATTGTTCGAACACTTCGCGAGTAAGATTTATTTTATCCGTTTTACTAATAATAGAAAACAGAACAAAGGTTATTTTCCTGCCACGTTAAATAAGATTGTTCGTCTGATGGAAAACAACTGGAAAATACGATTGACGAACACGAATTGTTTACGTCTTATTATCCTCCGTCAAAAATATCAAAAAGAAATATATAACTACCGACAGAATTAGAAAAAAATCGAGTCTACAAATTGAATAATTGACCAAAAAAAAAAATTATAATAATATGAGCAGCTGCGAGAATAAACACCCATCAATGGATTGAGAATAATCGTGCAAAATTCTTATATATTTTCTATACTGTAAAATGTAACATGTTTTCGGTAAAAGTATTTCATTGTCTTTATATCTAAAAAAAATATCAAATTAGAATTAAGTCGCATTAATACTTAAAGGTTGGCCTATTACGAGGGGACTCGAACGACTCGAACGTGACGACGAAAACATTTTCAATCGCATACTTGACGTGATATTTTCCGACATCGATGACGGAAATTATTTCTAAATGCAATCACAGGAAATAACGCAAATAAAACCGTAGACGTCACGGAACGCTTTTTTAGCGTGACTGTCGCGTAACGTTGAACTTAAACTCGTTGAAAAAATAATAATAATTAAATAGATAGTTTGTGGGAATTCCGTTTTTAATTTCACGAGAGTAAGCAGCGAGTTTCTAGAACAAGATATATTTATTTTTTAACGCGTTTCTACCGATATATAATACGAACGTTTTATAATATTTTAAGAATGCCAAACGACGACGTTTCGCCTCGATTTCTAAACGCGTCCCGATTCCGAAAATCAAATCGAACGAAAACAAAAACATTTCTATATTATCTATCATTATAAATGCCGAAAGTCATGGCGAGTTACCGTGAACGCGAATTTACGACCGTCGTCGGTCATCACCGAGGCCGAGGTCGGGAAAAAAAAAAACCACGATGATTCGACAACGCAATTCGTGATTTTCAATAGGATTAATCCTGTGTAACGACGATTTTCCGCGGTCACGGCTTCGTCCGCGCGTTTCCTGTGGCTCCGCGTCGATAGTGTTTATATAACACCAGAATCCGAAAATAACTGTTATTCAAATAACGCGAAACACACCGATCGGATTGCCCGCCGTCCACGTCGCTCTTAGAAATTCAACATTTCTGTACCGTTTTTTTTTTTTTTTTACTCAATTATCATTTTATCCGATATAAAAGAAAAACAAAGTATTTACATACCTATTTATTTTTCTTATCGACCAATACAGTGAAATTTTAAAATGTTTTCCTGCCTTTCGATTCGAGAACGACAATGTGTCTTGAATGAATTCCCAGAGTTATCGCCGAATTTGATAAAACGTTATGAAAAGACGTTTATAAGGTAATGTTTTTTTTTTTATTATTTTTAATCAAACGGTCGACTTTTTTATATTTAAATCGTTATTAGTCGCATAGAATATAATATATGTGATCATCACTCGATTTCCTTTCCACAAGTAGTCACAATTATTAATTTCTATACTTTTTCTTAATTTAAAGACGGTTTTTATTTTAATTAAAATGTATCATCGATAAACCGTAGTTAGACTTCAACTATTCACTCAGGTAGTCAACCACAATGGTTTCAAAATGAAATAAAATTAAGAAGACTTGAATTTGATAGATACCGAATTTGTATTCTTGGCATTATTAAATTGTAATTATCATTTGGTTTTCAATAAACAACACACCGGGCAACACAGATATGACACGGACAACGATGGATATTTGGACGTTGAAGATCTTAAAGGCATGATGATGGTACGAGGCGTGCCGTGGACTCACACGGCGATTGTACGGCTTATCCGAGACGCGGACGAAGACGGCGACGGAAAATTGAGTTTTCGCGAAGTCAGTAATTGTTTTTATTTTAATCAAACGATATGAATGTGTACGCGAAAAATAAATATTTCAAACGACGACGTTCGTCTTAAAATTTCAATATAAATTTTCCGTTTAATTTCATTGAATACGAATCGTTTATTTCATACGAAACGATCGAAATCTATTTTTATTCGTTTTTACGTTCAAAAACACAATGTCTATACGGCGCGGCGCAATAATATATACTACTAGCTGAATAACCCGGCTTCGCCCGTGTGCAGTATAACTTTTTATTTTATCAGTTTTTTTTTCATTTTTACCCCTTTTACCCCTTTTAACTCCGGTAGGTGTCGAATTTCGAAAAATCCTTTCCAATGGGGTCTCCACTATATAAAACGAAACTGCTGCCCAAATTTCATACTCAAAGCTCCAGCAGTTCCAGCCAGGCGAATTTTTCTAGTTTCACCCTTTTTACCCCTTTCAACCCCCTTAGGGGTCGAATTTCGAAAAATCCTTTCCCATGGGGCCTCTGCTATATTAAATGAAACTATTGACAAAATTTAATACCACAAAGCTCCATTGACTCAGGATTTTTTCCATTTTTACCCCTTTTAACCCCCTTAGGGTTAATTTTCTCCATAATTTATGCTATAAACCCGCTCCCCGACATTCTCTATCATTTAAAAAAAATTTGAGCCAAATCGGCCCAGCCGTTCTCAACTGATTCAATTTCCAATTTTTTGTCTCCATTTTTATATATATAGATTGTGAAAATATTTTAACGCGTTCCGAGACGAATTCCTCCGGCCGCTGGCCGTACGTATGTTGCGGAGTCGACTCGCGAAATCGAATAGCCGGGCGAGCGACGCGAAACCGTTTAAAACTTTCGAAACGCTCAAAATGCCACGAGACACGGGGGAATAAGAAAATCGCGCGGTAGGTTAATGCGTATTACGCGTAATTATAAAATGTTTTAATCGGCCCGCGAGTCGAGTGCGAATTCGTTTTGTGAAAGCGCGCGCGGTTTCGAAATTCTCCGCGCGAATCGCAACAAACAATATCGAAATAGTTTCGCGCCGTCAAGTCGCGTGTTGTGATTTGTATTGTTACAAACACTATATTATATAGCCGTTACGGGACTTTGGCCGGAAAAATTAAAAGTCACATCTCGTCGATGTGCAAACGCGTTGTAATCGTTTATAAATTAAAAAATAACACGACAATCGATAAACGTCTGGTCCGAGAAACTTTCAGAACAAAGTCGTTTTTATTCTCAAAGTTTACACCAGCTTCGAGAAGCTTTTATATACATCGCCCCCGTAAGAGTCCAAAGTGGTCATTTCCGAGTCGGCAACCGCTCGTTTGCCCAATGATAATTTAATATTTTGAAAACGATAATATTATCATAGTTTTGATAATATGGATAATATAATGTGTTTACGTACTCGGTTTTTTTTTTCTACTTTTTTTTTTTTCATACAGTTTTTGATAACGCAGCGCAAGAACACGGAATGGGCTCGTCGGGTCCTGTGCGCTCTGCCCGAAATAGACGTCGGTCGCGTGGGCGTCAGAGGAGCGAAAAAATATTTCGAAGCCAAACAACCGTTGCCGACGGCGGCGGATCGCCGTCACAAACACGTGTCGCATTAGAAGAACCACACGCGCGCGTCGTCATTTCGGAGGTGGTGTCCGCGACAGGCGTGCGTCGAACTCTCGCGGCCCATCGAGGACGTCTCGGAACGAGTGGATTCATTCTGCGCGAAAACAACAATCGATTTTACATTTTAAATTTATAATATACCAAGTGCGACAAAATAACATTAACATTTTCAATCATTCAAATATAATATGAACGTTAAAACGACGATTTTGATTTTTAACTGGTGAAAGTTGAAATAAATATTCGTTATTGATTTATCGTCGCGTAATTGGTAAAATATGTTACGCGCGCCGCTTATTCGACGATAACGTCGTGTACGAAATTTTAGGTTTTCGGTTTCCGAGTCGTGAAAAATAAATAAAAATAGGTTCGACAATCGTTATAAATAATAATTATACTATAGCTGAATAACCCGGCTTGGCTCGTGTACAACGTATAACTTTTTATTTATCAGTTTTTTTTTTTTTTTTTTCATTTTTACCCCTTTTAACTCCGGCAGGGGTCGAATTTCGGAAAATCGGACGACGACGACGACGACGTGACGACACTCAGGAAAAGGTATTTGGAACGACTCTGTGAAAAAAAGTCAAGTCACAAAATGGGAACATAAAAAAAAAAAGGCCTGTTAAAGGATAAACGTGCAGTTGTTACGAGTTGAATTGATTTCGTTTTAAAACTCTATTGTCCGGAGCGATTAGACTGTATACGGGGGGAAAAAAAAAAACACCGAAAACGCGAAAATTGTCTATAATATCATAAATAGGGCCCGGATTTCAATGCAAAGTGCATATTTTTTTGGTTGATCATTCACAATGCTTTCTAAATACATAATTCGTTTCATGTAACGAGGGTTTGAAAACTACAAATTTTAATTTGCATTTTTTTGCATATTTCGACGTTTTTACATTTTTAGGGCATTTTTAGCATTATTGGGTCATTTTGTTGGTTTTTAATGCATATTTGTTCAATATAGATATAAAACTTGGACTATTCAAAAAATTATCTTAAGATAAATTATTTTCTTAATATTTAAGAAGGTTTATCGGGTTTTTCCATACACATTGTCAATTTTTTTTTTCGATTTAGTTTTTATCTTATCTTAATTTATTATTGACTGTAGATCGTCATGTAAAAATAATTATTATGTCTCATTTATAAATTATAATTTGTATAAAAAAAAAATATATGGCATTTTTAAAGTCATATTTGTGGTAAATTGTATTTTTTAAGGGCATTTTTAAGGTCATTTTTGTGGTAAATGCATTTTTTAAAGGCACATTTGGCTATTTTTTAGAGCATATCTGTATGGTTTTAAGTGCATTTAAATCCGGGCCCTAATCATAAATAATATAATCTCGAAATCCAATCGTTTATCGTTTGATTTTATTCGAATTACACCGACTACGACGACGAGACCGTTTTCAATCGAGTACAAAACATTCTCGTCGCGGGCTCGCGGCCACTATTCGCGTTCGACAAACGAATTTCCAAATTAATTTGTGAAACGGGCGACACGCGATAATGATTATTCGACACCGCGCCGCCGTAATCGACGACGCATAAAACGGACAGCCCCGAAATGCCTCGGCGGCGGCGTGTACGTTTCAAACGGGATGGATATTATAGTCTAATGCGATTTAAATACACATATACACGCACATATTACCCGGTGGATTTAAAATCATACCTTCGTAATCTCGCGAGCTCGTAGGTATGCACTTACTAATAATCTCTTCAAATCGGGTTTACACGTCTAAATTAGTTAAATTTATCTGAACCAAACTGCCGAACGCTTAATACTTTGTATATTAAGTGCCGGCAGTAACGCGCGCGGACTGCACCTTAATGAGTGATGTTCTCCATAAGAAGATTACATACGCGAAATATTGCGCGTTTAGTATTCAAAACACACGCGCACACACGCCGATTGTTAAATAATTAACCGAGCCCGTCGCTATTGTTGTGAGCGAATAAAGGTCGCGTTTATAAATACGCGCGTTCGGTAGGTTAGCCATTTAGAGAAAAACCGTAAAACTACGACGAAAACAATAACGACGACACATAGGTGGTGTTCGACTAAGAAGACGCGTGTGTTCACACCACATTCTGAATCGACCGGACGCGGGCGCGCGAACAACAAACAGTATATGCGCCTATATAGTTGTTAAAAAACACGGGGGAATTTGTTTGTTTGTTTGTTTGTTTTTTTCATTTCGTTTCGTTTCAAACCGACTACTACAAACGATTTCGAATTATTCCAAGTTCGACGACAAAGAAAAATTAATTATTACGGGACACGCGGAGTCGTTCGTGTTCTAACGATTGTTTTCACTTCGAAACAATGACGGAGTCGAAAAAACTATACAATATCGATTCGAAGAACACGTCCGTCCGCGGTGTTCCCGGCGAGCTGCTAGAATAATGGTGCGATTTTAATATCATAAAAAAAAAAGCGAAGGTCCATCTGCTTTAGAAAACGATTGGTCGTCGTCGGGCTTTCAAAATCGAAACAATACGGCGCGGCGGCGCCCGACACGAACGGATGATTCGTAAAGTCGATTTAAATTTAAACGTTCTCAAAACGAATGAAATCGGCGGGCCTAGGCGTGCCAACGTCGAATAGATTAACGAAAGATTCCGGACGACGACGCGCGACGGCGTCCCGATGGGCAAATAACGAGAGGCTGAAACGGTAAAAACGGAAAAAGTACACCGATTTACAACTTACCCGCGCGATTTCCGTTGTTTTTCCAAGTAGTAGGCGGTTCGATGTAATATTGATGATCGAATTCCTTTGGTCTAGTCTCCCACGAACTTTGAACGCGTTTCGTAATTGTACTTGTACTCGATAATGACAATTCATAGCTGAAAGTAGATAATCAATTATATAAGTTGTTTTATTCTATATATTGTATTTTTTATGCATTTCGTTTTGTTATTAAAGGACATTGATTGATTCGTGTGATTGGGCCAGTTTGAAATTTAAATAAATCGATAAATAAACGACCGTGTGTTATCTAAACTTACAACTTAAAAGTTATACACACTTAATGTAGTGTTTATGTTAAAAAAAATTACGAACACGTAAATTCGAAAGTCCTGACACTATCGGCAAGCATAGAATATAAGTCGATACTTATTTACGACGAAAATTCAAGAATGAGGCCCGTCTCGTTAAATCCACCGCCGCCGCCGCCGATTACTATTTAATTGTTTTAAGTTAATGGGACATATATCATATTATTATCGTGTAAAACAGAGTTCGCGCCCTCCCCGAACAAATGTTCGATAGTCACACGACGTCCGCGGTAGACGCGCCTTTGTGGCCGAGATCGAGTTGGCGGGTGTCCAAAAACAAAATATTGTGCTATGAAAGATCTCGCCGCGCCGCTTGACAAAGGACACCTCGTGTCCACGCTCGCGTTTATACGCAATCATCCGATCAATGAGAGACGTTTTACAACGGTTCCGCGTCGAGGGTAGTCGAAAACTAACCTACGATTTGTATTGTATATTTTTAATTTTCTCTTGGAAATCACATTATCACGCGGGAAAAAAAAACAAATATTAAATTTCCAAAATCGAACAAAGATTAATCGAATCCATTGGGTAGTATAGTTTTTATTTCTTTTAAATTTACGCGCGTTTGACGACCAATACACGCGCCCGATTCGAGCGACCGTTTAAAGTTATAAGTCTAAAGTCCGGATTTGTATGCATTTTCATATTTGTAATGAGTGTATGCATTTCGACGGGAGTAAGAAATGTGGACGATTTGTGTCACAGATAATGCATAGAAAAAAGTTTATTTTGCATATAAATGCATATTTTAGAGATGACTGCATATTTGAACATTTTTGCATATTCAAGCATATTTTGTATAAAATTTTATTAAGCCTATTATTTTGTTTCAATTTCGTCGTAGAAATTATTAGTTCATTACGTATTGTTGGGAAAGTCGATGTCTAGAATTAACAAATTAAGTTTTTCAACAATGTCGAATTATTATTTATGGAAGAAATTAAAAAAAAAATTGTATTAAAATGCATATATTTCGGGTATAAGAGCATATTTTTGCATATTATTATGGAAAAAAAAATAAGAGCATATCAAGTGCATATTTTGAAGTTTTTTGATGCATAAATGCATATTATTTTGGCCTTTTTCAGTGCGTACAAATCCGGACTTTATAACTTATAACCCGAGTGTTCGTATAAACGATTATATTATGTCGAACGCGACAATGTAGATATTATGATAAAAAAAACGTGCAAAGCACACACACAAACGTTGACGTATGAACAACGCGTTTGTAAGAATCTATTCTAAAGAAATGTGTTTGTTATTTATACGTTTGTTAAAATTAAAAACGTATAATATGAATATAGGTAAACGGGCGGGTGCTTTCTTCGACAATTATTAGGAAAAAAAAAATAAAAAAACCAATAGAATTAATTGTTTCCAAAGTACGAGCGGAGTAGACGAGGTGAAATTTTTCAAATAACACGACGCACACGACACGATATGCGTATACTGCGCGTTTCGGCGCGTTACCTACGTCAGATTTCTGACAAGGACACATCTGAATTTGTGAATTTTAATTATGACGTGACAATTGAACAAATGGCATTTGCCATAATTCGTGATTGTTCGTTAAAACAGCACATTGTGGCGCGCGCGTTCCCGAGTATTACACATGTGCGCGTGTGCGTGTGTGTGTGTTCGACGGTATTAAATATAATATGACAAGTCGAATGACAACAAACGCCAGACAAATATTGATTGTCGTCTAGTGCGCAGGCGACGACGGCGGCCAAACTCGCTTTTCAGTAGTTCAAAAGCATCTTTTCTCCGGGGCGACGACGACCCGTTTCCATTTGGACGCGGCAAAAAAACATTTCGCAAGACACGAGAGCGATATAATATAATCAACACCGATGCATTTTCTCGTCGGACACGATCGATCTCTAATGATTCTCTTCCTGGTGGCGAATATCTTACAAGTACGTATCTTACACGCGACGACGTTATTAAAATAATATCGAGAACGTTAATATAATAATATTATTTATTGACAATTTAAAACGCGGACGACCTGCCGGAAAATATCAATTTGTGTGCTCGGGAGTTTTAATAATTAATGACGGACGACGTCATTAGCGTCGTTGTCTCGTTATTCTCGCGCGCGTCTCTCTATCGTTGTAAAAACCTATTGCGCCTACTCGTTAGGTATTTCAAAAAACAAAATATTTCTTCGACGCTCGGTCGTTGGCGAGTTTGATCATATCGAAATAATTAAAATCAATTTCGAAATATCGAATACTCTTTACGTTGTCGTCTATCGAAATCAATGTTTGACGATTGTCGAACCAAAAAAACCGGCTCGAAATAATTTCATAAAATTGATAAATAAACAATTACCATCGATAGATTATTAATTTTATTATTTCGTTGCAAATAAATGGATAAAAATTATTCCGTCGTTAAATCGTCCGGTTGTTTCTTTTTTTTTTTTTTTACGAGTTCGAATTATAATTATTTGTGTATTTAAGTAGAGCAACCGGGTTCGGCAACCTTTTTTAAAACCACGCGGGGCCATGTTTTTTTTTCAATTGTTCATCGATTAATAAAAAAAATTTTACATACAATACTAATAATAATTGTATTGGTTTGATTATTTTACACGGAAATGTGAGCGTAAAAAAAGCAAATTTCACCGGGAAAATTAAATTGAATGAAAAATAATTGTAAACTGAGTTTATTAGTTAATTTTTCGACTCCGACCGTGGATAATAAAAAGAATAATTTTATAGATTAAACCGACTACAAACCAACTATATAGTATACGATTAGATTAGATTTTATTTATAAAGAAAAACGAATTAAATAATATTGAAAATGATGTGAAAAATATTATTATTTAACAAAAAATGAAACACAAAAATCGACCACATTCGTGCGGGCCGTAAAAAATTGCTTCGCGGGTTGCCGACTGTAATCAATTTATTCAACACGATATTATGTTATTACTCGAATCGATAATTTCGTTTTCTTTGATTTTTTTAACAACCTTGCGAATGATGTTCATTTGATATTTTCTACGCGAAATGGAAAATATTTATGAAATAATATTATAATACTTGGAGTATTAGTATTACGTTTTAACGTTTTTCTAACGAAAACGACTTGAAAGTTTTTTGTTTTTTTTTCATTTTTCGTCATATTTATTAGATTAATAAACGGCCGTTGCTTAGAACTACTTAAATAATGGCATTTGAAAAAATATTTTTGTTAAAATTAAACTTTTTTTTGGAAAAATCTATGATAATTATTACCGTTCTTCGCAATTAAAATATTTTAATTTCTATCTCTGTAACTTTGGGAAACTAATGAAAGTATAGTTTTATTATTTTATAATCACTATTATGATATTCACACTGTCCGTTATAAAAATGAATTTATAATTTAAACGTGCGAACGAATACTGCCCAAAAATAATAATATCGTCGCGTTCGAATAATAAAAAGTAATTTTAATTAAACAGAACACTAATGAAAGCACATAATATTTTGATTAAATCTTAACGGAGTTTGAAATAATTATTCAAAAACGAGCTGTGAAAAGAGAGCCTTTTTATTTTTTTTCTTCTCGGATTAAATGTGTGTGTGTGTGTATAGTACACGCGTGTAACTGAAATTTATTCGATCGTTTTTTTTTTTTTTTTCAAATCGTTTCGAGTAAGTTTTAGTCGAAATAAAATTTTATTTTTCTCCGTTCCTCCGTGTTATTATTTTATTTTAACGTTACGTACAAAAATCGCGGGTTTTAAACACGTTAAAAATCGTAAAAAAAGTAAAAAATGAGTATTTAACTGTGAGCTCACACAAATAGCATTTCGAGCGTTTTTCGTTCAAATATTTTTATCGAATTTATCTGATACTATAAAAGTTCCCTTAAAATACTACGTCTATAAATATTTAAAAAAAAATAAACGATTGCGTTATTTGTCATTTCCTATCGGTTATTGTTAGAAAAAGGCGAGGTGAGCGTCGCGCTAACACTGTACTAACCGCGCAATAGTTTTTACACCGCCGCCGCCGCCGCCGCAGTTGATTACGTACACGTGTTTTTTATTTGTTTTTTTTTTTTCAATTAATCGTGACTAATGAAATTAATTCGTGGTCAGAGGAGACCGAAGAAGCTTTTCGGATGACTCGGACTCGGATTTCATTTATAATAAGTTTTTAATTAATTTGTACTTGCTTTAGTAGTTTTTTATTTTATAAATTATTAAATCGTACGTAAAAAGTATTCAAAAATGTTTAGTAAAGGATAAAAATATACATGTTTCTAGGAATGGTTTGATTTTTTTAAGTCAATCGAGCAATTCAAAATGCTACAGAAAGGTAAAGGGTGAGCGCGATAAATTTTTTTCCGAATCATTAAGAAATATTACGTATATACGTGTTTCATAATAATTGTGAAATGTGCAGGTACAAATTATCATCAGTATCCTGTTTTTCACGATCAAGTACTTCAATGTTTTAGTGATTATAGTTATGATCGTAGACACCGTAGTCGTTTTCAATTAAAAAATATATACGCGTTTCATATACTTTTCGTATACTTACAGTGAGTTGGTTTTTTTTTTTTTTTATACACTACAAAATTCACTAGAAATATATGGCAAAATACTCGTGTAACGTTTCCCAGGTCAGCTGGTAATTTATAAAATATTTGAAATTAATTAAACAAGTCACGCGGTCTACGTGTATAAAGTACGCGCCTAACGGATCATTGTTATTATCGCCCGTGTCGTGTCCCCCGTATTCGGTCGATTATAAATTAAAAATTTAAAGCATATTTGTACGGTTTGAAGTGCATTTAAATCCGGGCCCTAATTACGATTAATATATTGTTATATTATAATATTCTTACCCACGATCCACGAAACTGTGTTGCAAACTTGATCACACTCCGTATCAAACCACGTTCTAGGAAATAGTCCGCGCGTGCGATGTGTACAAGGGCTGATTCGCGCCGGGCTTTAAATAAAAGTTCGGTTCGAAGTCGTCGTCGTCGAAATAAAAATTTATATAAAACGCGACGGCGAAGAACGCGGACAAAAAAATAACCACTGAAATATTGAAAAACCCGAAAAGACCTTTCCGAACGGTCGTCGACGATAGACTGACGCGCGTCGGCGAGCCGCCCCGTATTCTCGCGATCGGTACGTCGTCGGGTTGCGCGCGCAGTTCTACCGTCATAGGTCGGGCGGTACCAGCCGGCTTTCGTTGGCCGCCCGCGCAATATTACGTGAGCTTTGGCTCGTTCCGATTTCGCGAAAACACGCGATTATACAATACTATATTGTTACGTCATGGTCGAAATTGTTTTCATAATTATTACGTAATTATCACGCGATTATACAATACTATATTGTTACGTCACGGTCGAAATTGTTTTCATAATTATTACGTAATCGTTACGTTTTCAGTGATCCTTATACTAACCACCTAACCTTCGATCGAGATAACACGATGACGCGCAGCATAATCATTATAGAGTCGAAAAAATCCGAAATAAAAAAAGCGGGCGAGACGACGAGACGGATGAGATATACGGTCGACTCTCGATAATTCGAAATTTACGGGACTGCTGAAAAACTTCGAATTACCGAGAGTTCGAATTATTGTTGAGTAGTTCGAAATAACGAGAGGGCAAAAAAAAAAATTCGAATTATAGAGAGTTGAGAAAAAAATTTTTGTTTTTTATTATTGTATATACATACTCGTACATATTAATTATTTCAGTAAATTAGGTGATACGACATACATATTAGAGTTATTTATTGTCAATTTTAACATTTTTAATTATTTATTATTATTATAAAAGATTATTATTTTTTAAAGAAATCTGTAATGGTTTTCTGCTTCATTGAATTTAGTTTCGTTTTTTCAATAGTCAAAATTGTCAAGTGTTAGTGGCCAGTTTTCCCAAAATTTAATTTCGAATTACCAATAGTGTACTTAAATGCATTGTTTTTGTTCGAATTACCGCGTGGTTTTCAAGGAACCGAGTATTTACTTCGAATTACCCAAGGTTTCGAATTATCGAAGGTTTGAATTATCGAGAGTCGACTGTACACGAGTATAGGTGAATCGGTGTTTTAAAATCGATCCGAAAAACGATTCTGAGCGAGAGCGGGTGGGTCGGGTGCCAAAAAGTTGGCAGATTTTCGTCGTATGTTTATCGAATTTCAGCAAAATTCGACCGTCTAAAAATAGCACGACAAAGCCAGTGACGTTCGTGTCGACTTTTAAATTCCCTTAAATCGTCCCCGCGATCAAATACTTTTCGATGGAAATAGAAATTCGATTCGGTCGAAAACCGGAGTTTCGTAGATTTGGTCGTTTTTTCACGTACGACAACCGTTTGGAAAATTCGAAAAATGACCTTTTTAAAGTACCGATCAGATACGATTTGCTACCTGAAACCGAGTTGAAATTCGGACCATTTTTTTTTTTTCCCCCCGAGTACTTTTCGTATACACATTGTGGTAAAATCAATAGATTCGTTATTATTACACATATTAGTACACGATTTTATAATTATAATAAAATATTATGAGCTGAGGAATGCCAACCAACGGCGGCGTCCTCGGCAGAAACATCAGCTGTATAGTTTTAAAAATTAAATATTTTGTCGAATTCCTACTATATTTCGATATCGTCGGCGAAAGCGAAAGTAGTAAGTATAGAAGAGCGATCGTACTTACTATATAGTTAGTTACTATATAGTGGTTCGATGTACGAAATTTCGATTTCAATGTTTCAATCGACCGACTATCGAGTAATTATCGTGAAATTGTCGTGTCGCTAATAATTGTAAAAAAAAGTCCCGAATCACGTTTTTACGAATTATCGTCGTTCATTCATTTATTTCGTCAGAAATACGATTACAAGTGTCGTAGAATATTAATTTTAAAACGTATCGGAGTGTCATTTTTGGTTACGTATTGAACTCTGGCGGTGGCCAGGGAATAACGTCGCCCATATTATGACACCGCCAGATGGCGTTAACAGTAGTCTTCGGTGCTAAAATATCGAGCAAAACGCGAAACGAAAATCGTATATACTCGTATAATACGTGTTGTAAATGGTTAAAAAATAACGAAATCGATAAACGATTTTGCTGTTCTGCCAGACGAGGCACGAAACACCGAAGACGCCGTCGTCGATCGATATTTTTCGATTTTATTAATCGATTTTTTTTTTTTATTATTTTTATTCGGTAACTTTGTGTCGGTAACGTTTTTTGTCGACGACAAATGTTTTTTCGGTTTTATTTCTCGGCTTGGTACGAGCGAATCGACTTGATGAACTATGTGAAAATCGAAAAAACCCGCCGCATGTGTGTAATGTCGAATGATTTTATTAAAAGGTCGGCCGCGCGATGACCGGGGACAGACGGGACGGCGGCGAGACCGGCGGCGGCGGCGCGGCGGCCGCGGCGTTGGACAGCGCGCGGGACGCGTTCCGGTGGCTGACCCGGGACACGGCGAACGCGTCGCACCAGGCGCTGTGGCGCGTGGGCAGGCTGCTGCTGTCCACCGGCGAGTCGGTCAACTTCGTGTGGGACGTGGCGCTCGACTCGCTGGTCAGCCTGCTCAAGACCGGCGGCGCGGCGTACAGCGCGGTGGCGTCCCGCGTGGCCGGCGTCCCGGTGGTCGGCTACGGGGCCGGCGGCGTGGACGAGGCGATCAAGACGTCGCTGAGGACGGTCGAGAGCACGGCCAGACACGACACGGAGGCGCGCAGACAGGCGTTCGCCGAGCTCAACTCCAAGCTGGCCGCGAGCCGCGCCCGCCTGTCGGCCGGCAAAACGGCGACGGACGACCGCGGCGGCGCCGTCGTGTTTCCGGCCAATTGATCCTGCGAGTAGTCCTACTTTCCGTCGTCCTTCGTCCTTCGTCGTCGATGGGGCGAGGATTTTTACGCCGAGCGATTTTCCAAGCGGACATCGAAAAATTAACCAACAAATTGCACAGAAATCGCATCGATTTTTGTACACGAACATTTCCAAAACGATTAAATACTCGTATTTAAAAAAAAATTGAAAATAAATTATGTAATTATCAGGGTTGGGATTTTATAGCACTTGAAATTGCATAAATATGCGCTAAAAATATGCGATAAAAACAACAAAATATGCAAAAAAAAAAAAGGAAATTTATTAATTAATAATTTTTTAATCACTTACAAATTATTATAGGTTGTTTCTTAAGTTTTGAAATCATTCACTCTGATAGTCAGATCTACAAAAAAAAGTCTCAAAGAGTCCAAAATAAGCACTAAAAACTAAAAAATCGCAAAATATGCAAAAATATGCAAAATAAAATTTTTTCGTGTATGTTTCAAGAAATTTTCGAAATATTGAATTATATAAATTTATAAAATATAACCGATTTTGATTCAAAAACAGGTAAAAATATAAAAAAAAAAGCCTCAAAAAGTACAAAATAAGCACTAAAAACTAAAAAAAAATCGCAAAATATGCAAAAATATGTAAAATAAAATTTTTAATTTGAGTTCTCTGTATCATGAAACACATTTTTAGCTTACTCTGCTGTTTCTTAAACATCTCATAAGAAATATGCAAATGCTATAAAATCCCAACCCTGGTAATTATATTTAATATTTAATGGTCAATACTCATGAATAATAACAAAATATTATAGTAATTTTTTTTAGTATAACTTTCGAGTAAACGCTTCGCTGACGTCGCATACGATTTCGTTTCGACGACGCGACGTTCGCGTGGTTTTTGAACGAAGCCGAAAAGTTCCAATCGAAATTCGTCCAACGACAGATATTTTCCACCGGAATTCGCTAAATTCAATCTATTTCGTACGCGTTAATAAATCCACGTAAAAGCCAAACCCGAACAATATCATTCGCATCGCATAACTATTATTAATTTATATTAATGTTTACTAGACAGACCATAATCTCTTCGCCCGCCCGCCACCGTCTACGTAGAGACGAAAAACGCACGACGAGAGAAACCCGCACGCGAGAAGTAGCTCGGGGCCACGTTAAATTTCGCACTGTTTCTGACTGTTTCGACTTTGTCGGATAGAACTCGTCAGAGTGCGGTCGGTTCACGCCGCGATACGACGTATCGTTTGAAAATTACCTCGCGGGGAAAACAACGATTTTTGAAATCCGTTATCCTACAGAAACCGGAACGCGACATTATTGTTTTTTTTTTTTCTCTTAAATTAATTTAATATTTTATTTTATGTTTACGGAGACACGACAACAGTACAACAACGAGCATTTCGAATTTACCAGAGTTATTTTTTCCAACGACCGATTGTCGTTCCGATTTGTTTTTATCGCGCTTGAATTTTTCAATATTACAAGATTTCGAAAATTCCCGGGGGCTCTCCTCCTCGGGAGGAACTCCCCGTTTATCGTCAGGTTTCTGCTTTTACGTTGTAGTCCCCGAGTAAACGTGTGCGCTCGCGCGTTCGTCCAACAAGAGTAGACTCGAAAATATCGTGTTTTTTATTTTTAGAGATCGAATTACTAGCCGCTAACCGTGTGTCGTGTCGAGTTCTAAGGCCCGCCTAATATATCAGCCAACGATGAAATAAACGTAATTTGTGATGAAAAATATTTTCCACACAGTTATTATTGTCCGTCGAGAAAGAGATTTGTAATAAATATATATAGTACGTAGTATTACTTGCACGAGTAGTTATTATTGTTGTAATTTTGTGTAAACTTAATAGTTTTTCACGCGTTTGTGTACCTTAAATTAGTCAAAAGTAAGCCTATTAATCTAAAACCAATGCACACGATTATGTATACACCGTACAGGGAATCGTACTTTTATCAGTCGTGAGTTATTAACCAAACAAAAACGTTTCTATGTACATCAGTAAATATTACACAGAACAATATTATTATTTAACTTTTTCACGCGATGTGTTTATTATAATATATGTAATGATAAGCTAATCTATTGTACGCCTATTTTAGAGAGAGAGAAAAAAAAACGATGTAATTATATTATGTTATATTAAATTGAATAAAATGTTGTATCCGTCGTCGGCGTAACGCTCGTTTTATTTTCCGGCGCGTCGTCGACCGAAACGTTTATTTTAACGAAAATGTATATTTTGTCGTTCGAACCGAATTTAAACGTCGCGCGTCGTCGATCCGGACGAATATCGAATACACGGGGGAAAATGTCTGGAAAAATATACGGCTAATATATAATACAACGAGACACGTTTCTCCTTCTGGCGGCGAGTCTTTATCAATAATAATTATAATTAGTGCCCATTATTGTACGCCTGTGCGCGTCACGCTAGATATGCATGTTCGCCTAGCCGAATAATTCGTATTAGAAAAAAAAATATTATTCTCGACGTTTACACGCGATGATTAATGATCGAGCGTCAACACCTCTACGGGTAAACATTAGAGTAATATACCGAATAATTTTACGACCAGATGTTCGATATTAAATTCACAACACGAGACACGGCGAACGGCGGCGCCGCGGCGACTAAACAGAAATCGTATTTTCTCGAGAAAGCCTATTATTGTTTGTGAAACACTTATATGAATATACACGTAGTGAAAACCGATCGGCATTAATAATATTTAAGTTGTCCGCAAAAGACGGCGATAAATTTAGGCTTAGGGACTTCTATAGCATTTGCATAATTTTTTTAATTATAGTTAAATATAGCCGCCGTTTAACTTTTTTCTAATTTTTTTTCCCAGAGTTGGGAGTCCAAATACCCCTTTCCGAGTGTCGTCACGTCGCCCGATTTTCAAAACTCCCGCCCCTAAGGGGGTTGGAAAAAGGGGTAAAAATGAAAATGAAAAAAATAAAAAGTCGCACACGGGCGAAGCCGGGTTATTCGGCTAGTACAGTGTTTCCCAAAGTGGGTGATATCGCCCCCTTGGGGGCGCTAGAGCTATCCAGGGGGGCAATGGAAATTACAAGCTTAATCGGGGGGCATTTCATTACAAAAAGGGGGCGGTGACAGTTTCATCTATCGTTATCGCAATAACAAAAACACCGTACGTGATCTAAATTTGTTGAAAAACGTAATTTGTTGTGTATTATTTTATTTAAATTTTAAACGTTTTTCACATCATGGCTGAATCGAAGACACCAACCACATCCATCTCATAAAATTAAGATATTTATTTTCATTTGTACCTATACATTATATGAATATTTATAAACAATACAATTTCATTTTTCATTGCATACTTTTGTAACAATATTTTTTTTAAGGGGGCGTTTGTCGGATTTTTTTTTTTTGGAAGTGGGCGGTAAAGATAAAAAGTTTGGGAAACACTGGGCTAGTACGTATTATAATATGGGCGTGCTATATTAGTGGGCTTGCCCGAGACGTAATTTTTTTTTTCTTTTCTTTTGTCACGCAGGGATGTTGGTCGGATGACGCAGCGACGCCGCCGGACGCCGCCGCCGCCGCTGCGGGCGACGCGCCGAAGACCGATGCCGCCGCCGCAGCGGCCACCGCGGCCACCGCGGCCACAAAGCCGGCAGAAGGATTAGGGTCGGCGATGAGCGCGTACGCGGCCGACGTGATGCAGTTCGGCTCGGAGGCGGTGACGGCCACCGGCGAGGCGCTCAAGGCCGTCGGCCGGGCCACGTTGGCCACGTTCGGGCTGATGGTGTCCATGTGGAACGGCGCGAGCAAGGTGACCGCGAAGACGGGCGAACTGGTGGCGGTCGGCTACCAGCGCGTCAACCAGTTGACCGGGCAGCTGCCCATCATCGGCACGGTCACCACCGGCGGCGAGAGGTTCCTGGTCGGCTCGGCCGGCACGTTCCGGGACAACTCGGACCACAACTGCGACCGGCGCGCGCAGCTGGTCACCTCGCTGCGCGCCGACCTCGAGAAGTACCATCCGGAGGCCAAGGGCGCGTCCCAATCGGTCGCGGCCGCGGCCCCGGACGCCACCGCGGCCACGGCGACGGCGCCCGAGGCTGCCGCCGCGGCGGCGGCGTCCTAGACGCGACGATTTCTTTTCTTTTAACTTTTCCCCGCACCGATCTCTCTTCTCGTCGTCGAAATGCAAACGAAAACGTGTGTGAATTTGCTCCTCCCCTCCGCCGCGCCGTGTCTTCCATTTTTTTTTTTTCAAATTTCAAAACTCATTTCCAGCCGAAAACTTCACGCAGCCCCGCCCCCTCCCACCCGTTTCGTCTGTTCAATCGTTATGAATCCACACAACTGTTATAGCTGTATAATAAGTTGAATAATAATAATAGTTATCGATTATTAAAACCGTGTGAATAGAAACATTGTGAAACAATACGATTTTGTTGTTTTCGAATACTCAAAAACGAATTTTTTTCCTAATCGTTTTCACAAAATATCCGGGAGAGGTTGGGGCCAACTTTACACGCGTTTCGGTTGCTCACTTGAAACGATCTATTATTATGTATATTTGTCGACAATTTTACGGAGTGACATATAAATATATTCATTTGATACGATTCATTGATTTCTCTTCTTTTTTTTTTTTGTTACTCGCTCAAACAACGTTATCCGAGATTAAAATACGTCTCTACAATTGATTATTATTTGAAAGCCACGCGAATGTATTTTGTTTTACAAACACTATAAACGTAAAAATAGTCTGGTACAAAAAATATGTTATAAAACGCGAGTCGATCGACTATAGAAAGGAGGTTGTTTTTTTTTTATGAATAATTTACGCAAACTATTAGCGATATTAACGATTAACAACAACGATGGTGTTACACCCACAGCGTCACGAGCGTCATCGTTGTCGACACGACGGACGACGACATAATATTTTTCATATCAATAATATTGTACACGGCCGTGTCGTCGGAAAGTCGCGACGACAAACGCGTATATTATAATATTCGATCAGATCCGATTAAAACTATATTTTCGTGTTTGTGTTTGTCAGATGTCGGGATTGTAATTAAACGGCTTATTTGATGAATAATTATAGAATTACCGTGACGCGGTTAATTACACTTCTGTAAACAACACTTGTGCGTACGACATTTTTTTACCCCTCGGCTCCGATGTCGGCATAAAAGCGGCCACGCGGACCCCGTTCGGCAAGAGTTCTCAATCGCAGGTAACCCGGTCGAGTATACACGATTTGAGTACCTAACGGGGCAGTACGAAAGAAAAATGTCTCGTTCTACTCGATTCGCCGACAATATGATAGTTCTCGTGTTGGTCGGTTGTTTGTTGCAAGTACGTATTTCTTATTTTTTTTTGTCTTATTCCCGTTTGAAATAGTTTTATTTATGTACCATGTCACGGTGAACAAATATTTGCCTCTTCACAATATACGATGCATAATATCACTTAAAAATAGTTTATAATGCAAACACTATTTACACTGTTTACAGTCATATTATTATGTTGTACGTAATATTTTAAATTTATATATATAATATTTTTATTTTTTTTCTCGAGCACTCGTTAATCATAATATTATGCGATACAGAATTTAAATAACCCAAATATTCTAAAATAGTGACAGAAATGAATTACGAATTCTACATTTAGTAGAAATATTTTAAGAATAAAAATCTCAGTTGTAACAAACTTGTTCGGAAAAATATCATACTAAAATGTAATACCTATTATCCGAACGCGAGAAACTTGAGAAACTTATCAAAAACTTTAAAACAAAATAAAAACTCAAACACTCGCAATCGTCGCATTGGTAATATGAACTCGACCGCGTCGATTTAGACTGCTTTTTGTTTTAAAAATTAAAACCTCGATTTCTATGATTTCATATAAATCTTGTAAACCCGACAATATTACAGCTATAAATAATTTTTTTTATTTTACGAGAAAAAAAACGAAAGCGACGACGGTCTCAGAGTTAACTTTTCGATTATCGTATTCGAAATATTATATTAAATTAAAACATATCTGTATTCGAAAAATATCAAATCGAGTCGTTGATATTATAAAAACGTAAGTTGTTTTGATCGTCGTGATATGAAGTGACACGAGTGTGATAATTTGAAGTCAACAGATGAGTAGTTTTGAAACCGGTCACGATTTCCCGACACGATCTAATCGACCAAGTTAGACGTTGAATAGTGTTTTACATAATACGCAATACACAGTGGATGGATTTAATAATTTTGTAGACCACTCGCACTGGTTTTGACGCTTTGGAAAAAAAAAAAGAAAGCGTAAACGTATGCGAAAATCTATTTGTAAATGACGAGTTACATAAAAAGAAAAAATCGCGAGTTGGTTTTCTCTCCCCGAACGATCGCGGCGAGCCTTTTGTAATATTGTTATTACTATTGTTTTATCGTTTCTCCCGCGCAGATCGGCAACAACCAAGCGGCGCCCAACGCGCATACGCTCGCGGCGCGAGCCGTGTCCGACAACATCGCGGACGCCGCCGTGCCGGATTATTTGAGCAACGCGGTCAACAGGGTTAGGTCGACGGTCAGGAACGCGTCGGATATGGCGAAGGACGCCGTGGGACAAGCCGGCGAAAACGTGTCGTCGTTCCTCAGGAACACGGGATCGACGGCCTTCGATTTCAGCTCCGGACCCGCCAAATCGGTAGAGACCGTGATCAAGTCCGGCAGCCAAGCCGCGCGAGGACTGAGCGGCATTTACAGACAGCTGTTTGACGGCTTAAACAGTGCCGCGACGTCGCCGATGACTAGCTTTTAACAACACACTATTTTGATTAAAATAATAATATCACGCCGCCGCGCCGCCGCGCCGTAGAAAATAATAACATGTCCGACGCGCAATCACGTGTTAGCCACGTTTAGTTTTACTGTTTTGTCATGGTTGTTTCGATTATTATTATAGAACACGTTATGAGACATCGCACACGAAGACATGATTTTTGTTGTAAACTTAAATATTATTATATCTTCAAAATAAAACTTATCCTACCTACCCGACACGAGTTATCGCATTTTTTTTTTTTTTTCGACATTTGTCGACATCATTATCCTAAATTATTTGCATATAATTAACACAAACACAGTCGTGATGACAGTTCACGGGATAAAAATAATATAAAAACGTGTTACGAGTTTGGAATATTGTATACTTTTCCGGTTCGAGACGAACGGAGAATTTCGATTTTGGTTTTACGATTCTACTCGATACTATTATATGTGCTAGTGTTAAGGTAAGTCAAAGTACTCGTCGCTAAATACTGCCAGTTAGTGAATTGTAATTGATTTTTGAATAGAAGACGTAAGAACAAAAATATTTATGCTTTTAAACGCCGTGTAAGCAGTTAGTTATTTTCGAAAACATCACATTTTTAAGTACAATAACTACACGGCGAAATCGCGTTATTATATACGTCTTGTAAAAATTACAAAACGCCGAGCGATTTTATTGTTTAGAGATCTTGTGGACTTTGATAAAAAAATTTTTAAAAAAAAAACAGATACTTTTTGAAATTTATAATTTTTTCACGGGAGGACAAGATAGCGGACGATGCTCCTGATGAAAAAAATGTCTCCGATGACCTCTCGATTATTTGTGAACGAGGAAATAGGTAATACATAGTAGAAAAGAGAAAAAGGTGCAACTATAAAAACCTAATCGATTTTTGTTTGTTCGTTTAAATTTTATACTACAGTTGTATCTATTTTATCATCACGGACGACGAACCGAGTTTTTTTTAGGGTAATTGTTTCGTAAATTTTATATCACATTATTCAGAGATATTTAGTTTAATTTTACAAAAAATAACGTAATAAATTATTAAAAAATGTTGGGATTTTTACGAACTAAGAAGAATACTTATTATCCAGTGTTATTTACTCTGAAAATTCAGATGTGACTTTTTTACTTCGTCTATCGCTGATTATATTATTTTAATTTTATGGGATGTTTAGATTTATTAATATAAATTAAATTATATACCGTGTATGAAATACAGTTTGTCCCTAACCTTTCGGAAAAATAAAAAAACAGATTTACGCCATGGCTATAATGTATATCATCATAACCAAGGCTCGGAACTTTATGCACTAAAAAGTACTCAAATATGCGCATACATATGCGTTAAAAAACATCATAATATGCGGTAAAATATGCAGTAAAAATTTGGGAAATATGCAAAAATATGCAATTTATTGAATAATAAATAAATATACAAACAAATACTGATAACGACCTAATGGTTAAACTTAATTCTTTACAAATTACCTAGGTTATATAATTTATTTATATCATGGTACAGAATATATGAATGCCATGGTACATTTGGATAACAATAAATACGGGCCGGCCGATCGGCAGTCACTATTTCGAGTTCTCAGTACTAGAAATGATATAAATATTATTGTTAAATGCATTGGGAGCAATACAAAAATAGCCGTTGACGTATTTTTCAAAGGATTTATTTTGTAATATATCTAATATTATTTTGTTAACTATAAATTTGTAAGGAAAAAATATTGTTTTCGTTAAATCTATGAAATATGCATAAAAATGTTCTAAAACCTACAATATGCAAATTCGTACAAAAAATAACGAAATATGCAAAATTATGCAACAAAAATTTTTGTATTTGGAATATACATACTATGGATCAAATTTGTATCGAACTAGAAGTTCAATATGCACTTTCTAAACAAATATGCAAATGCCTAAAGTTCCGAGCCTTGATCATAACCAAATGATAATAAATTAATACTGCAGGCACCTAAATATCCACTCGCCCGTGACTAATGTAACTTATCGATATATAAAAACGATGTAACTAGAGAATTTTGTCGAATGAAAATAATGGAACGATTTTGAAAATATATATCGGTTCGGTCAGGTGTGAGACTATACTAAACCAAAACCGCAATATTACTTGATGTTTTTTGATAATTAATTTAGTTTAACATTAAAAATATATTGTTCCAAGAATAATAACAGTTTTCACTGTCTCGGTCGAACAAATTGACATTTTACTAATTTGATACATTATAATATACCGTACTTATTAAATAATTAAAAATAAAAATTCAACTGTTATATTACATTACTTTCGATGCCCGACGAAATCGTTTAGTACGAATAAATAAATTTAAAATTTTATTAAATATTTAATCAAATTTAATATTAACACTGCTATTCGTATATCGGTTAGAACAACTTCCAGTCATATTTCACGGTAGATAAGTAAGACAATTATTAATGATCATTTTTAAGGGTACGCGTTAGAAGAAGTTTGTTTTTTTTTTTTCAAAATTTTAAACACCAAGACATTTTGACTTTTTACGATTTTCTCGCGCGAATCGTTATAATAATATGAATTATTTAAAATAAACGTGATACAACGCCGAAAATTAATTATAAACACTTTCGACGCTCTAGCAGTAGTGTATGCGGGGTGGTCTCGGAAAACAATGTGTTTTAAATATTGTAAAGTGTACTTATTCGTGTACTCGATGCACAGTTTTGGGTGAGACTCGGATTTCTTTTGTACTTGGGTTGCGCTCTCTCAAACTTTAAGTGATGAATAATTAAAATTTATAAAAGCATTATTATATTAAAAACGTAGCCGGTCGATTCTTTCGACAGCATTTTCAAACGTCGATTTCAAAAAAAAATAGATTGAGAAAGCTCTAAAATAGAAAGCTTCATCTATAGATTAAGTGGAAATTCTTCGTACGTTGAAAAAAGAAAGAAAAAAAATCATCTCTGTTCTGATAGACCAGACTAAAATTTGTGTTTTGAATAAGAACAATAAAGGTATTGATCGACGTTAAGTATTCGGTAACCAAATACTTTTGTTACCTATTCGAGCGAGTTTCGCGCAGTGCTGAATAAACAACGCGCGTTTTTTTTTCGAGAATAACTGTCTGTTAAGTCCCGAGAAGGAACGCCGAGCTATTGATTTTAAAACGATGTTTCGTTCGATATAGTCGAGCACATTAAACTTCGCACGCCCGTGTTTACAATATTAATAATATGTTTGAACTAAAAATAATAATTAGCCGACATTAACGTTTTATTATAGTCGTGAAATGCGCACGACGAATATATTAGACATTATATTATATAATACCAAACTTATTGACATTTCTAGTGTCGACGGTTTTTTTTTTTTTTTTTTTTATTACAGTCACTTATTAAATATCATTTGGAAAAGAAAAAAAAACTCTAATCGACGACGACGTTTACATCAACGACGTCGCATGTGATCGTCGTTTTAGAGACGCGCGGTTATAATATTATAATTACCACCCATAAGTACAAATTTATCGATTCGATCCGATCTCCTATGATAAATATATTTTTTAATCGACCTGGTCTTCGACGCGATTTACTACAACAACGAGTGCATACAATTATTATTATTGTGACGATGAATTATGTGGTTTTCGTGTTTGTTTTCGAGCCGGTTGGAAATGTAAATTCGAATCGCAATTAAACGGCTTAATTGACGAGTTTATGTAACTATGCGGGCTAAGAGCGTGACGTTTATTGTACTTCGGTAAACACACGTGTGTATTAATAGGATGTTTATTCTCTCGTTCCAATTGCCGCATAAAAGCGAGACCGCGACAAATCGCTCGGCATTATTGAGTTCCGCAATTGCAGGCGACTTTGTCAAAATTGATTTCCGTACCGAAGCAGTTCGCAAAATGACTCGTTCCACTCGATTTTCTAACACCATGTTCGTTTACTTGTTGTTGGTTAGTCTGTTACAAGTATGTAATCGTTTTTTTATCTCTATTTAAGTATAGTTTTTTAAGAAACCGTTTATAGACGTCACGCCGAGTGTGTGATTTAAAAACGCATGTACCTGCTCACTCGGATTCGTATTTATCCAAACGTCAAACGGTCGTAATTAAAACGGTTTCGTTAAAAAATTTTCAATGTGAATATTTATTATTATATATTTAACGCGAGAGGTAAAAAACCAGAATATTCTAAATATTATCCGACTAGGTAATGGTTGTTTGTTTTCACGAAAAGCGAAACCCGCGATTTTATTTCCAAGATTAAAAAACAAAAAACAAAAAAAAATTCGACACGACGACGCTCGCGACATTTATCGGAATTAGCGTATTTTAATAAAAACGACGATTCGCGCTTTTACGAGTCGCTTGAAAAATTTCCCGTTTTTTATTCGTCAGCCGGGATTAGTCGGATTGACCACCTGTGACGGTTTTCTTGAATACATTATTTTATTATTATAATAATAGTAATACGATGCGCAACACGTATTAAACCCTCTGCTACCAGTATAATCCGGAATTAAACGTTCCGCTCAGAGTATAGTCTGCGAAATCGTACATTGTTTTTGTATAAATCGTTTCTGACGTGTCTAATCTAACATATTATTATTATTCGTTCGAGTAATATTATTTTTATTGATCGTGAAATTTGAATATCGTCGAGCGCGTGAACACGTTCAAATATGTGTAACGTTCGGATTTCAAAATAAAAAAAATATTTCAGATTTTAACGTTTTTAACTAGAATTGATTCGATTTTCAACTTTACGGATGGTTTTTTAGTAACAAATGTTGTCTAATCTGGAGAAATCAATATTAAAAAATTGAATCGAACAATATTTATTTCACGACGTAACAAGTCAATACGACACGTTTTTAAAAGTTGTTTTCGTCACTGCTATTATTATTATGTTTTTGGTATTATTCGCGCGAACTCTAATTTTTCTCTACTATGAGTTTACTTCGCTGACTCTTATGATTATTCTCTTTTCTTCCGCTTTCGGTTTTTATGTCATATTTTTGACTCGTAAAATGTGTGTGATTTTCAATTTCATGGACTTCAGCGAGAGGGACAATTTCGAAAACAAAAAAAATCGCGGAAAATTCACAGCTTCTCGCGAGTTCACCAAACTTCAACGCGAAAACGTCGGAAATAACCGTGGGCGTAATTTTATAAAATGCCGCGACGAAACGGTTTCGAAATCGGAAAAGCAAAAAAAAACACCCAATTCAATAATATACTATTTTATTCTCGACCGCGTGTTTTTTTTTTTCAATTTTTTTTTTTCTCTCTCTTCTCAGCTCGGGATCGGCCGCGCGGCGCCCGGCGAGCACAGGCTGTCCGTGCGAGCAGCCGAAGACGCGGCCACGGGCGCCGCGAACGCGGGCGCGTCCGCGGCCAGCGGCGCGCTGTCGACGGCCAGCGGCGCGGTGTCGACGGCCGTGGACAGGGGCGAGGGCATACTGAAGAGCGCGGGCTCGACGGCTATGGACTTCGGGTCGGAGGCGACCAAGTCCGTGGAGGAGCTGATCAAGGCGGGCGGCCGGGCCACGCTGGCCGTGGGCAACCTGTGCAACCAGCTGTTCAACACCATCAGCGTGACGCTGGCCGCGGGCAGCGGGTACGTGGCCAGCGGCGTCGGCACCGTGGACGGGCTGCTCAACAACGTGCCCGTCGTGGGCGTCATCACCAGCGGCCTGAACCGCGTCGCGTCCGGCCTGTCCAGCACGGTCAGCGAGCTGTCGGCCACCGGGCGACAGAGCCGCACCAAGATGTTCAACGAGCTCCGCCAGCAGTTGAACCAGAGCTCCTCCGCATCCGCGGGCGCGACGACCGCCGCCGCGGCCACGACGACAGCCGCCGCTCCCGCAGCCGCCGCCGACGCTGCCGCAGACGCCACCAACGCCGCCGCAGACGCCACCAACGCCGCCGCCGCCGCGTAACGGAGCCGCGACGACGGTCCGCCGACGACGAATTTGGTTTCGAAAACGTCGCCGCGTTAGTATTATTCATATCGATGTACCGTACTCGTTGTTTGTTCAAGAGAAAAAAAAAACACGCATCGCCTCCACACACACACATATATATATATATGTTTTTTACCAAACCGATCCGTTTGATTTTATTTATTTCGCCCGGGGAGTCGCTCGCTCGCTCGCGCGACAACAGTATTGAAACGTTTATTATTTTAGAGACGCTAGAGGCATCTACGCGTTTCGATATAACGTATTCTACTCGAGGGCAAAACAAAAACACCCGATCGCGCTAATCCGTGTAGTAGGTTTATGTCGTAGAAGCATAATAATCACTCCAAACAGACAAAATCGATAACAATGTCCAACGAGTATTATATATTCTGTTACAAACATAAGCACTTGTGGATATTTATACTACTCGTCCCTTTTTTCCATTCAAATATTTATACTCGATTGTTTGCCCAAAAAATCGTTTAATATTATTAGTCGAATATAACATAGTCGTACTAACATTGTACGTAAATCGCTGAAATATTCGAGGAGTACATTATTTGAAAAAATGTATACCCATACAATTGTATAGTTATTTATATACACATGTAATTCCGAAATCAGGTAAGTACGCGTTTAAAAAATAACGAAACTATACCGTTTCACACCGTTTCAAACATATATTGTGTTGAAAAAATGGTATTTTGAAAAAGAATAATTACAATCGATGAAAAATAAGCTATTTTCAAATAATTATTACGCGATAGAAATCGATTTCAGTATAGGTAGGCAGAGAGCTATGTGATACGTATTTTACTGTTGCGAGACTGCGGTGAATTCTACTGCCTAGCGATATATGTATAAAAACCTACCGTAATGTTATTGAATAAACGACGCACTCGTCGAAAATCCAATCGGTATGAATGGGCGACAACAGAGTGGAAAAATCTCGACGAGAGCCGCACTGCGCCCGCAAACCGCGTTCACGGCGCGCAGTGACAATATGCACCGACGACGACGGTGCATTATAATACAACGTACGATCTTCGGGCCACTCAAAACGTCTCCGATCGCATTATATTATATCGATCGCGTTGTTATTTCACGATTGGGTCCACACGAATCGGCGGTCGTACCCGGTGTTTGTGCGTGCGGTGTGCATTATGCGAATTACTACGTGCACGTGGAACCCGCAACAACGACAATGTTGTACCCATCAATACGTTATGTTATAATATAGTTAGGTACACTCACTCGGGACGACCGCGACGACGACGGCGGCGGCGGTGCGCCGCATGGCGAGGAAGTAACGCTGAGAATCTATTAAAAAGACGGCCGTCAGCTGCCGTGTTTGTTTACGTGGCGACGCGCGCATTATAACATTATCCGGAGGTATAAGTACGAGCGAGCAAAAAAAAATCCTGCGCGGGGTGACAATAGTCCGCATCATTGTCCGTGTCCGGCTCGATTTCTATTATTATATTGTTATTATCATTATTATTATTACATTATGTCGATATGTTATAGTACACGAAATACGTCCTACCACTTATCTCCGCGCCCATCTCCGTCGAGCGGAGACACGTTGTCGTCACCGAGCCCTCGTCGACCGTTTGCGGTCGTCGCCGAAAAAAAAAAAAAAAACTACGCTATAGTAATATATAACAGTAGTACACGCATTCACAACGCAGAGCCGCGGTTACGATTTTTTTTTTTTCATTTAAGGACGGAAGGGTCATTTAAGGAGCCGTCCGCCGTTGTGGTGAAATAATTCGGTGGAATGTACGTATAGATGTGTAAAACGCGTTTGTTACAATAGGCAATAACAGGAAAGCCGCGGACTCGTCGGTTATGGAAAATTAGAAACGAAAGTATTAACGTCGCGCAAAATAATGGCGAATAAACGACGACGGTGTAAGCTTAGACTTGTCGGAGGAGACGATTTTTTTATCTTTGAACTTGAGCTGACTTCGCGCCGAGACCAGGAAATCTACCCGAAAAGAATCGATTCGAATCGACGACGAGGCTGAAAAAATCCCTAGACCGACTGTACCGATTGAATTCTCGCCGGCGAGATAATAATAAACGCGGACGAGCGCAACCGCCGGAACAGAATACGCGGGACCCGTTGCACGACAGGCCAATATTATGCTTATATGCACCGCAGCCGCCGCGACCGGTTATAATAATGTCCGACCGCGCGGCGCATCTGTCCCGCCGCCGCCGCCAGTGTACGTAATATTATAATATGCGTTTAATAATAATAATAATAATAATACGAGTATATTATGCTATATTATAGTGTGTAATGTGGTTTAATAGCGTTTTTATATTATACGTCCGCCGTAATCCGGGCCGATCTTTGCCCGAGCGGTTCGCGGATATCATCTGTATCGCATTATTATTATTATTTTCCGCGACGACGGCGACGCGACGCGAGTGTGGTGGTGAGATGGCGACTGAGAAGAAAAGAAAAAAAACGTAGAAAAATAATCACATTTCTACCGGCTCGGGCAATCGAAAATGTCCCCCCCCTCCCGTACTCACTATTACGCTATCGGCGTGTTACGTATATATTATACTCGTATTATATAATATGCATAATGTGATGTCATAATAATGGACGGGGAGGACTCGGGTGACGTATTGTACGTATTTTACGTGCTCGGATCAGAGCCCCGTCGACCGCGAGTAATCTATAAACGTATATACGTAACTGATCGTTACTACCACTCACTCGCTGATGGTTGTTGCATCTCAAAAACTACGCGACGTACGGACTAGAAATTTGCAACGCGCAATTGGGAAAATATTTTCCGAAATCCGACAAACTACGAAGTAAAAACGGTATAACGCGCGCGATATATTTATGTCATACGATTAAATATAATGCGTACACATACGGACGATATACGGGAGAAGTACACGATAATCAAATGTATAGATAGGTACTCACGGGACGTCCGCCATCTTTTCTTTCTCGGCCCGCGACTTCGCGTTTGATCTACGCCGCTGATTTCGAAATTTCGAGCACTTCACCCGCGTACGATTTTATTTAGTCGACCCGGCGATCGATCGAAAGAGAAACGTTCGCGCACCGACGACGACGACGAGAGACTAAACGGCCGGTCGCCGATGAAAAATAATCATAACCGAGGTTACGTAGGCACCGAGTTTGAAAACGCGGTAAAAAATGCTTTTCGTTTGAACACGTTATTATTAAAATATTATTGTTTCAGACGCCGAGAACAAAGAAATCGCCTCGACCAAAGTGACGGCGGGCGCGGGCGGCGGGAGCGTCGTGCGTTTGGGACGAATTTATCAATTAATTTATGGTTTTATAAAGTCAATATTAACGAGTGAAAATCACTGTGCGTGCTTTTCCGGATCGCTTTTCTAGAATACGGACGATTTGAGTGTTTACCACCGAACGAGATTATTTATGTATTTGTGGAATTCGCTACTAGTTGCGAGCTTTACATAACGAAATATTAACCGTCGTCGTCAACTTTTTAAAAATTATGCAATAGGAGTTTTCAAATGTTTCATTTATTTATGTGTTTATACACGTTTGACTTTATGCTCTTGTAAAATAAAACAATATTTACTAAAACGTATATACATCTGGTATACCTACGTATACGTGTTTTCACTTGTATCTCATTAAAGTAATCTAATTTAGTTAATCCGCGTTGCGATAGTATAGTTCGTTAAATTTGAAATTTAGTATTTTCGTGAAACTACACGGTACCCCTGGCTGTTTCACACTAAATTAAATTTATATGCGGTTTTTGAAAAATCACGACTTATCGGTATAGTTTCTAATCGAAGCCAATATAGTTTCGACGGGATATTTTAACAACAAAAACGAGATGACCCGCTGGGTTTTAAAGCTTACATCGATTGTTTACACTCGACACGAGTATATATTACATTTAAATCTAAATGGGTTACACTAGTATTATGCACACTATATTGTCATTAAAACAATAATTAAGTACGCGTATTCGCCGAAAACACAACTTAGAATATTGATATGATACACAGAAATATATATGTGTATGTAAATACAATGACATTAAATATGTTTTACCCGAATTCATAAGTTGTAGTTACATTTACCGGCAGTTGTATAAACACATACATCAACTTATATTAAAAGAGTTATTTGTATTGGAAAGATGTTAATTTATAATATATTGCATTTCAATAATAAATTATTCTTGTTGTTGTTTTTATTTATAAAATAATTGGGAAATATAAAATGATGCAAAACAATTAGGCGTATAATTTAATTGTAACTTATAATAAAAAAAAACTATCGATTTTATGAGAGTTATACCTATTCCGTGTTAATTTATAGTTTATTACGTATATTATTAAAATTATACAAATCGATTATTCATAAAAACGGAACTCGGAACGCTATTATTTATGTTTTGAAACATTTTGACGGCGTGTTTTCAAATCATTATATATATTATATTAGTACTCAATTTAACCGCTGCGGATGGAAATTATTTAAATCGAATTGTGTTATTTAAAGCCGTGTGAGTAATATCAAATCGTAAAATGGTAACTGTGTGTGAATTCTTCGAATCACTTCTCGTATTATGTTCATTCGACTGAAACTATAGTAGTAAAATAAACACACGGTAAATCATATGTTAGATAACACATAATACAGATGATTTTTTTTTTCTTCCAAATTAAGTCGTAATTTATTACAGACCTTAAATGGAGAAATTAATTTTTTAGAGAGAAAAAAAAAAAAAGAACGCGTTGAATAAATACTTAGTTGTCAATTACTGTACTCTGTTTGCCGATAAATCAAACGGAAAATTATTATAACTTAATTTATAACGTGTATGTAATATGTTTTTATTTACTTTTTTTATTAGAATTTTATAGGGGATATATAACATTTGATTATTTATCTATACGAATAGTTTCGATGCATGTTTTTGTTCATAACTTTTTTATGAAAAATATAGTGTGAACTAAATTTAAGCTTAAAAATATATTATTAAAATCAACGAGTACTATGATAAATAGCAATAAACGCGTGGCTAAAACAATGGCTTTTTTCGTTATTTTCTTTCTACCTATAGTTTAAGGGTCAAATATATTTCTTTTTATACTAAACCTATATTGTCGATTCGAATATAAATCATTTGAGTCGTTTAAAGTTCTTTTTGAAAAAAAAAAAAAGAAAAAATAAAACTTGCGACAAAATGTTTATAACAAATTCTACTATTCGTCGTTATAGAGTAACAACTGTTCAATTAAATAGCATAGGAGGCAAACAAGATACAAACAAAAAATATATTATGTGTTCCAACTATTAAATAATTCACTTCCACTTCTACTTTAATTATTAGAATTGTAATCACGGTAACTTCGTTTGGCATGGCATATTCAGTTATTAACATCTACAGTTTCGCAGCCGCTACAACGACGTTTTAATTAAAATGAACAACGCGGGTTATCATACAGATTATTACGTAGACTTACCAGGGTAAGTACATTTTGATATCACATAAGCCATATATATAAGGTCGAAATAGATATTTTTCGTTTCCCAAAAGTTTAAAATTTATTTACAATATTATTATAATAATATTATTCGTTTCATATTTTTGTATTGTTTAATAATAATTATACTAAATTAATAGATATTTTTTTCTGATAAACTTTAAGCAGTACGCCGTCAGATTAATCATGATCTGATGAAATCATCAGATGCGATTTTAAATTATTAATAAACTTCAGTTGCATAACAAACACTACAAGTATGGTTAATTTTCATAAATTTTTTTTTTTTTTGAGTGATAAAATAAATTTTTTTTCATAACAATACCTATTGTTATTATATATTATTGGAAAATGGAAAAACGTTCTATGTTTTATGTCTAATGTTTATTGTTTATAAGCACCGAGAAAAGATAATTGTTATGAAAATTTAAAATAATTATTTCATTTAATTCGATTATATTTCAATATCGACACCTTCGGCATAGTAGTCGGTTTTTCGTGATTGATTGTGGAATACACATACACGAGTATTAAATATAACGATTAAACGGTTTAAAATCCTCCAAATATGTCACATACGATGATATAAAAGAAAAGAAAACCTCAATTCGAAATAACTCAAAAACGGTATATACGCGCGAGATTCGATGTCATTGAAAACAAAAAAAAGCGGATAAACCGCGATCGGAGGTGTCTCGCGACGAATTATTAACGGCTCAAAAAGAAAAACGTGAAATTCGCGCAGCGGCGCGGCGAGCGGTCGTGCCCGCCGCGGCGTCTGGTATGCGCGCGCGTACTCCGGATATCGGCGGAAAGCGCGGTAAACGAATACGCGCGTGTATAATAATAAAATACGAGTGTTATATAATATCACGTTTATAAAAGAGTCGGCAAAAATGAAATGCACAAAGTCGTTTCGGGCACAAAAGCCGCGACCTCCAGAGACCACACACGTTTGCGTATAATGTATATACGTATTATTTGTATAAGGATCGCGTCCGACTTCTGGAGACGACGGGCTGGAAATGACGATCCGTAAACAAGACTGACTGCATTTTCGGATAGTGTTATTATTATTTTCTGTTTTGGTATTATTATTATTATTATTATTATTATTACAACAACTCGGGGAACCCATCAGCGATGTGTTGTACTCGCGGCTTTCGCGGTCGTGTTTGTTTTATTTAGTCCGCTTGACTAAACGTTTTTATTGGATTCCCCGCGCCGCCGCCGCCGCCGCCGCGTATAGGTACACACCGCCGCCGCGCGTATATAAAGGGTCCGCGCCGAAACAACAATAACAATATTATTATACGCGCGCACACACACACACGCTCTTACATATCAATACCCGTATAATATTATATAAATGAACGTATTGTATAAACGAGAGAGGAAAAAAAAAACACATTTCGTCGATTGTGCGTTTCGATCGTATACGATTTACACGCATGCGTGCGCGTGCACGACGAGCTAAAATAACTACCCCGTGCGTGCGGCGGATAGGTATATTTTCCGCGGGCATTCGTCGACGGCGGCGACCGCGAAGACTAGTATAAATACGCTCCGCCTATAACATGGTCGTTAACGTCAACCTCGGCGGAGGGTATCATCGATGTCTATTATAAACAGTCTTGCGTGGCATCCACGCGCACAACGCGCAACAGACTCCTCGGCCCTGAGAGCTCTCCCTTTTCGCCGGTAGCCCCGGTCCCGATCGTTTTTATTGTTGTTGTCGTAGTTATTATGTGTTATGTACGCACGCGCGCGCCTGCGGTATGACACACGTGAGACCGAGTGGGGCCAACTGTTCCGATAGTAATCTTTGCCCGTCGCGTTCCGGCGACGGCCATTTTATTGAAATCCGATCCTACCGCGCCGGCGGCGGCGGCGGCTATAATGTTATATTACTGTATCCGGGCGAATAATGTATTGGCGAAAGACACGAATTCGCAATTTCGCGTGCGTTTCCGTGTACTCGCCCTGCTTTTCCCCTATTCGTCCTACCGATATATCACAGCACAGACGGTCTCCCGACGGCCTGCGGTTAAACGATCGCCGATTGCGTTACGAGGGACTGCGGGATAGGCCGTTTACTGCCTCGTTCTAGTCACTATTTTCTAACAATAACGGTCTCCGGCGCTATATCGATATTTAAGTCTACTAGATTTTTCTAGTTTTTTCGAACGATTTCCATAATTTTTATCCATATTTTTAAATTCGTGTCTAAATCCAAGTCACAATTATTGGCATTGTATTTGGCAATTTTCTAATTCTAGATATTATCAAATTAAATAGTTTCGTTCGAGCGAGAACAGAGCACATAAAAAAATAGTATTTTTTCAAAAAATGGTTTTTCTTTACAACGGATATGATAAACAAAATCACTTGGGTATCTAGTTTTCACAGTTTTTTATAAACACTACTAAACAATAACTTGAATATACATTCTATATAAAATAATCTCATTGAATGTTCGTCTGTAACAAACTTGGTTTTGGATACGTAGTTTCACGCCAAAATCATAAATACGAGTATACTATTCCTGTTACAATAACCCAAATACGATGTTCAATAAATTATGTAAACATGAATTTCTATCATAAACGCTCAAAACGTCATTTCAAACATTGATATTTTAATATCAATTATATTTAATAACTTACTATTGTTATAACCTGGCATAGATACCGTTTTTGAATACTTTTTTTTCAAAATTATTGAAAACGGAAAAAACATTAAATAAAATAAAAACCCAAACCAAAATGTGTCACAACGAAAACCATATCCAAATAACATTTAAATATTTAACGAAAAAAAAAAATTTAAAATGAGAACACGCACGATATTTGATTTATAATATAAAACTATTAAAAACAACGAAATATTATGATAATTTCGTTTTATTTGTAAAAACGTTGAAACGAATATGTTGGTGTGATTAATTTTAATTTTCGAATTTCGGCTAAGTTTATTTAGGAATAAATCATCACTGAATAATTCAATGTTTCAATGTTTATTTAAGGTGTTGGGAAATATTACAATATTAGTTTTTGTTTGATGTGTTATACGGTGTTGTTTCCGGAAGATAATCAATTTTGTTTCTGCCACGGTTTCTATAATCGTTTATCAAGTTATTTATTTTGTTCTGTTCTGTTTTTCGTTTACTACTTGTTATTATATAATTATACGTGTATAAATTTTGTAATACGAGTGTTAATCTATAACTTTAAAGTAACTACAGTCAACAAGTTTACAGAAAATACAAACTGAGTATAAACTATTTCATTTTAAAACAAAATGATCACGAATAACGGTATTTAAAGAAGACATTTTTAATTGTTTTCTAATAAATGAAAATGAATAAAAAACGTTCCTGAGAAACGCGAAAACGAATTTGATCGAATAAGGTTATTGACGTTAGAAAAACAACAAAACAAACAAAAAGTTATTATTTAGATATAAATAATAATTATTGTATTTACGTATAATATTATTAATCTACAATATTATACCAGTAAAATGTTACCGTTTCTTATGGAAAAATAAGTAAATAAGTTTCACGTAACAAGTCGAATTAAAACAAATTACATACTGTATCAATTTTACCAGTACTGATTGTGATATAATACTTGTTTATGAAATAATTTTCATTAATAAAAGATTTATTTAATTAACTATCGGATATTCAACGTGTCAATGAAAACCAAATTTTTTAATATTATTATTAATTTTATAGTAACCAGATGATTTTGCTTCATCTATAATAATTTGAAAAAACAAAAGTATCGTATAGTGCCGGTAATCTAAACTTTAATTCTGCTGCCTATAGTTGTTCTTTAAATCCAATCAAAACTCAATTATTTATGTTAACTTGTGTGTAAAGTTTTACCGTGTTGATAAGAAGAAATTAAACGGTTTTAAACAGTAGGTATACGGTCCGATTAGGATGAAATTAAATATGATTTCCAACGAATTGTTACTATGTTAAAATTATTAAAAATTTAATCGAGCTCCAAACTCATTCAAGATTTGTTTCAAATAATAACAGCTCGAAATAATTGTTATTAATATTACAAAAAAAACAACGGCGTTTTTTATTACCTATTATAAATAGATATAATTAATTTATGGAAATATTTGAAGTCGTATTGAAAATTACTGACTTAAATGTGAAAAGAATTCGAAGTACTGCGTATACGTTATTTGCCGAGTGTTATGACGTGCCTCCTAAAGTCCTGACAACGGTATAATAATCAAATCATCGTGTAAAAAGAAAACATTAATAATATAATGGTGAATTTTACGAGAAATCTGGTAGCTCGGACGTGACATACGATAATGTTATAAATATTAAAATATTAGTAAGCCGTTCCTTTCAAAAACCGCCGATCCGTTCATAACGCTTGTTGAAGTCTTTGGTATGAACAGGCGGCGATTCTTTGTCTACCTTATTGAGATGTGTGTTTGTTCGTGCCGACCAAGAACAAAGTAAAAACCTAATTCTTGAATATTTTAATAGCTATCCTAATCGCAATGAGAAAAAAAAAGAAAAGAAAAGAAACCGGTGTATGGATGTTCGTGTATAATATTATTTAAATATTAGAATCAAATATGTGTCGTCGGTTTTCGTCCCTGTAAAAAAACAGTAGTCTATCTTCGAAATTGGCGCTATTTTTTGGGCAAGCGATGATGCCGACATTGTAGAAAGGAAAAGACGTTTACAATGTAGTAGACAACATAATAATAATATGTATTGTCGCGTTATTTTGTTATTTTGTCGCGTCGCGAGATCAGAAAAAACCCGTAAATATTGTCAAAAGTCAGTCGTCGCGATATCACGCGGAAAAGTCACGACGTTTGAGCGTCGTTACAAAACACGTTCGATTGACACTCGAGAGTAGGTACTGCATCTTTTTCGTTTATATTTTTTCATTCGGAACGAGCAGAAACAAACGTCTTCTGGCGATTCGAACACACGTCGAAGTGTCTTATGCACGTATGTGTGCGCGCGCGTGTAATGCGACCGAAGCGTGATTATAAAATATTGGACATACAAAAAAAAAGAAAAAAAGTCCATCGTCGAATATTGACGAACGATTTTTGGTGCGGTTCGGCGGGGCCGTGCACAGAGCGTTTTATAATTTTTATTATTTCATTTTATAAACTGGTTTCACCGATGTACGCGCGTGAGTAAGTGAGTGTGTGTGTGTGTGTGTGTGCGTGTGTGTGTTTCTGAGTGTGTATGGGGATGCGGCAACAAGTTAATAGAAAATTTCCACTTAATTAACCCAGTCGCGTATACGGTAGTATATAATATGATATTGTATATCAACAACGGCGTATGGCTATATAGACTTCACCTACCTACTACACGCGCACAATGCCTCGACGACCACTACCCTTCTTCGAAACACAGAATGGAACAGATCCCCGGCGCGTAGAGGTGGTAACGCAGTGGCGGGGGTAGTGGTTGTGAAAAAAAAAAAAATATGTATACATTTTATTCGTGTTGTATAATACATATGTATATATATATATATATATATTGTAAACGCATTATGCCGGTTTATCTTTGGCCGATTTGTGTTATCTGCACCACCGCGACTGCGGTCAGTAGTCATCTAGACCGTCTTCGTCCAACAGTTCTCGCAACCGCTACCGTTACAGTCGCGTCACGTCTACCCAAATCCAACGATTCCTTACGATTTTGGTGAGTATTTTTTAAACGCTTTAATGTAAACGAATTTATATTATTTTCGACGGTCGTAACGTTTTCGAGTTGATTAGTTTAAAATCACTTTTCGTAATACTTATCGACGGACCGGGTATATTGTATGCTCACAACTGACGGTTTCTCAAACAAATAATACTCGTTTAATATTTCCCCAACACTAACAAATCTCGATATTCCCTTAATAGTGTTTAGAACACAGACTTTTTACTCCTATTTTACTACATAGCTTTGAGAATAGTCACATTTTCGGTAGGCAACATATAACAACAAATTGTAAATCATAACAATTATCAAACTATGAAAGGCACAAAATGGAACTTAAATAACCTGATGATTAGAAACAAAAAAAAACAACTATTTCATATAGTCTTGAAATATACCTAAATAAATTTTAGTGATTGAAACAATCACGATAGTTCAATTATTTTCCAATGATTTCATTTAAAATAATTCACGAATTTCAATTAATTATTTTGATTTTTTACAAGTATTAAATAATTTAAAAAAGATCTATTTGCATTTGACGTCCTAAATCTTTATCATAGTTTATATGTTTTTCATGTTTAATGTAATATTGTAATTTTAAGAAAAATATTTTATTAATTATACTATTTATGCGATATCATTAGAATGTTTTAGATCTTTAAAAAATAAATAAAAAGTATTATATAGGTACTCGTCACAACTACACATTCTCATAAAACATATGTTCACCATATGTGAAACATATTTTAGGTACCTGATTCTTTATTAATTATTAGTATTGAATTCAATCAAATAATATCCTTAAATATCTACTTTTGGATTCTAATAGCGAATAACTAGAAGCCATTGAACTTTTTTTTAAATAATGTATTACATTAATTTTTTCCAATTATTATTCTTGTTATTTATGGTGATTTTTGAGATTAAAATTTGGTTTTTTCCATCACTTTATATTACCTACGACCAATGTAAGTGAAAAATAAACTTAATATTTTCATTTTTTTTTTTTATAACTGAATCTAAAATTATGCTAAAAATATATCATGTTCAAAACTTGAAAAAGTAATTAAAATTTCAAATTATAATGTGTACTTTAGATAAATTTGATAATTTATAGTTAAATCACTACCTATAATCTTACAACAACGTAAAATGACATTTGCAGAATGTAAAAGCTCTATAGTACGGAACATTATTAAACCATAATATATTATACAATCTATTGGCATTTATGTTCTTGGAATTAATATTATTTTCGACCAAGCAGAAAATGCACGAAATAAAAAAATTCGTAGGCACATTGTAGAAAATGTGAAATCGCCGCCGCCTTTTAATTTTACCATATTTTATAACGCTATTGAATACAATCGTATACTACATAAATTTTATAACGTTCGCAAATAACTATCATAAAAATAAACCGAACATAAAATTATTTAATTCTGAATTAAATAATATATATTTAAAATCTAATTTTAAAAACACTGAGAAGTTTTTAATTATTTCATTTGTAAAAAGCATAATGCGCGCGCTTATATCTAGTATTAAAATAAATAATTTTGCATTTATCAATCTCTACAACTTAAGAAATACTAATTAATTAGCTCATTGATCGATTATTGTACATATTTGTATCCGTTTTTCAGTATTAAATAATAATAAAATAAAATGTGTTAATTGTTTCGACTTGACTTACTTTACAAGTGTCTAAATTTTGTTTTAAAAATATTTCCTAATGACTAATTTATTTCTTAGAAATTTATTCTTAAAAAATTTACGAACTTTAAATATAAACAGCGTAAGATACTATATTTTTATGAATATAATTAATGCGTTATTTTTTATGTAAAATATACAGATTCAATATGCCTATTGAAAACATTAATTCAATTTGCTAAATGGTTGTGTTTAATTTTTGTTCCCAAAACGTTTTAAATCGAATAATAACTGAAGAAAAAATGATCGAATGATGTTACATTTCTTAAATATGATTTTCAAACGATTTTTTTAGATCAACGCCGCGCATTATGTCAATAATCCAAGAACCAGAAACAATCGAAGAGAACGCAAATAATTTAGACCATCCCGAAAACGACCAAGAATTAAAAACCCACGATAACGATGACCAAAGAAGAAAACCTGTGTTTTTATTCAGCATTGATTATATATTGAATAAAGCCGGCGATACAAAGATCGAAGATGATACAGACAAACAAGATAATCAACAGTTTGACTGGTTGTATTGTACAAGATTTAAGCCTCCAAAACTTGATAGTAAGTAATTTTTACATAAACATATACTGTGAATTATTTATTCTTAACTTTCTAATTAAAATGATAAAGCTACAAGCATGATAATTCAAAATTTTCTACACTAAAAAAATAAATACGTTTGATTTTCTAATTATCTGAATAATTGTCAAAATATAATAATAAATGAGTAAATGTATGAATATATTTTTAAAATGAAAGAAAACCACATAGAATCGTACCTATGTTCGATAAAGATATTAGAGTATGAAATTAACATTTTGTTTATACAGTTTTAGATTTTTTTCTTACTTTGATATTTATTTTATCATTCTTAAAATGTCGAATTTCTCATGACACACTGAATGCTCATTAAATTATATACTCTTTTATATATTTGAAGTGTTTATATTTGATATATTTATAAAGTAAATAATAGTTTACACAAAGTAAATAAAAAGTACTTGCGTTATTGATTAAAAAAATGTACCTGAACTAATTAATGAATAATTAAAATAAAATATATGAAGAAATACTTGTATAGGTAATAAAAAATACTGAATGATTATTCATTGTTATATGATTCTCCCGATAAACTAAGTTTCCACGGGTGGATAAAAGAAATTACAATATTTTAAATTTGTATATTTAAAATAGATATTTTCAATATCATAATAATTCAATTAATTACATCGGTTCGTTTTAATATTATTAAATTTGTATTACTTTGTAAATATAAGGAATCAAACGGAAAGATGGCCAACATAGACAAAAACGTAGACCTGGACGCAACCCAAGAATACCGTTTACCACTCAACAAGTAAGTGTTTTGGAACAAGAATTTCGACGAAGTGCATATTTGGGAGGTACTAATGATGTTCACGTATTGTCTGAAAGATTGCGATTATCAGAAAGTAGAGTGAGTACAATATTACATTATTAGACAACGTAGTTATAAATTGAGAATCAATATAAAAATATTATCCATGGGAAAATACAATTTCAATAATGATAACGTAAATCAAAATACGAGTAAAACAAACGATTTTCAATATCTACAAATAATTAAAACATTTTAAGGACTTATCCTACCGAAAACATGCACAATTCATAGTTTTTTTTTATAATTCATAGTTAATTATTACAAAGTGCATTTAGAACTGTTAACATATGGTATTTTGTTTAGTAAAAATATCACATCGATTGAAAGTACTAAAATTAATAGATAGTACCCATAGTATACTTTAAAAACTATGCAAACAAATTTTTTTTACTATCCGATATTATATTTTATACCACAATTTCTTTATTGAATTCATATGATAAAGCGTCGTGTATAAAATACTACATAGTTTTTCAGTATTTCTTTAATTTCATAGTTATATTCCATAGTGTTTGTATTTCAAACATCACAATAACATAAAATTATACATTTGCAAAGAATTTATAGTCTATACTATTATGAATAGATAAAAATATGGTTTCAAAACCGTCGAGCTAGAGAACGCAGGGACCAGCAGAGTGGTATTTTACCAGGACCATCCAACACATATCCATCTACTCAACAACAACGCCTCACTATGTCTTCTACATCTGCATTCAAACCATTGACACCCTCACACACGTTTATAGAAGGAAAATAACCATCGGCGATAGTCTGATAAGCCGTGAATTAAACGTGAATGTAAATATAAATTAGTCATTAAATAGTTTATAATCGTAAAGTAGAAAAAAAAAAATTTTCCAATGATACGCATATAATAAATACGCACAATGTTTTTTAAACAACAAATTTTACTATGGTAATATTTTTGTGATTGTGATTCTTTTATACAAAACACAATTATTTCATAAATTAATAAACAATCTACAATGAAATATATTATTAATTTATTGTATAAAATAATATTTAATTAATCGATTTTAATCACAATAATAGTTTATTTTATATTGAAAAACATTTTTTTTAAATTAAAGAATTGAAAATAATATTAATATAAGTTCATTCGTAGTTTTTTTATATGTCTAGATGAATATTTTCTTAACAACTATTAGAAATACTTAAACCACTACCTTTGGGTTATACCCCTAGGACCCATAATATAAATATGAAAGAAATCAACGTTACAGTTACATAATTGATCTACGGTCCTATATTTGTGTTAAATTTAGGATACAACAGTACTAGGTTATCTATTATAACATAGAACTGTTTTACTATGTACTGACGACGTATAATAATACTTTAAAATAATGCACTGAATGAAGGTGAACGCGAAATTTAATGTATATTAAATTATAATTATATAATAAAAAGAAAAAATTATCATTTTTTTCTATTATTTTATATTCCTTTTCTTTTTTTTTAATTTAGAAAAATAAAAATGTTGATAGGTACTAAGATGTAAATACTAATAAGTTAAATATATCATGCTTATTTTGTAAAATATTTATATATACCTATATATATAGACATTTATTTATTTTTTGTGAGATAAAATAAACGAAAACAAATCAACTTAATAGTTATTTGGAAAATGTAATGATTTGTAAAAAAGTATAATTGTAAACCATTATTATAAATAATTACTCCTGTAAGTATTAAAATAGAGGCAATTCATTTTATACATTATCTTCCTCCCATAGTAAATTAATGATCAACAGATTTCTGTTAAAAAAAACTAATGTAATTTCAATGATTTTTTTTTTTTTATGTAAATAATGACTTAATATTATGTTTAAAGGTTTTCCAATTTTATTTGATCCTGATTTTAATGTAGCTATTTTGAACATATCAATTTGTTTACATAACAATTGTTTTTTTTTATGTGAAAAGTTTTAACATAAATAGATTTAATATTTAATGTATGTAGAACTATAAAAAATATGCATGTTGTTCGAAGCGAATTATCTCAGTTGAATGTTTTAAAAATTGCTTAAAAAAATGTTCAAACTTATTTATGTAATAAAACCATGCAAATATAAATATAAATTTTATTAAATTAAATTGTCTACAGTTTTTCAAACAGAAAAAAAAATCATAGAGACCAATAATTAAACAAACTATTATTATTATATTCGTTTTATAAACATTTTGATAAGGCATAGACATAAAAGTAAGTAAAAAATAGATTATAATGATTTTCAGTAGTAATTATAAATAATTATTTATATATTTTATAAAGCCTTGTTGAATCTATTTTACCAAAAAATCTTTGAAATGGAAAAAAAACTCACATCGTGTAGTAACAAGAAGTTGAGCTCCAAATCTAATACAAAAAAAGTGACATTTAAAACCAATAAAAAACCTAATGATCAACATCAAAATGATTTAATCCAAACACAAATTGAGACGCACGTTTGTGAACTTGATAAATTGGGTAAGCCCTTTCTATCTGTACCAGGAAAAATTCTACTCGACTCGAATACATTGAACCGGCTGAAAATTAAGTCCGCTGTGGTCACTGAAGAAGATCGACGTATGTCGGAAAAGTTTAAAATTACTCAGGCAGAGCAATTGAAAGTTGAAAGTGCAACGAGAAAAACAGAGTTACAAAAATATAACTTATTCAAAACCAAAGATCCAAAACTTTCTCAGGTCAGATAAAATCGTCTAATAATATATACATAATATAAAATACTATTTTTAAGCATTGAGAATAATACATTTTCCGAGTAATATAAATACAATTGAAATATCTATTCTACTATTTTCTATACTGGTCGATGTTTGGCCAAGAAGAAATACTTAAAGCTTTTTTCGATGCTTATATTTTTAAGACTAATTAACAATATTTATCTACCCATAAATAATTTTTTTTTCGTCTGATTTTTTCCTCTTTGGAAATCAGTAGATATTGAATTTATTTTATTCAAACTAATTAAACTCTTAAACTTAAATATAAATTATGTCATTACGACATTTGTTTGCCTTAAACAGATAGACGACGAAGCAAACAAAAAGGCCAGCTATCTATTAAATAGAGCATTTGAATTAAAACAGAATCAAGAAGATGAAATAAAAAAATGCAATACATTAATAATGGGAACCAAATTTCATGTTATAAGACGTTCCCAAATTGCTGAAAAAGAACTCAAAAAGTGTGTAGTAATACTGTCATTCTTAATTTTTGCAATTAATCGAAAAGAAATCCGTACAAGTAAAATTTAAAAATACCTTTTTTACTTCTTTATAGTTAGAATAGAAATATATAAAAAATTTATTAAATCTAATAAATAATACTAATATTTATAGAATATAAAATTAAATTGTATTCAAGTATAATTTATTGATTCTATAAATAATTTATGGTTGCTCAAAAACGAATCGCATCATTTATCATACCAATTTTGAATTAAAATTACTAATTAATATTATTTTGGTTTGTATAGTGATTCAGGTAGGTAGGCAAAGAATTTAAGTGAGTCTCTTTGATAGGTATCTTTAAAAAATGTAAATACGTATTTAAAAAAATGCGTTATCAATACTTTCAATATTTTTAGCATGTCATTAAATAAATGAATAAATCTTATATTTTAAATCCCAACTAAAATAATCAAAATAACAAATTTAATTGAAACTAATTTTTAAATTATGTAAATAAAATACAATTTATTTGAAACTTGTTTGTTCATATTATAATAAAAATCATGATATTAAATAATAGTGATTCGAAAATATTGTTAACGTTTTTTCTAATAAGTGAAAATTTTTAATTAGTTTCATCTTTTTACATCAGTTTTTTATTTTTTTTATTTGATATTGATAGAAAAAACTAAAAAGTGATCTGTGTGTGGGGTTTAAATGATTTATTACGGGTATATTGATGAAAAAAAGTCGTCCAGCATTTCAAATATTATTCATTAACACGGAAAACAGGTAAATAGAAATACAAATTTGTTATAGCGAAGAATTGAAACAAGAACAACGTAGATTGGAAATGATTATGGAACAAGAACGTATAGAGGCAGCAAAAAGATACGAAAAAGCCATGGAAATTAAACGACAAAAAAAAAAAATAGAAGCAACACATATTACACAACAAATCAGAGAAAACGAAATCATCAAAGAGATAGAAACTGCAAGAACGTTTCAAGTAGTTACCTATATAAATTACTTAAGTATTGTTTTCTAGCAATTAAATTTTAAAAACCTTACATAGATAAATAATTAATTAACCATAATATTATTCTGATTGAAAAAGAAACTCAAAAATCATTACAACGTTTTTTGTGTAATTTGATTGAAATAATTCGTAACGATATTATTTATTGATATATCGAGGTTTTTTTTAACCTTTGTTACGTTTCTCTACAACATACCCGTCTAATATACAATATTTAGATATTATGTGGAATATTTGTTTATATAGGAAATACAGTTGCGCAAAGATGCCCTAACCGAGGCGGAACGCGCAGAAGTAAACGAACATAGGGAACTGTTGATAAGACAAGCAAATATGAGAAAAGATTTTATGCAAATCAATGCTCAGCTGAGAGACATAAAACAAAATGAAAAAGAATTAGAAAAAAAAGAATTGTTACAGGTATCAATATAATTTTCCAATATTTAAGTAAATATTAACGAATGAAAAATATTTAGAACCCGAAAATGTAATGGATTAAACACTGTTTGATTTCATTTTCGTAATGTTTATTTTAATTATAATAGTATTTAGTTAGTATAATAATTTAAACAAATTATTCTGAAACGGTTGTATTCAACGGGTGTATTAAAAAAATTAAGTGTAATAAAAAAATTACAAATTATTATTAGATTAGTAACTTAACCTAAAATAAGCATATACGCTTTTAGTATATTACAGTGTTGAGAATGTAAAATGCTTAGTTAATTTATCCAGCTTTATTAGTACATTGTTTATACGAAAAATTAAAATCTTAAATATATTTTTCAATAGTTCTGGTATCGATTTTGCAGATACAAGAATATGAGAAAAATAAAAACGAACGAGAATTAGCATATGAAAAAGAGATGATGAATCAAAAGTTATTAAAAGAAAAAGAAATCGCCAAAATTCAAGCGAGTCAACAAGCATCGCAAGATTTGCAAGCCGCAAAAGACGAGCTAAATGCACTTCGTATACAAGATAAAGTAATGTTTTTAATATTTATATACGACGTATAAATGGAACTTAGTTACAACGTATATGGTGGATGAATAGGTTGAACGAGAATGGCGCCGTAAAGAACACGAAGATAAGCTAAAAAAAATAAAAGTAAACGAAGATTTGAGGAAAGCTCGACAGAAACAAATTGAAGACCAAAGGATAAGCTACGCTTTTGAAATACTAAGAGAAAGAGAACAATTTGATAAAATTATTAAACTCAATTTAGAGGACATGGAAAAAACTAAAGAATTAGAAAAACAAACTAAAATTGTATGCAAACCTTATTATTTGTATTAATTAAGCACTGATTTTTATTTCACGATTACTTCATACTTTATGTATTAGAAAATCGACGAACACCTACAAAGTTTAAAAAAGCAAGTTAATAACAAAGAATTGGAAAAAATTCAGGAGAAAAAAATGTTCTTTCAGGAAGGTGTTAAATATCAAGAAGGAGAAGTTGCTAGGAACAATGCATTGCGTAATACAATGAGAAAGAAAATAGAAGAGCTAAAGTAAAATAATAATGACATTATTAAGTATATACGATAATAACTTCCACGTTGATATTTTAGAGCACATAATTTCCCGCCGGGATATATTCAAGGAATCGAGAGACAATTAAAACTTAACCAATAATATTGCAGTAACCGCGATATGAAAAAATAAATTGCTTTTTTATCAAGCAGAAATAATTCTCGATGTAATCTGATAAGTATTATTGTTTATTAATGCATAGGCATGCTCTAGAATAGCTATTGCATAGCTAATAGTTATTAATTATTATTTATACTGCACCTGCCTAATTATCTAACTAATAATCAATCTCTTCTGCAAAAAAAACTATCATTTCTGAAAATACCAATTCAAATTAATTGAACTAACCAAACTTATACCTTATAAGTACTTATAGGAGCTGATTTATTAATTGCAAATGAATCTATCACTAAGGGTAGATTATTTAAACATCGCTAGCATTTCTTGATTAAAGTACTCATATTTCTATTTAATAAATACAATTGTTTATCATATAAAATGTTAGGATTCACAAAAAAAATTCACATCTGGTTTTAATCATAGTCAAAAATATTTCTTAACACATAAAGATCTAACTAAAACAATACTATTAGCATAAGTTAAAAATAAATATTTATCTGAAATAAAAATGAAATTTTATTATTACTTATAGGTAAGGTAACTTGTAAGTTAGTTATTATCTATAATTATTTATTATACACATTGATTATGTAAAACAGTTTGAGAATAATATAATTCATAAATTATAAATGCATGTTAATGTATATATAGATAGATAGATAATTATTGGGATATTATTTTTAGTTTAAATAAAGTCATAAACCTAGGAAAAACTAGCAAACTAACTTAAAACAGACTAATTGCGTTGAATTTCAACAGTCAAATGTAATATTTAAATTACCAAATGAAATAAAATTTAAAAGGGCCTACTTAATACAAAATGAACTTTAAAAAAGAAAAAATGACATGATTTTAATTATATCCAGTAACATAAGTTATAAGTTATAACTTATGACTTATTTATATATCTGATTTAATTCTAGAATTAGGTTACGAAGAAGATTCAATATACAACCACTAGATAGCATTAACATCACATAAAATGAATGAAATGTATTATATTTTGAATGTTTATATTCAATATATTTTTCATATGATGAAATATTATATTATTCATTAAAAATTGAAATGTAATAATATTTACTAATATAATTTGATTACAAATACAATCTACAGTCCTTATCGAATACGCATTCATTATATAGGTAAAGGTTACTATTATTTTATACATTACCAGCTGACATTCGATTAGAGCTACCAAAGTATTTAAAAATTGTATAATATAAATTATAATCATAAATAATAAATGTAATACGAAACAATTTTTTTTGTCTATTTCCATCAAGATGACATAAATTGAAATTAAGCTACAAATCATGCTACCAACAAATCTTTTTACAAAATATTATCAAATATAATGAATCCTAAAATATTCATAAAAATATATTTTTCTATTTTATAATCAAATAAAACACTCGATAGTGTTAAATGATAGTGTTTTGATAGTCAAAAAAATAGAATGGTATATTTTATGAGATTGAATCATTTGAACGTTGTGGACTTTATAGTATTAATATTATGGGTAAGTATACAACATTTTGTAATATTGTTTAAATGTAAAGCTATCACCAAATGTTTTCATTTTTAAGTAAAAAAATTATTCAAATTGATTGAATCATACTCAGTGTTTATAATAAATAAATAATTAATGAACCAACATTATATGAATTTTTAAATGACATTTTAGAGTTTAAAATAATGTAATAGACATAAATTAGAAATTAATCAAGAACATTCTGTGGTTCAAGTAGGTAGTATAGAATAATAGGAATAAACAATTTATAGTTTATATGTATAATCAAGAATATTCTAATTTATAATATTTTAAATATGAAAATAGATGTAACATGTGCTATACCCACTCAGTCATTCACTACCTATTAAATGAGATCGACAATTAAATACTTCTAATAAATTTAAAGGCATTGCATAGTTATAAAATATTACTATTGAAAAAAAAAAATGTATTTTAAAATGTTATCGTACTATGACCATTGAAATATAGAAATATAAATAAATACAGAAAAATTAAACGTGATGCTTATTATAATTATAATGTTCTCGTATAAATTGGCAAAGAAATATATTATAATCGATATACTTTACGATTACACGGGTATTAAATATATTTTTTTATTTTGATTCCATTCATAATTTAAATAATTAAATTGTAGCTTAAATATTTAAATAAAAATAAACAATTAAACTTTATTATAATAACTGCAAAACGCGTGTGCTATATTTGATCAGAATAGGAGTTAGCGCTAAAGGGACTCTGGGTGATTTTTTCCGCCCTTCGTTCATTGGCAGTTGCTTATAAAAGCTGAAACTGTTATATTATTGTTCAGAATCTCATCAGACGTTCACTCCTACGACCTACGTTTTTCGTCTTCATATTTTACAAGTAAGTTGTTATGTTTTATATTATCAATACAAAATATATACAATTTTAGTATTACTCTTAGCAGTTCTTTATCATTAATTTTATATTTATTGTTAAAGTATACTTGTATATTTTAATGTGAGCTTAACTGACATTTATAGTTAGATTTTAATTATAACTTGATATGAATACAACAACTTATTTATTAGAAAATTAATTTAATATTATGTTCTTTACATACCTACCTATTTAAATTATTTTCAATTATTATTTGAGTGTTGATAATAAAGCCATATATCTTTATAATTAATTTATTATAAATCAAAAATAATTTTTAGAGTTATCGTTAAAAACAAAAGAAAAATATTAAAAGTCATTTGACACTTTGACTATATGTTAGCTTAATCTAAAGAATATTATAATACTAAATGTATTATATGTTTTTATAATATTTTGAAATGCGACTCAAACAAATCATTATTTTACATTATTTATAAATATTATATTCTGAAATTTTAGAATAGTGTAAAAAGAAAGAAATAATCAAATTTTATTTTATTAAGTTATTAAATTATTATAGATGATCAAGGTATACAGTTACTATTATTAGGTATAACATTTGAATTGAGAATAATATTGACTATACTTGAATAAGTTATTTCATAAAATATTAAAAGGTAAACATCTTAAAAGGTACAAACAAATTATGTTATTTTATATTTTTTTTGAAACACCTATATTTATTATACTTACAATTTATCATAACAAAAATTTTGTAATCATTTACGTTATTTCTTTAATTAAAATATATTATAGTTATCAAACCAAGCAGTTACTAAATTATCTGCTAGCTCAATTGGTTAGTTTAATTTGAAATTACTCCTTAAATATTAGTAAATGAAACAAAAATACCTGTGCGTATAAATATACACATAACTATATTTTTGTTTCTATTTAAATATTATTATTAGATATTATAGGGCAAATAAAAGAACTGGGAAAATGTAAGTACATATTCATAAACATATATTGAATTAATTTTTTACAAACAAATTTAAGTTTTCATATTATGTTATAATTGAAATATAACTAGAAATAATTTCTGATTAGCAGACAACAAAATACAAAAATACTCTCAATTTATAATTATTTATTTTTACAAATATAAGAAAATAAAACTGTTCAGTTATTATATTATTTTAGGTAATTAAACACATTTAAGCATATTGATTTCTAATATTTAGAATATAAAAAAATGAAATAATATAATAGTAAGCTATACTAAAAATGCCTACAAAAAACATAATATGATAGGTATTATGTCTATAAAATATTAAACGATTGAATCCATGATAAATATGTATTTGTTTTGTTATTAATTCTTTGTATCATAAAACATTTTATAGTAGGTGCAGTGTAAAGTAAGAAGTAAGTGAAGTGTATAAGAAAAATCAATTACAAAGTAATATCTAGATATTACAAGCATAAATATTAAAAATTGTTTAAGTGTTTTACAAAGTTGTTTTTAATAAAATTCTTAATTACTTTTTGTATAGGGTATTTTATTAAACAATTCAATTACTATCATAAATAGAAACATAAATATATATTTAAGTGAAAAAGAAAATCTAGTTAATTTTTTCCTTAATTGTTTATGATTTTATTTATTAAACAACTAATAAATGATGAAATCATTTTAAGAACTTATGTTCATGTTTCATTTTACTTCTTATTTTATAAAGATACACTATTGAAATTTATGGATCTAATAAATTCCCTAAATTCTTAATTATTTTAGTAATCTTATTAAATATGGCTCTTTTTTGTAATAATAAAAATCCACAGAATAATGATATCCCATCAATTACATTCTATAACTTATTTAAGATGATTTATGTATAGTTAGTTTGTTATTATTTTATATTATTTAATCGAACTTAGTTATAAAGAAAACAAATATTTTCTTAAATATAAATAACGTTGAATTATTAGCATAACAGTAACGTCTAACGATATTTTAAGGTCCAAAAAATATTAATATGATTCGTTAAAGTGTTAAATTAATAAAACGATTTTCCAAACAATTTCATTTTAATGGATGCATATATAAATATTAGTTTTTCTTTAAATAAATACTTATTTCAAATATCAATCTATTTCCAATGAAAATGAAAAATTATGCGGTCTGTTGTATAATTTCTATACTTTCAATTCAATTCAAATAATAGTATTAAGTTTACTTTTAATTATAAAATAAAAATTATTATAGTTAATTTTTAACCAATTTGAATTGCACAACATTTCTTGTCAATTGTAAATAATAGTATTGACTTATTTAATTTATTCTTATTTTTATTAAAATGATTTTATTTTATTTTTTATTTCGAATATTATAAACACCCTTGGATGAGGGTGAAAATTATCCAAACACACTACACTGCTGTAAATAAGAAGAATATTGATTGAATATGAACTGATAAAGAATAAATCTAATTCCAAGCTTTACTTATTCATATTGGATTTAGTTTTTAATAAATAGAAATAAAAATAAAATGAATTATTCTAGGAATCAATTTTTTCATTAATTGTTCTACAATTTTATTTGATGTTTATTGAACTCAACATAATGAATAACAATGATATAATAACTATAAACTAATATTCGTATTTTAAGTTTACATTGTTTTTCAAGTATTCATTATTATAAATTATTTAACCATTGTATTTGAATTTGCTACATGTCTATTTTCTACTCAATATAAAAATTTGAAACGGCGCAATAGAATTATACAATTTCCAATTTACATTCATGTTGTATTCATATAACATAATTGGATGATATAAACATATCAAATTTTATTTTATTTTTTTATCGTATTATTATTTATAACTAGACAATAGTTGGCAAATGAAGCTCGCAAAAAAACTTATTGAGTATTAACTAAATATCTTATTATATTTTTATAGATTTATTTAAACAACATTTGTGTACAAGGTACAAATTTAAAAAAATTTCGAAGAGGTTGAGCCAAACTACTTTATATTGTTAAAACACACCATTCAAGGCGTTCTTCCAGGATATTTACGTCAACTATTTAAAACTTACAGTCAAATTTCCGAAAACATCTATACATATTCGTTGTTACATTATTCAATGGATAGATATGAATAACTTTAACGTTTTTGTTTAGTACTTAAGTGCAACGTTTTGTTATATCTTTTAAAGTAAGCTGAACATAATAATAAATTATAGGTCATTACTCATTAAGTAAACACATTTGTAATGAACCAAAAAGGGTATCGTAGTCGATAATAATTTTAATGAGTTATTACATTTCGAGAATGCTCGGTCGTAGATCCGGGGCAGACCAGGTCAATTGTGTTGCTAATCGATAACAATTTTAAACTCTTACCTTATTGACCAGGACGTGGGATTTGAATAATGCACAAAACACAACACGTTTGAAAGGTAGATGGCAAACTCAATCCAGCGCTCGCACAGACTTCGTATTCTAGATGCCTAGTTGCTCGCGTCCAAAGGTTATGCTTAAATACAGGCTCTCAGCCCAATGCTCTACAGGCGGCTATCGCCACTCTGATTGACTGGGTCCACTAGCGGGACTGGTTCGGCTGTGCCCACTAACGGGACTGGCTCGCGGGACTGAGTCCGGCGGGACTGACTCGCGGTGCTGAGTCCGGCGGGACTGACTCCGGCGGGACTGGACTCAGCTGTGTCATCACACTACTTCCTTATATAACCTATCACACACGATCGCCCATTGTCAGTAAAGGATCCCAGGGTGGTCAATCACACTCGAACGGATGGTGTCGGCCTTCAAAGGTTTAATTGTTTATTACTTATATGCCGACTCTCATTGTCAGTCACGTAAAAGGTGGTTGTAAATAATGTTACATAATATGTCCTTTTATGTAGCCGTAGACCTTTTCTGACAAAGGTGCCATGTGTGAAATTACCGTTAGATTTATATTATTTGTGTTTGATGTCTGTGCGTGTGCCGAAAGAGTTTGCCCTTTATTGATTGATTTATTAATAACACTGTAACTGTATAATATTTTGGTTTAACATAATCTTTGATGATGGTCACATCATTACACATTATTATGTTAACGACTGGTATTGTTTTAAAGTAATGCAAAACACTGGAATATGCTCCGAGATGAATTCAAAAATAACCACCTCTGGAATAAGTTACCTCCGAAAAACTATTTATTTTAATTTTAATAATAATACAACTAAATACCAATCAACGATAAATAGAATAATGTACCTTTTTTTTCATAATTTTTTTTAACCATAGAAAATAAAGATGAAGCTATTCGTCACTATTTTTGTGATTCTATACACATCTCTACTTTTGTTGGAAAAGACATCTAGAGCATCTCCTCTAGATAATTATCCTGAAAGAGATTCTTTTGGTAAGTACTAAATGAATCATTATTACAGTTTAAAGATAAAAAAACTAAAATTCGATTTGCAACACATTTTTCATTAATTTTTATATTGATTTTTATAATTGAACTTTATTACTAATGTAAACAATTTCGAACGTAGATTCACTTCTTGAATTTAGAACTTGGGTAGAGAGGGGGGGGTCAAATAATATAAATATAACTATATTATAAGGTTACGTATAAAATAAAAACTATATTAAATCTAAAACTTAAAATATGTTGGGTTTTTCGGTACTTATATATTAAGATGTTCACTTTCACTATTTCTTTTTTTTTAATGTAAATTTATTAATAATGTTTAATTTGGTTAATTTTATAAAAATCAAAACAACAAATTGTTTTTTGTTTATTTTTAGAGATGTCGATGGAATAATATGTATTGTTTATTTAAATTTTAGATGAAGATGAAACAGCTTTATTGGCAGATTTAGAAGAATATATGGATAAGGATAATATAGAAGACGAAAATTTAATTTTTGCATTTCCCGATTTACAAAAAAGGTAAAAACACAATATATCAATACAATGTGTGACAATATTCAATCGTCATTTTCCGACGTATTTCAAGTTTTAAGCAATTATTGTGAAGTTAATAATAATCAAGGTTAATAATAGTAAACATTCTGTGTTACATTTTGTTGTTGAAAAAGGAAATCGTCGGGTTATAAATATCGCAAATCGTGTGTGCCAAGAGGAGGAAACTGTGATCACAGGCCCAAGTACTGCTGTAACAGTGGTTCCTGTCGCTGCAATTTGTGGGGCGTAAATTGCAAATGTCAAAGGATGGGATTCTTTCAGAAATGGGGAAAATAATAAGGTTAACATAATTTTACCAGAAAACGTAATATAAATTGTTTCTAAATACCTACACGTCATGTTATTGTTTTAATTTAGTATGCAAAAAATATATTAGTTTTGCTTTTATTTCAAAATAATAAATAAATATACTTAACGGTTTGTCAATAATTGTATTCTCAGAACAATAAACTAAATATTAGTCTACGTTCCAATGTTTTTTTTTTCATTTAAACCATTCCATTCATATTGATTTTATAATACGTATTATTTTTTAGTTGAAAAGTGATTATTATTTTTATTTGTATTTAATAATCAAAAATATTAATAACAATCTTTAATAAAAACAATAAGTGTTAATTAAATATCATAACGAGGTAAACTATTTTATTTTGTATGATATTAAATATGATGGTATATCGATTAATTTCCATTATTTATTCATTTCAGATGATAATACCTTTATTTTCATCTGATATTACCTAATATTATTATTATACCGTTTAAATAATAAAGTTCAAAAAACAATTTTTTATTTTTAACTATTTAAAACATCGAAGAGAGACATTTTCAATGATAAAATTTTCGCAAATACTTAATTTAACAGAGATTCTATTTTATTACAATTTTTATAATTTAATTAATTATTTTCTTTGGAATTTGAATCAAGAACCCTTCGTAATAATCCAAGTATACTCGTATTAATAAATTCTGAAAGTTATTAGGTATTCATATTTATTTTATTTTCAATGAATATTTGAAAACGTGACATAATATATATTAAACTTGAATCTACTCAGAATCGTTTATTGCAAAGCACGGTAAAAATCAATTTCAAATTTAGAACCATAATATCTATCCTATTATATTTCCGAACAAATTCATCATTTTGGTACCACGTTTTCTATTATTTGCATAAGCGTATATTTATAAAATAATACAATCAAGGCTTGGCTTAATCTGAGACTCTTCGGTATCTACCTATATAATCAATGGTTTTTTGCAACATTAGTTACACATTTTAATATGTATTTAAAAATATAAATTAGCTATCATTTATAGTTTGTTTTTCCAGTTTTAATAAGTAATTTTTACCTTAAGTTATAATTTTTTATAAATTAAATACAAAATTTTTCAACAAAAAAATATATGTTGATAAGAATTGAACAGAATTTATAAAGTACATAACTACATACTAAATAATTGAAACTTTTTTCTTAGAAAAATGATTTTTTTAAATTTATAATTAGAGTTAATAATAGGCTGTTATTTCAAAATGTATAGTTTATAAAATAATCAAAATGGATAGATGTAAAATAATTTAAACTATAAAAAATACAACACCTGAACCATAAAAAAACTAAATACTTGAAAATTAAAAATATTTCTCTAAATATAGTCTAATTCACTTTAAGAAGAAAAAAACTATTTTCTAGGTTGGTATACATTATATAAAATACTGTAAAGTATGATAAATACTAATTGGATGTACTCCAATTGTCAAGCCTGATAAAGATTAGTATAAAGGTATATTATTAATCACAGCTAGTTGAAAAAATAAATTTTTTCTAGAATATTTTACTTTAAAGACTTCAGTATATATTTTAAACTAGCAACTATACCTATCTATTATTAATCAAGATTCAACGATGGGGATATTCAACTCACCAAAATAACCGAATGATCCATAACAAATTAACACTTTGGAAATACAAATCAAACAGACATTTTGAGGCGTAAGTTCAGGAGTAAATTCCTAACCTTTTATTTGGTTACTTAATTTTTACTAGGTGTATTTTAATTCATACATATTTAAAGTAAATACTATTTGTATAATAGGATTATATGTTTAGTTTTGTTGATTTCACATAAATGTATTTGTAATAAATTAATAGCTAATAAAGTATTATAATCATAGGTGTACACGAGTATATACACATGAAATTCATAAAATATAACAAGTAAATAATATCAATAATTTCAGAATTGTACAAAATTGATTTTTACTATAGTATGTTTAATTTGTAATAAAACCCATATTTTATTATTGTAATATAAATATCATCCAAGGTATTTTTTACAGGTTCAATGTTAAAAAGAAAAAGATTATTTGATATATATATATAGCACAAAATAATTGGACCGTAAAAGACGTAAGCTATAATCACGGATTTAACACTTAACACGAAGCATAAAATGACGTCTTTTAAGTTCTAAGCATTACTTTATTTATGTTCTTTTACAGACGTGTATCGAATTCCAAAAAAGCGATAAAGTTTCATGTACTTCCAGAACAACAGCGACATTTTTTTTATTAGTTAACACTGGACTCATAGATACCACAATATGTTATGTAGTCATGTATATCATAAAATATTTTTATAAGATTAACAGTACTTCAAGACAACGGAAGTAGAGTTTAAAAAAGTTATAAAACTGACTAGCTCTAAAGTCACTTTAAAAGTTTAAAAACGCCATACTAGCTGACCTGTGCTAATATTTTGCTCAATAGAATTCGCTATAAACGTATGTCGAAAAATATTTATGCAATATGTATCATTCTCGTCAATAAAGACATATGAAATAGCGAATAATAATATTAGTTTTATTGAACCCTCTAAAAAAATGTATTATATAAGGTATAAATACCATGTATACTATAAAATACGTATGTTCGAGTACAAGAGTATATACATATATATATATTATTTGTTTCTTATTTTTACATAAGCGTTACATATCCTCCCGCGATTGCGTGGCTTTTCACTAACGTCACGCTAATAACGTCCCGGACGATCGGATATTTATTATTTGCACAACAAACAGATATACATATATGTACGTATAGGTACTTACGAGATTTCCGCCGTGTAATTTCTTTTTCGGTACGATTTTTATTGTTTGATTTTCACCGCCGATTGCGTATGAAGGAGGTACGCACAATATAACCGTACGAGATTATATTTCCCCCCCCCCCCCATCACGCGCTCCCCACGATCGATCGATCGATCGACGATATTCGCACCGGCACTGTAATAATAATAATTGCTAAACGAACGACTCGGACACAATACTCGGGAAAAAAAAACGGAATTCATAAATGTGATGTCGACGACGACGGACAACAGAGACTGCCGTCGCGATTTCGCGTAGGTTATCTGTTACGACTGACATTATCGGTAAGATGACATTTTGGACTTTTCGGTTATTATCGGCGCGGCGGCCGTCGTATCGCCGACTAATGGCAATAATAATAATAATGATAATAATTCGGGTCTTCCCGGACATCAGCGCAGAGACGCTATTCACAATCACGAATTCATAATCATGTACGTACGAGTATGTTGGCGAGAAAAATTCCCAACAGTACGCGATATTTTTCTCACGAAATTTCGTCGTCATTTGGGGAAGCACGTATAATTAAGTAAATCGACATATTCTACAACCGTGAATTTAATCAAGTCTATTATAGGCTAAGAAACCATATCGATAAATCGTCAGATTGTTCACCCCACGGGACGTTCGATTGATATGGAAAAATTGACTCGAGTCGAGAAAAAAAATGCAAATCATCACGTTTTTATTTTAAAAAAATTCCAAATTTCAAATAAATGTAGGTAAGTACCTGTTCTATTAGTCATAATTTATTATGAACAAGCTCACCCCGAAATCATTTAAACACTTGCCAAGTGGATTTTATTTTATCGTTGTTTTATCGTTCTTCAATGAATAAAAACTCACTGCGGTATTATACACGATATTGTTTGTTACAAAATATAATATATAAATTATATCATAATAATAAATAAATGAAATAAATTAATAAACTTGTAATATATTAATTAAAAATGTTCGTTAAATAATACATTTCTGATCCGTTTAATAGTCTAAATAACCAAATTGCAATTGCTAACAATCAATTTTATTTTTTATCAGCACTTATTCCCAGACGTATATCCGTTGATTATAGAATAAACTATATTCTAATTACTTGTATTAATACCTATTTATTTATTTTAAAGATATTTCTAAAGATTCAGAATTAAATGTCTCAAATTGAGAATGAACAAAATACTCATGCTCTACAAACACTCTACTGCAGGTAAGCCTATTAATAAAATATGCCAAACGGTTTTTAACAATGTAAAATAAATACATAATAAAACAATAATTTTTAATATCGAAAGACACCTTATAGACCAGATATTGTTTTTCACCTGAAAAGGACTAGATTTGCTACTCAATAGTTTAAGAATGGACACTTTTCCAAGTTGAATTTCATTATTAAATGGATATTATTGTAAAAAACATCAATTATAGGGCCCTTCCTTCAAAATGACACTAGGGCCCAATTTAGACTAGTTGTGCTACTGAGTATACGCGCGTTTTATAATTAAAAAAATATATTAAACCGTTACTATATTTTTCGTTGACGATGGTATACGTTACACGCGGATAATACAATATGGTAAATATTATGACAATAATGTTTCAATAATAGGAGAAAAGCATAGTAATTATTCAGTGTAATATACTAATAATTTCAATAATCGTGTACTTCAATAATAATAATCACATGTTGCCTAGTTGGCACAACCGAAACATAAATAAGTTGGCTGTTTGAATATATACAAACGAATCATATTATTATTATATAATAATAAACCTTACCTCGAACGTAGGTTTGTTCGTGGCGGCATCGCAATACAATAATGAACGAACGTGATGCACCCATTGTGGCTGGCCATAAGTGATCGCGAATTCTTTACACGCACAAATCGAAACGGAAAAAAAAGTGTTATATTTTTACCATCCGAGTCGTGGCCGCGACTCGCGAAACACCAAAAACAAAATGGCGGACGGTGAAATTCACAAACCGTTTTGGCGGACGGTAAAATGTACAAACCGTTTTGGCGAATGGCGCGACCGAGACAAAAAATAATTTTATTTCACTCACGCTAAACACCGAACATCGATTGTATCGATTGTCGTCCGAGCCTCGACGGAATCGTTGAAAATCCGAAGGCGGCGGCCATTACACTCGCGTAATGAATCGCGCGCCGGACGCGGCGGCGGCGGCGGCTATACGATACGAAACGACGACGACGTCAAAAAACGCACATTCGAAGCCTTTACCGGCGGCTTGGATTAGACGTCGTCCGAGCCTCTACGGAATCGTTGAAAATCCGAAGGCGAGACGGACGGCCATTACACTCGCGTAATGGATCGCGCGACGGCGGTGACACGATACGAAAAATACGCTCAACATCGAACATCGATGGAACGGTAGTATTTAAGCGACAAATAATTTTATTTCACTCACGTTAAACGACGACGACGACGACGACGTCAAAAAACGCACACTCGATGGCCATTACACCCGCGAAATGGATCGCGCGCCGGACGCGACGGCGGCGACGGCGATACGATAGGAAAAATACGTTAAACACCGAATATCGATGGTACGGTAGTATTTTAGCGACGAAATAATTTGGTTGCGCCCACGCGACCGCCGTGAGACGTGCGATCATTCGTCGATAAATACTATTACCATCGTCGCGAAAGGAAATTTTGAAACCGAGAAACGAGACTATGGCGGTCGGCATAAAATTCTCGAAACATGGACCCGTTCGGAGAAGCCCACCACATAAACGCAAACCGACGAAGACTGAAGCAACGGCGGAAGGGTAATCCCAGCGTCCCCCGAAACGGTTAAAAAAACGAACGGCCAATGAGAATTATTCACGAATCATGGAAAATGATTTTTTTCGTAACGGTTTTTTGTTTACCGAGAATCGTTACCGCGGTATCCGGAGTTCTGTCCGCGGCGCGCGACCGCGTCGTCGTCGTCGTCTTCCCGTCACGGCGGCCACGCGGCCACACGGCCACACTAATATAGACCTAGCGTCGCATTTCTAATTCGCTCGACCGAGTGGCCGTCGAATTCACTACTACTATACTCGCAATTTATCAGTTTCAACAAGCGTTGTGAACGGGGGTTTAATTAATAATATATAATAATAATAAGTTTTGCATAACGCGTCGGTGGATCGTACTTATTTGTTACATCGATATAATATTATAATATATTATCTATCACTAACCTCGGGCCGTCGTCGACTCCATTGACGACCGTTTTCATTCGGCGGGTCCGAAACATTTCACAACGTATTTCGTGCTGCAGGTACACTTGAATAAAAACACCACGACGCGGGCAAAAACACCACGGAACGATTATTCACTACTCGCGCGAACCACGATATTACCATAATTCGTTTGTTTTTGGCGGACGGTAAAATTCACAAGCTGTTTTGGCGAACGGCGGCGCGGCGGCGGCGGCGCGGCACCGCGACCGAGACGGACATACCGAATATCGATAGTACAAACGGCGGCGATCGCACCGACCACGGCGAACACGATACGAAACAACGATGTCAAAAAACTCACACTCGTAGCCTTTACCGGCTTGGATTAGACGTCGTCCGAGCCTCGACGGAATCGTTGAAAATCCGAAGGCGAGACGGCCATTACACTCGCGTAATGGATCGCGCGCACCGGACGTGACGGTGGCGACAATACGATAGGAAAAATACGCTGAACACGGAATGTCGACGGTACGGTAGTATTTTAGCGACGAAATAATTTGGTTGCGCCCACGCGACCGCCGTGAGACGTGCGATTATTCGTCGTTAAATACTATTACCATCGTCGCGAAAGGAAATTTTGAAACCGAGAAACGAGACAATGGCGGTCGGCATAAAATTCTCGAAACACGGACACGTTCGGACATACGCGCGAACCGACGAAGACTGAAACGGAAGGGAAAACCACTCGCCCCGCGTCACCCGAAACGGTTAAAAAAAACCAACAGCCAATGATAATCGTTTACGAATTCATGGAAAGTCATTGTTTTTGTAACGGCCGTTTTTTTTTAAACCACCTCCGGACGGACGGACGACCGCGACCGCGGTATCCAGAGTCCTGTCCGCGGCGCCGCCGTCGTTCCGTCACGGCGGCCACGCCGACCACACGGCCACGGCGGCGGCGGCGGAACATTCGCACTGCTACGCGTGGCCGCGGCGTCGCGTTTCAATCGGAAACGGAAAATTCAAGTGCCACCTGCAGTGCTGCGTGACGATAACTCGTCGTTATCGGTGTTTTTACCGGAATAGGTTTTCGAACAAGCTCACCCCGAAATCATCGCCCCTAATGCGAACGAAACCCCTGAATCGTCCCCAGGTTGATTCAGCATGCCTCTGCTATATAAAACCACTGGTGTTGACCAAAATTAATACCACAAAAATAACAAAAACGACCTGGTAAATAGGGATTCATTTGTATATATATATTTTTTTTTTACCGATTTCAACCCTTTGGAATGAAAATTTTGAAAATCGGGCAACGCGGTGACACTCGGGAAGGTATTTGGAACAACTCTGTGGAAAAAAATTGGAAAAAAGTAAAATAGCTACGTTACAAAATGGGAACTGAAAAAAGGCCTGTTCTTTGATCGATCTGTTCTACAAAAACACGATAACACGTGTATTACAATATCATAATAATAATATGTTTGTTATCAAATAATAAACGAATACGAATATTTTTTCCTTTGACTATACTTAATGTATATAAATATCCGAATCGGCATGTTGAAACAATACTATGGTCTATTTGTGCATCGTCGGTGTTGAATAAAAACGAAAAAATAATTCAAAATTTCATGTTTTATCGAAATATAGTCTAATTTATTTAATATAATATTATACGAGTGTTTATACGTGACGAGCAGGTGTGTGATGTTTTATCTGTTACTACCACCATAACGATTGGTTTCGAATAATAAGAACTGTAATAATTACCGTATCGATAGAGCACAATGACGGCGGGTTCCTAATCGTTTTTGGAACTTCAATAGAATTCTATTCTATATAATATAAGCAATGATAATAAATGCACTGTCGTGTTCAATAATAATATCACGCGTGGACCTTACAGTTTACAAACGTTTATTATAAATTTATAAATAACGGTTGTGTTTTTCCTATCGCCGCGGACGTTACCCGAGGTATTATGTTCTTAAACGAATATTGAAATGGCACTTTTCTAAGAACGGGTGTTATATTATTATGTGTGAGTAATATTATGTTTGACTGTCGTCGATTACGAACTATATTTATAATTGAATCGGTCGTTGGGAAAAGGTTAGATTAAATAAAATTGCAATATGAAATTATAAATAATATTGACGATTGTGGTTTTTGGAGAATGGCCCTTGCGAATGCACTTGTCTAAATTTAATATTTTCATACCGTATACAACTGTATGGGTGGTCTCGCAAGGTATGTACGTATTATTATTGCTTAGACATATTATTATTTATCACGTAAAACTAGTTTTTTAAAAATTTGGAGATATTGCCATTTCCAAATGACAGATTCGATTTCAAATTAGATTGAAAACTTAGGCTCGAGATCCAGTTGATGATTCAAAACTGATGTTTATTATTATTCGAATAGTTTTCCATTCATAAATTAATATTATAAATTATAATCGGCATTAAAAACATTTATTTTATGACTTGTAGATAATCATAAACTGAATGCCAGTATGCCAAATATTTAATTAATATTTTGACTATTTTAAATTATTATAATTATTATGATGAAATAGGTAGTTAAAATGATAAACATTTTAAATATTAATCAATTTAAAAACAAAATGTGTATACATCTGATCTGTATTTATTTCATTAATAAATAATAATAATTTATACATACTAGAAAAATGTATTTTGAACATACAAAAAGCTGGATTATTAAGTATACTCTTTCAAAAAAAAAAATTGAAAAATTGCATCTTTTTTTTTTCTATCAAGATAAAAAAGTATTCATATTTATCTTTGTTTAAATAAAATATGTTTAGTTATCTTATATCTCTATTAAGATATATTTAAGTTGCATTATCTTTATCCAGATAAAAAATGACTTATCTAATCCAAACACTGTTGGTATTAGACCACAACGATTTGATATTTTGAAATAAAATTCTACTTGAACAATAATTATTTAGCACACCTACTAGAACAATATTTTAATTCCCATTTATATGTGTTAACGTCGATCCTAGACTTAATAGTCATGTAATCATTCTGATTTACATTGGAAAATGATACATTTGATTTGTAATTTAAACATGTTTCAAAAATAAATAATTTTCAAAATTGATTTCCCTTTATGATTGCAAATTAAAATCATAATAGTATTAATGAATAGTATAGCAAGTTTAATCATTTATAAGCAGTTAAATTTAATTTAAAACAATTCAAATTTACATTCACTTATCATGCCATTGTAATCAGATTACACTTTTTGCTTATACAAATTATTATTTAAATAGAAAATGTAAAGAATGATTTTTTGCCATAATAAAATTTGTTAAAAATTTGTACATATATTTAAACATTATATAAAACCTTACATACTTATAATTGATTAAACCATTTACAAAATAATTTTCCACCTATAATTTGATCAATGAAAATAGAACTGACTCCTTGAACTGGTGGTAATATTGTGTGTGTATAAAATAATATGTGCATAAACACAATTTTTACATCATATTGTTCTCCAACATTGTTGGAAAGTTTAGTATAAAATGTATTATATTATTTTGTATAGGTGAAACAAAATTTTCATAATTCTAAAGCCACGCCGCGGTTATTCTGCCGTCACTTTTGATCAAAATTAAAGATATTTTATGTCAATGCGCAAAATAAAAATCGGTACGTTTTGAAATAAATCAAATATATCTCTCACTTGAGCTTCGATATTAATATTTCGTTTTCCTTTGTATAAATAATTTAATAACCAAAACCTACCGAAAATCAAACGATAAAAAAACAAAAACAATAATCGATTTTACACATTTTTGTTTCGGAACATATTTTTATTTATCTGTTGTGGATGTTATGATGTTTATCGAGTGGGGCGGTGCGGTGACATGTTGCTCACACGTTATGGGTCACTTACAATTAGTCACTGTTTAGCCGGTGACATTTTAAGGACAGTTATTATTTATAATAATGCACCGTAAGCACATTAGGACGTAAAAGTATGAGAACACACTACTATACATACTCGTATTATGTAAATATCCACCGGCGTTAACTCGAACGAAATAATATTATTTTTTTTTCAAATCGCCACAATAATAATAATTATATTAGTTATAATTTTTATACCCATTACGTAACGTTATCTTTTATTTGTTTTGACAAACAGACGAGTACTTACCGGCCGTTTGTTTATAAATAATAATATTATGCATAAAATGTTATAGTACCTATGGAAAAAAATAAAAAAATAAAAATAGCTAAAATTGTTCGATGTCTATATAGATACTCTCGTTATTAAACCGTTTTTTTTTTTCTTTCTATTTACAGAGTATACGTTTACCGCGTAGGGGAATGTTGTATTATTTTTTTTTTTTTTTGTAGTTATAACTATTTCCATAGCCTGCATACCAGTTGCATCTAAGATTATTTAATGTATACCTTCTCTACGCGCGCAAACACACACACACACACACACACACCGTAGGTATGTTACGATTATACAGCGATAACCACCGAACGGATTATGACGGGGACTAGAGGAGAAAAAAAAACTGGTTTTAGATATTTTTCGAATTGACTATTGACAATATTGTAATACCATCGGGTTGGTGACTCCTCTAGAGAAATGTTGCTAATGGTTCGGAGTCGGAAGATCGACGCAGCAGCAAAACGAAACGCGGCAAGGCTCGTGTTTTATAATATACTTGCTATTTAAGAGCTTATTGAAATATTACCGAATTCCAAACGACGCGCGACGACGTCGAGAACGTCACTAACGCCGTCGTCGTCGAGTCGAGTGTTTCACAAAATGGTCGCATAATAATACGGCTATGCAGATAATACGACGTATTAATATGCAGAAATGACGAAAGCAACAGTCATTTAGCGAAAACGCAACGACCGACGACGGAAACTTGGAACCCTATAAACAGATGTGGCGCATTATTTTCTTGTCGTACACGACGTCCTAACCTACGTATAATAAGGTCATACCGCGCAAAACCAGTCGCCGGCATTCAAATTTTAGAACGCGACGTACGAACACGATCGCGCGACCGAGCGAACGATATTTTCCTGAAAAAATATATTCATCAACGAATTATTAGACGTAATCATATTATTATCATAATACTACGATTTACCGCGCGTATAATTATTGTTCATTTCATGCGATATCTGTAAAATGGGATGGGAACGGAAAAATAATATGCGCCGTGACCGCAACTCCGGTACTGTCCGTAATAATAATAATAACGTGAAAAATATTAGGTATCCGGGGGGGAAACGGACGATACCGGCCGCCGACCGCAACTCGTAGAGATAGGGAACGCCGTGTTTGTCGCGCGCGTGGGAGTTTGCGCGGCGGACTCCTCTCGTCGTTGTCCCGGTGTCCGTGCGTCCGCATGCGACGCGCGAGATAATAATATTCGACGGCGGCGGCGCGTTTTATGGTAATGCACTATTATTGTTGTTATACACAATATAATATTATATTCGTTACGATATCGGATCGCCGGAGGGCCGACCGATCGCGTTGCTACATATTATAAACCGCACGTGATGTATCGTCCGGGCTGGTAATAATAACGATATTTTCATCGTCGATCCGATGCACCGCCGCCGCCGCCGCCGCGTCACGTTTGGCCGGCCACGACGACTGCGTTGCACCGGCCCGCCGCCGCCGCCGCGGCAGTCTTCCGTGGCCTCGACCGGATAATATTAATATTATTTTCGTAAAAACTTGCCAGTAGTATTTTAGCCCTCCCGAAAAGTCAAATAAACTCGTCGCGTATACGCGAAACGTTTGTGTATACGTATATTGTGTATATCTACGCAGAGTAGTACACCTATTATTATTATTATTATTATGCGCGTACCTACTCGGACGACTGGTGCCGCCGCCGCCGCCGCCGCGCGCGCGCGCGTGCATGTGTTTGTTGGTTACGTGTATACCGCCGCCGCCGCCGCCGCCGCCCCACCACCGGACAGGTTTTGTTTTGTTGTCGTGTATAATATAAAATAGTATAAGCGTGTAGGTTTTTTTTTTTCCGCCGCCGCCGCCGCGGAGAGAGAGCTTGCTGGCCTACTCTATAACCGCACCGTTTGCCAGCAGTGTACCAGCGACGTGTAACGCGGCCAGTGCAAGTCGTCGTCGTCGTCGTCGTCGTCGCAATACGTCGCGCGTGTGTGTGTGTGTGTGTGTGTGCTGCAGGTAGTTTATCGCAGCTGCTGGCGGCTCTGCTGCTCTTCCGTCGTTTTTCTTCTCTCTTTCTGGTCTCTCGCTCGCACACTCCGTGTCGTCCACCTGTACGCCGTGACACGGATACGTCGCGCGGGGCGAGGCGCGCGTCCGGCCGAAACGCGTGAAAACGGACGATTCGAAAAAAAAATAAAATAAAAATATCGCGCATTTTCGCTCCTCCTCCGACGGCAAGCTCAAGTCGTCGGCGGCGGCGGCGGCCGAGGATAATATACGCGCGGCGACGAAACGTACGCGATACGACCACAATATTATACAGGTAATAATAATATTTAGCGTTTTAAATAACGATCGGATTTTCCGTTTGGTTTTTCCTCGTCTCGCGTACCCGAAACAATGCGGTATTATTATGTTCGGCTGGGCTAGTTCCGTTTCAAATGTCTCAACCGCCGCCGCGAGCGATGGCGACGGCGGCGGCGGCGGCGGCGGCGTGTACGTGCGTCGCGAGAGCGGCGGCGGGGGGCGTGCGTATTATTATGAAAAATGCATAGGCGCGCGCGTCCTTCGTAACGATTTCCGACTGCTGGCGGATTCGATTGCGTCAAAAACGCAAAAGAATTCCAACGCCACTTTTCGCCCGAATCGCGTACACTTCAAAACCAGCGAATCCCAACGACGGCGAAATCGTCACCCCGCGTCCGATATTCCCAACGCGTTGTATAATAATATTTATTACGTATCGTGTGCTTTTGTTCGAACGCGCGCCACAAAAGCCGCGTCGTCGCCGGCAAATCGATCGTTTTGTTCGCCCCCCCGGACCCCCCGGACCCCCGGCGGACGCGACGCCGCCGCGCCGCCGTGGCGTGCTCGAGGCTCGCGCGCGCTCTCAAAACACGCGAATTTTCGTATTTTTATCGCTCCGCCCGTCGCGTCGTCGTTTGCGGTGGTGTACCGTACGGTACGTGTTAAAATCCGTCGGTTTTTCAACCGTCAAACGGTGTACAATCGAACCATTATTATTGTTAAGTTGAATTTCGGTTTTGTTACGCCCTGTCACGTCCTGTACCGCACAATCTATTTATTTTAAATACTCGCATTGAGAGGAAAAAAATAAAATAAACGTAATGAGGTTAGGTCCGGTGTAAAAATTACACAGTTTATAAATAATATCACGTTTAGCCAGGTATCTTGTTTCCAATTTATTTTTCATATATTATTACATAACCTATTGTTATTTATTACGTACATTTTATTTATTACTACACTGTTAAAACGGTATTATTTTTAGGTACCTAAAATATTTCTTCATTATCGTTTGCCAATAATGTGTGTTTTCTAACGTTTTCAAAATTAAAACAATTCACTCGGGCCGCCTTCCTTATTGACTTATTCAATTCGACACGTTCAATTGATTAATAAGACAAATGGAGAAGAAAAAAAATTAATTCCGGCAATAATTAACTTTCACGAAAAAAAAAAAATCACAAATAATACCAGTGATATTTAATATTCTCACGTGTTCTAAATGTTTATGATTACGTATACATATACTTAAAAATGCATTTTTTACTCGGAGAAAACGTGTTGCATTTCATTTAGTAATGACGTTTGTTTTAAGGGCAACGATTTCTTCACGCGAGTTTCATATAACACGTCCGACTGAAAATAGGATAGCAGAGCTCCTTTAAATTTTATGTGAACAATTTTTAGTATTATTGTCCGACTTAATGCACTCGTTCGTTTTATCCTTTGAATTTATCTATTATATTAGGTAATCGAAATGAATAATAATTTGGGATAGTTGTATTTTAGTTGTTTCGTCTAAATAATAATTAATAGTTTAACCATTATGTTTTTTTTTATGATATTAAACGTTTATTGTATAAATTGATATGTATAAATATTGATCGACGGCGAAACGAAACATGTTTCACTAAAGTACCTGAACGCCGATATTGAACAATGACTTGAAAAGTTATGCAAACATACCGTAGGAGATGCATTTCATTCTGTTTTAATAAACATCAATGTACGGTTTTATTTTGTTGTTAAAATTTAACATGAATGGTTCCGATAAACTATTAGATAACGTTAACGCAGTGCAACCGCGATAAAACTATGCAATTATTATATTAATTAAGAAATCACAATGTAAATTAAATTGCGAATTCTCGATTCGCGCATTCTACGCGCACATACGTATATTTTATATACGTAAAACAGCGGCAACAACGCGTGTTCAAAATCAGTGTCGGTGAAACGTAAATATTTGGACGGATGTGTTACGTGATGAATATGAATTCATTGACAAAAGGATACCTATTATAGAATTACTTTAAAATTGCCACTAATAGAATAAAAGAAACTAGGTTGAGGTAGTCAAGGAAATCAAAATAGACGTAAGCCAGCCGCAAGAGGAATGCGATAAAAAAAAAAAAAAAAAATTCCACGTTGCACAAGCGTTGTTAACTTATACAGTCGGAAAAATTAGAACGTACTTCCTCCCGTGGATCCGACGTGTGGATACGTTCGAGTACCTACGTATTCTAAGTTGTAGTCGTTAAATTTTTTTTCTAAATTCAAGTCCGTTTAACCGAAACGTACCGTGTTTGATATTGCGGACAAATAATTAAACTCCACCGGTACAATGTACGCGACTATACATGCGTATATACTTAATTTGCCAATTTCAATTTACATCGTACGTATATTTTTTCCGACTCCACCACTGACAATATTATTTCATAATTGGTCGAACATCAAACAAATTGAACTCGTATTTCTTTCTATGAATAATTCAATAAAACATAATAACAGTGGTTACAACGCGCGATCACTCGGCGTTGATATTATACGTATTATTGTCTCGACGTCTGTTTACCGTTGACGACACGAGTATTACCTGCGCTACTGACCAACAGACCAAATAAATATTTTCAGCTACCTATTCACTTGTGACCGTTACGTTTGTTGGGTTACAGTTGGGGTTAGGTAACTAGATAATTTGACGCGAATCGTTTATACACGCACAATCCGGATGATATTTGACTGAGTTTACGTAATCGAGTTGGTTCCGACTGTTTATTTTTTTTTTTCAACTCGACAATAACCAATTGTCAATTGAGCATAACGATAGATCGTTTTACTTTCTCGATCGAGAAAAGAAACGTTTGACTTCGACTTGCTACTATTTCTACACAGTACACTGGTTGAAACGATGAATTATTATCAATTAAACGATATGCACTTACATAACGGTCGTTTTCAGTTTGTATTCATAAACTTTATTACATTCATAATTACTAAAATCGGTATCGTACGCAGCAGGATTTAAGTTCGGTTAGGGTTTTCACTATGAGTTGATCATAGACCCGTCTTTGTCTCCCACTCCCGCCACTCTACAGCTGAACTAGTAAACAGCATAAAAACACAAAATAATCCTTCCAAATTTCTATTTTTATAGTTGTCTCTTGTACTCGGATTTGATAATTATAACGAAATTTTAGTAATAAAATTAAGTATTTGGTAATAATATATATATATACACCATAAACCCAAACAATTAAATAACCAAAAAATATGCACGTAGTTTTAAAAGTTCAACAATAAACATTTTTAATTTATTCATACTTATAATGAACAATTTTTTTATTTTCAACAGGTGTTAGGACCGCCGCCGCGAAGGTACCTACGACACCAACATTATGATAATAGTTGATCCGTACGATAATAATAGGTATCACCACGGACAATGATAGGGTATACGTAATAATATTATGTCTATACGTACCTATATCCGAGTCTATGATTATCAAAATAATTAGAAGTCAAAATTATCAATATTAAAAGTTTCAAAAAAAATTTTGAGCGGAGGAAGAAATTTAATAACTAACTAACTAGAACTAACTAGAACCCTATCCCTGCGCACTGACTAAAATACTTAACTCTCGGTTTCACAATGTCAAAGTTAATATCAAAATATATTACTGTACGAAACTGAACAAACACGTACATTCGTATGACTCGTGCCTAGGTGCCTAAATCAAAACTTTGTTACAAAATATATATTATACTCTAAAAACTAGTAAAATTATTAAATTTATTGCCATCGAAATTTAAATAAATTAAACAGTAGTAAACATAATATTATATAACACGTAAATCTGAGCATTTCACTAAAATATCAAAATATTTATATCAGTGTATAAAGTGTATAATATAGTGAAAACTAGTATATACCTAATTATTAAACGGTTTTTTTTTTTTTTTTATATTATTATTATTGGTTATGATTTTGATTATCAAACGTGTGTTGTCGATATTATGCATATCACATGACTTATTAATTTATTTTTGGAAATAAAAATCGTATAATTGAATTCAATTAGTCGGCTACTCCATAGTAGATCAGAAAACACACCTAGGTCGAAGCGTTTTTTTTTTTTTTTTTTTTTTATTCTGATTGAAATCAATTTGTCAAATAATAATTGTTACGATGTTATAACCAGAGTTATAACTATATACATTAAGAACAATTATTATTAGATCTATTGTAGTGTTACTGACAGCCTTGGACGTTATTTTAAGTACCATTTTAGCGTTTGAGATAATTATCGTTGACAATAATATGTATGCACCTAATGTTATGTAATATTGTTTTAAAATAATAAATTTAAAGTGCGACCAATTTGGGTGGGTGAAAAGAAGAAGGATTGTTTTGGAAACTAATTACGTTAAAATTAGTTCCTATTAAATTCGTCAGTTTTGATGGTTGTATGTTTGTTTTCGAAAGAGAATTACAGGTCGCTTATGAAATACGAGTTGTTTTCCAGCGACAAACAAAGTAACAACGTAGGTGAGTAGTGTATTTTACTATGTATTTTACGAGAGTAATGTTTTTCGTGGAATTTCTTTTGTTTTGTTTACAGTAATACTTGGATTAAATCCAATCACAACTATAGGTTCGTGATTTGACCAAACGTTAAACAGGTCATTATTATGTCACGTTTATTTCGAATATTTTACCATCTATAAAAAATTAAACAGTAAAATAATATCATTTCACGTTCGCGTTTCTGGGCTCGCCTAGTAATCGAATAAACACGAAATTATTATGGAAAAAAGTAATAATGAGTAATACGTTTCATCAATAATTATTATTTCACTATGATTTCGTGAAGCGAAACAGTCTGTTCGATCGAGTTAAATCGCGGCGATAAAATGGGTGTTATTATTCGAGTGATATTTCATCAAGCCGATTTCGTTTTGAAATAAGATATTTTATACGGTTCGAGAGAATAGTAATTTGTTTTTACCGTTTTTTTCGTTTTTTTCTCACTCGTTAATATTGGTAAAATTAACATTTTGGAACCCACGAGGAACTTAAAAACAATTTTGTTTTTTTTGTGTGCTTTTACGTGTGGAAGATATATGAATAAGCATATTTTAATGGAATAAAACCCGTTAAGTAGATATTAAATTGCCTCGATTTCATCGATACCAAATGATTTAGTATAGTTTCTACTACTAATTTGGTTTTTCAAACAGTACGTTGTCAATCAACGTATTCGAAGTTGGACGTAGTACACTATAGTACCGAGTGTTTACAACACTTTTAATTTACCGCGCAATAAACAATAAAATCCGAGTATCCATAATAATATACGAGTAGTTGTTAGATCTTTTTACGAAATGACAAAAAAATAAAAAATAAAAAAATACGAGTAGAAATTTCGTTATTTCATAGCGACGGACAATGGTTTCCTAGATATTCGGTCGAGAAGGATGTAGAGCAAACAACACGACTATAATTAACTACTAATAGCCTTTGACGCTACATCATGAAACATCACTTGTATTAATAAAGGTGTATATAGACTATTAACAATGTCACTTCAAGTGGGCTGGGGTTAATAAATTGCGTTCGTCGGGTTAAACGACTAAAATGTACCTTAGCTCCTAATTGCGTGCGCCCATATATTATGATGTACAACGCGTCAAGATAAAAGCAGTAATAACTGTCTTTCCAAACTCAAATGCAATTAAACGTACGCTTGTGTTTTTAAAACAATTTGCCACGCAAAACGTATTTTTTAAGTGGAAAACGTGATAATAAGGTTTGCATCATAAATTAGTTCCGGATAATTTAGGGACTTTAGTATAGTACCTACACGATAGCTGCTGTTGTAATGCTCTCTAATATTTTGTTTCGATTTTTTTTTGTTTTTTTTTCCAAGCGAGTATCTAACTAACAGAACTCAAACGTCAATTTATATCGAACGTTTAGCACAGAAATAATAATGCTAATCCTTATATTGGAAGACTAGTTTTGAATATTAAAAATAATAAACACAATCAATTATTTATTAAGCGACAATTGAATAGTTTTTTTCTAAATTAAATCGTTAAAACAATTAAATTAAACAATAATAATTAATTCGCTCCGCATTATTACAAATTATTAATAATTCGATGGCATTATTTATTTTTTCATAGAATTAAATAGTTTTATCACGAAGGGCGTTGTACATAACATTTGCAATTTTCCAAGTCAACACCATGTTTTAATATTGTAATAACTTTAAATAACAATCAAAGTGATAGCTAGTGTGTTATCTTAATATTTTAAGGTCTTTGTTCACAATCAATTCAATTTGTGCTCATTTTAAATTATGTAATAAAAAATTTCTTTCTACAGTCCTATTTAAGAAAAAACAAACAACGAATCCTTATATTCCTCGTTTTTCTTGTCTTTATTATTATATAAAATATTTCCAAACCAAATTCTGTTTTAAAATTACTTTGACGAAGTGAGTAACTTACCAACTTAAAATAAATTGTCGGTGCTAAAAAATAACTCGAGTCCCTCTGTAGACGAATATCGTTCAGTCCGTTGGAAATGTTTGAAAAATTTTACATGAAACATACGCGTTTACAAAACGTTGTCTTTGTCCTTGTCTTCGTCTTTTTATGATTTTATTTTGATGAATGGCGCGCACGAGTAGTAGTAGATACACTTTCACCGACAGCAGTGGCCAAACAACGCTGCGCGCGCTCACATTTCTATTCTTTTAGTTTTTATATTTTCGTTACGAGACCGCCGCCGCCGCCATATAGGATGTCCTAACAACGCATATTTTTCTATTAAATGCGTTAACGCTTTATTAAATTTAGCAAATACAATCTAAATTTCATCACAACATTAAGAAGCAAATGATGAAAATTTAACGGTGACTTTTTTCGAACGTTTTTTTATTCGACGATACAGTTTTCGTTGTTCGCTAATCTCACGCATAATTCGATATAGTAGTTATTATATATAATATATTATTATAATTCTCAGTAAATCACTCTGAAATTGGTCAAATAAAAACGGACGACATTCATCATCGGTTATATTTTTAAATGTAGTTTTATGCATTTTGGCGTAGAGAAAAACCTTAGCGACTTTTGTAACGCGCATTTATTTGCGTTTATATCGTTTTAATGGTACATTAAATCGCGCCATCTACGTTAAAGCTCGTTTTTTTGTTGCTCGTTTACTGTTTTGGCGTGTTAAAAAAACGGAAATTCGTACGCGCGCGATGATATACGAGTACGCAGTGTGTGTGTCGTGTTATGTGTAAACACGAGAAACCGAGTAAATAGTTATTAAAAAGTATTATTTTTTTCTTTCTTTCTATAATTCAGACTTAAAAAATATAATATGATACGAATAGATGACGATCATCAGTGGGCAACGGCGTATGAAAAATTAAGAGAACACAGCTGTGCGAGACACTTCCTGTACGCGGACGGGGGACGCAAGACAAAATATAATAATACTAATGTACGATGATAATAATAATTTAATACTCTCTCGTCGTCGGTGTGTTACGACGACGATGCGTCCATACCTCGTGGTGTTTTATTTTTCTGAATAACCGACGGCGACTACAGCGGACCAACTGAAAGATATTCGCAGTCGCCTATAAGCGTATTATATATATATATATATATATATATACATGTAAGTATAATATATATGTGTGTGTGTCGTGGCTGTGACGACGTCGTGAATTCTGTGTAGGGCCGGGGTGGGGTGGGGGGGGGGAATAGTGACTGTGAATAAAATAAATAAAAATGAATATACAATAAGAGTGAAAACCAGTTCGGACAGTATCGCGTGACGTAACAGTGCGTCTATAATATCGCGTATATTATACCCACCTCGTTCAATCTCTATAAACTTACACCGAACCAAACACGCATATGCACACCGGTGACTTCACCGGATACTGAACCACAGGGTCACCGTATAGGAACCGGCGGCGGCGCGCGATGGTTGTCAAATGCGTCGTCGTCGCGATAAAATAAAACGCACGCGTTGTGTGAAAAAAATACGATTAGAAATTCTGGTTTGAATGTTTAAAAAAAATTACCCACCTTCGCGACATGAAAATATTATGTCCACACGGTGGCGATGATGATTTTAAAAACCGTTCGATTAATAATATATCACGTACGCGCGACCGTCGACGAAAACAACTCGTCGAATCGAACGTTTTCGAAAACTAGAAAAAAATCGTACACATTTTTATGTTTTTTTTTCTTTTTTTTTTTTTCGGAAAACCAAACACTGTACACCTACTGTGAGCGGGGTACCATGCTCGCGTTATTTATACAAACTGTTTTTTTTTTCCACGTAGACGATAATCGGACGTGTGCGCGTCAACATGGTCGACACGAACGTTAAACGGACGGACGGAGAGACGCGAAACGGCACGTCGGACAGTTGAATGATATCATTTGCGGTTTTGCACGCGAGGCTGGCGAAGAGGCTTCGGGAAACACCATGTGGTTTGGCGTAAAATGGCCGATCCAAATAAAAGTAAAGCGTTGTATTCATCTGGGGTGGCATTCCTAGGGTTCGCGTGTTTCGCACTAGCCGCCACAGCCATTGGATTGCCGCTATGGGGTTACTTCGAAAGTCCACAAGGTGAGTTTTGATATTACACGACGGCGGCGGTCGATTTATCTATTTATCAATAGCGAAATGAATTATTATATCAAAAAAAACGAAATACTATATGTATATGTAATACCTATGCAAACACTATTTTATACTTACCTATCTATACTAATCAGACACGTATTAGTCACATTTGTTATATAGTTTTTTTTATCATATTAGACCCATTATTTCCACACAAACATCCTTTGATAACAACAGTATTATCGTGACGATTAAATATTCTATTCTCGTTGCCGGCTAGGTATTTTATAAGGTTGTTCTTTTTAATAATAACGTAAAACTAAAATAAAAGCGAATCAACAAGTAGCAATCACACATGGTTTGTGCGCCTTTACATTTCAATCGAATACGTCTTGTTTAGTACGATATCTCGAACAAAAACAAAAAAAAAAAAAAAACGAGAAGGATATAATATTTTAAGAACATTTATTTTTATACTCATTCGTCTGAAAACGTTGTATCGATTTATTCCCCCGTGATAAAATGTACTTGTAACAAAAACACGACGCTTTGCTTTCGCTCACGGCAAAGTTTGCTTTCCGGCAACCGTATATGTAATTTTAAACATCCTTTTGATATCCCATATGAAAACAATAAAAAAAAATATGTATTATTATAGTATATGAGTTTCCGAAAATCCCTTTGCCGTAGGATTTAGGGTTGGATAGTGAAAAGTTCTTTAGACCCGTCGATTGATTTCAATTTAATCGCGTTTCATTTGTTTTGTTTATTTATCGATGGTAGAAATTGTTATACTAAGACTTTCAAAATATGTGATTCGATAATAAGAAAGAGGTGCATATATAAGTATCGTACCTTCTCAAAACTTCAGCCATGGACAATTGGGCAATTGTTTACATGTGTATGTATGTCAGTTTAAGGATATACGTTGGAGGATACACATACTTTTTATATAATACTAGGACAATTGTTTCTCTAAACTAACAATGAATTTTTTACATAGAATTTATAAAACCGATTCACATTAACCGAGTCCCTCGGTTACTTCGGAGTTATATTTTACATTTCAATTAGCTATTCATATGCACATATTTTCAAAGTAATATTTAATAAAGATAATATTAGTATAAAAGTATTATAGACGGGCGTATTAAAGTTATGACGTTTTATGGATTTTCGATACACAATACAAGCATTAATTACACATACGTGATGCAAGCGACTATTATTATTATTTATTATTATTATTACTATCACGAGAATACAATGGTGGCAATAACATGACAAGTTATGATTTATAAACGTTTGACACAACTTAATATCATTTTGTCCATATGATAATATTGATTTATACAAAATATAACTTGAAAACTGAAAATAAAACGAAATATCTAAAAGATATTTTTCACTGGTCCGTGATTCATTCCAGTGACTCATTTTTAAACCGTCGTCGTCGTCGTCGTCGTTTGTATAATCGACACGTAATTCTCCAATAAACTGATTAGATAGTAGCAATTACCTGTATGCACACCATCCTTATATTTTAATGTGTAATTGTTAAATAATTTCTACGGTATATCTATCTACCGCGCGTATCTACATACCTACTGAAGGTTCTTTTTATGTAGTTGTTACTATATTTCTGATAAAAAAAATAACATTTATAGTGTTGGTATGTATAAAATAGTTATAGGTAACTTTCGTATCTAAACTCGTATTTCTAACCAACTAACTAAGTACTATTATATATATATATTATATATCTAAACGTCGTATTAATACTCTTATCCTTTTAAGTTGTAACCAATGTACAATCATAGAGTACAAAACAATAACTCAGAACATCTATGATTGGTCGGTTAATTTATAATATGTTTAGTATACACGGTATTCATTATTATCAATGTGTCGATTTCTCAATTATTAAGTTATTATTTAAGAATTAAATGGAAATTTATTTATCATTATTACATAAATATATATATTATTATATATATTATCTAAAGCATGTTTTGAACTTGAAATTAAAACTCTAATATGAACTAAACTACACTCAATACGTATAATCAGTATGTTATTTTATTTACACAATTTAAATGTCATCTCGAAAGATTCCAGAAATAATAACACACTTGTAAATAATCATAAAAAAAAGTTGTCGAGCTTTCTGTGCTCTATTAGACACCATTTTTTTTTTTTTTTTCAAATTAAATCGTAACATCTATTTTATTTTGAGGAAAAATTGATGATCAAATAAGTACGATTTTTAGTAGAAAACGAAACATGACAAACGGTGGGTAGTGTATAGCGATCGATTCGTGATCAATAAGAACAACGGGATAAATAACCAGCCAATCTATAATGCAAGTCGAAATCTTTGAAGGTATTTTTTATTTTACCCAAAATAATCATGATAAAATATTCTATCGACTGTATTACGGTTTTATAAATAATAATAATAAAATTATTATATGATATAAGACGTGTACCATAATGTATACGTATTAGATTTATTAAAACATCACAAAGGAATAAAGAATCAACTATCTGGGTCAAGGAAATGGATGACAACCAACTTGGTAGACATTTACAAATTACGTTTGTGATTTTCAAGTTTTATGTTTATTAATTACATGGTGACATGTCGCTGTTTATTTTAACTTCAAAAAACAGAGTTTAATAACGAGAAAATAACATTTTTTTTTTTTTTTTAAATATCGAATGAATTTTCATCCATAATAATATTGATATTACTCTCGTACTTTTAACCTGGTATATTTATTACATTAGAAATTAACGTTACTGATGAAATCGAATGTACTAAACACTCTCGAGTACTACTCGGGTATAAATTAAAATATTCGAAACCGTATTGGTTATTTCCTTTTTATTTTCGACAATTTATTCAATAAATAGTATATTCTAATTTTATAATATTATTTTCAATGCGTTGTTAGTCGATTCGATATTTCTTATCGAATTGATATAGTTGGTCAAACAAAATTAGTATGATTTAACCATCATAATGTAGCATGTATTTTTTCATGCCAATAACGTACAATTTAATTTATATAATATTATTGTCAATCTATTATCTAATGCAGACAAACTATTTACCATGGACAATAATAATTGGTATAGATTTTTTCGAGTTATCGCTTAAAATACGTAAAATTTTTAGATACCTCGTGTTAAATGACAAATTGATTTGTGTATTAATTTCCGTGTAATATTACTGTTTGATAATAATATTTTCACTATAAAATAAAAACCTTTGTTCAAACATTAAATTTCTACAAAAAATTCATAACATAATGATAAATTTTACTACGTCTAATCTTTGATAATAAACCGATCTCGTTATTTGTGCTTAAAATACTATTTATTTAATTTATTCTTGCGATTTATTATAATAAAAATATATATAAAAAACAATACTTAATTTCAGTTGAAATGCAATTTTGAAAGAGAAAAACTGTACTCATGTTTAAGTTAAGAAAAATCATCCCAACTTAATCTCAAGAAGCCGGTGTATAGGATTTCGATCAATGTTTAAAAAAAAAAATTTGCAAGAGGAATATTCTTTGTCTGTTTTAGAAAGTTTTTATTCGTCAGAATAAATGAATGACTTACGAAAGTCGACTGATAAAGCTTTGTGTTTAAGTTTATGCGAATTTAAAATTTTGTTCTACCCGATGGTGATTGTATAGCACCGGCACGTAGTTTTATGCCTTGGTTTATACCTTAGTACATACCTGTATTGTGTTCGAGTAAAAGCGACATGAAAAATCTAATAAAAAGTATCCATGACTTTTGTGTATTCGAACACAATTCAATTTAAATGACCTTGTTTACCAATTATTTCTAAACATGAATATGTCCAATTAAATGTAATCTAATTGAACATATTTTTTACAACGTAAGATCAACATTTAGAAACATTCGTTGATTTTTAAATATCATCGATTCAATTATTATATTTAATACCGCAGTGTAGAATGTCAAACTTAAATTATTTTTAAGTGGAAAAATATACACTCTGGTTACCGATGTATACATAACAAACGACCACGTCCATTTAGTGTATTTATTACTCTAGACTTGATTCGTTTCAAAAACCGAGTATATTTTTGTGATTTGTATACGTATTTTAAACGAAACGTCTCGATAAAGTTTTCCGTTTATTTTTTTGTCAGCCAATTATGTAACGTGTTTGAAAAAGTTTTTTTTATACCGGGTTTTATTTTTATTGAAATTTTTTCGACGAGGCAATAACTAAATATATTTTTATTTCATTACACGGGGACATGTGGTGGTCGTCTTTAAGACCAGGTGGATTTTAAAACTAATCGGTTGGGTTATTTCTTTAGAATACGAATTGAAAAACGAATAATATAATATAGAAAAGACGACGACGAATCCGCGCGGCAAGTTTCAACGAAAAATAAAACATCACGTTATTCGTAACATGACGTGAAACGGACGAGTCGACGACATTTAAATTAATTGCCTTTGGGAAAAAAATATCTCGAAAGTATTTCAATATAAGACTCGCGTCGGTATTCAATTTACGCGGTACAAAGGGTAGTGTCCTCTTTTATTTTCTTTTTTTTTCCACATTGCTACTAGTGTATAGTAGTAGTAACAAGAGTTGACATTGGCAATTGCAATTTATTGGCATTTGTGTCACTTTCCGATTCGTTATTTTTCGATATATGTTTTTCATTACATTCCTGATTTTCGTGATGAGTTGCGAGGGGGTTCATTCGATGAATAATTGTGTTGCGTGCGATAAGATATTCGAAGATTCCGATGCGAGATTAGTTTGTTGTTCAATAATTACGAGTCAATATAAGAATAATGCATGGAGAGACAGAGAGAGAGAGAGAGAGAGAGACGGGTTATAAGGTTATTAAAATATGTTGTGTGTGTGTGTGTGTGTGTGTGTAGGACAGGTAACATAAATGTGGTCATGCCATGGGGGCCATGGATTTAACTCTTATAGCGCATGCACATTGTAATACCATCAGGTTGTTGAACTCGTGAACCTGGTTAAATAATAAAATATAAAACATTCAATAATCCAGCGCTTGTTCCTGTTCGAATTTTCCATCATTTTTTTCCCCTCATATTATATAGGTGAATACATACATTATTTTTTTCCTTAAATAATAATAATTATTATTCCAGACAGAATACGTAGTTTTTTACTTAAAATATTCATTATATTCAGGTCACATTCAGGTACCTCAAATATCACATTAGGTCAATAATTATTATTTGATTGTGAGCTATCTTTTAAATTCTTTTAATAAATGATTAATAACCGTTAATTTATTATCTAAATAATAATATTTATATCTTAATATTAATAATCTAAAAGTCATAAACAAAAAAAAAAAAAATGAATTAATACACCTACAGAATCACAGAATACAGTAACGTGTAAAAACTTTTGAAAATCTAAAAACCTTTGGATATATAAATATACATTTAATTTCACCTAAACTTACATGTCGTTTGAACTTTTCAAACTTTGCCTTTTGATGACGATTTCATACTTGTTAATTTTATTGAGAAGTAATTTTCATGAAAACCATTTAATTCTCGGAGTAATGATAATATCGTTTATACTTATGTAAAATATTTTAACGTTTCCATCGTTTATATAAAAAAAAAAAAATGTAGACTGTTAGAAATAAGAATGAAAGAGCTTTGATGGCTCTAGGCCATCTAAAAAAATTATATTTCGTTTATAAATATAAAATCATATTTCATAATTCAATTGCTAAAAACTGAAGTTTTAAATAAATCACATATTGTATAACAATAATGGATCATAATAATACGTATTAGAGACTAGAATTTAAGGTGGAAAATGTGGAATTAAAAGAACGCAGATGAATAATTGTAAATTTATAATTTATTCTTTGAATTTAGAAAATGAAAATTGTTTTAATTAAGGAAAATGTTGTTATTTATTAGGATAAAAATACATTCTTGGAAAGTGGATCCTTTGTGACAATGAACTTTTGAATGTAATCAGTCTTTCTCTGAAGCTTTAATTATAAATTATGTATACTTACTTTAAAAATAACTACTTACCAACTTCTACTTGGCAGTATTTTTCATTCGATGAGAAATAACTTTTAATAATGTTTTGAATTAAAAACTATTCGTTTTTTTATTTGTGCTTTTATGTATACAGAATTTATGGTTTAGACAAATTTCGTTTTATCGGTACACAAAATGGGTTACGTATATATTTATTAATAACAGTGATTATTGAGTTCATAGAATATTATGATTTGTATTAATATGTGAGGAAGACAGATTTTTGGTAATATTTACACATTGTTGAAGTTGAGTGATCTTTCACTTTTTATTATTAGATTAAAAAAAAAAGAAAAAAGGTTGATCTACAGTAGTTCCAAACAATATACATAGTTGGATATTTGGATTTAAATTGTAATCTAAATTAACACTTAATTAATTTTGATAATTTAAAAATACAAAAACATTTGCAGAATTCAGCGCTCCAGTTACAAATTTAAATAAATAATTGTAATAGTGCATAAAACACATTTTGGGAGAAGAAAATTAATTAAAAGCTATAAATAATTAGATATTTTTTCCTGGCAAAATAATATATACGGAGCAATCTAGAAATGTTTTATTTAAGTCTCACTAATACTCTTTCTTGATTACATTAGTTTTAAATGATTTCGTTTTATTATTACTTTTAAAAGATATTTGTGATATTCAGAAATTGATTTATTTTTGATAGAAAATATTTAAATCATTGTAATTTTTGAATTCTATTGATTTTAAGTATTACTTTTTAGTTGATTTTTAGTGAAATAGAAAAGCGATTGGTGCGAGGTTTTTTTGTGTGTCTGTGATATCGACTAGAAAACTTGGTCAGATTGAATCATCGACTTCAGAATTGATTTTTCCAATAAATTAGACATCAAATCTTTGAAATTTAATATAGAATCTTTATTTATTGTTCTTATTAGTAATAGAAATATGAAAAACTCATAGTCACACTTTTTTCAATATTTTATTTAAGAGTTTGAATTTTAAATGTTGACAGCAGTACTATAGTGAAAATGATGAAAATCTGCAAACTGTTTTGTTTTAAAAAAAATAAAAGTTCATAAACCTAATTTTCAATTTCAATACTTATAGCTTTAAAACGTAAAACGAAATTTGAGATAAGTTTTGCTCTTTATTATAGTGAAAAAACTAACTTATTACTGAAAAGTCACAAACGTTTTTTTCTAGCATTATAAAATTATTATATCAACAAGTGGTTATCAAACGATATCAGCCACTTCCTCGTTTTTCTTAAAAGAAATCACTAGTAATTTTATCGACTAGGTGTTCATAGAAAATAGAATACCTGCAGCTCTCTTCTATTCGGAACCGTTTTTCTACAGCAACGATTCGTCGGTTTCAAATCTCAAAGACGAATTCAATATCACTTTTATTACGTGTGTTTCTCGATCGAGTTTTCTATCTCGCCGTTTTTAATTCGAATAACAACGAGTGTTCGGTGTTTTTTTCTTTCTCTTCATTAGTAGGTATCCCCAATTTGGAAATATATGTTATATATTTTATTATACGGCTTGATTATTCAAATCAATTTCGTCGGCATTATACGTAATTCTTATTTATAAATAATTATTTTAGAAAGTTTTTATCTCCTTTTTTTTTTTTATTAATGTGGAATTATTTAAATATTCTTGAAAAGTGTTTACTCGATTCCATGACCGAGGCGAGTCAAATATATACAAAGACTCTTACACAGTGAACTCCGTTAGCTAATAGAATATTCATCACCTCGTTTCTCACTATTCAACCGCTAATGCATTTTTTTAATTTATATACGTATATGTGTGTGTGTGTGCGTGTGTTCTAAACTTGTTTGAAAAAATATTTTCACCATCTTGTGTATACTACGAACCCGATTAGAAGTTCTAAACTATTTCCACAGTCTCTAACCATTGTCTAATGCAATTTTATAGCGTATGACTGCGCGTTCGTTACAAACAAAAAAAAAAAAAATGCAATTACAGTAGACGATAATATAATAAGTTGAAAAACAAATAAACGTAAATAAAAACAATATCTATATTTCTTCTCGGTATTGTTTTTTTTTTTTTTTATTGCATTCGAATTCGACTAAACTCGTAATTTTTATTCCCGACGTGTGCGATATTTTAATAAAATAAGTCATTGGATTTTTATCAATATTTTAACGGACCCCCGCGCCGCCGCCGCCGCGCCATCGTCATTATAATTGCCTATTATTTTTTTTTATCACTGTCGTCGTATTGAAATTTATAATCTCGCTGCGGAATCTCCGCCCGCGGTCGACGTTATTCCTTTGCTTCGGAATGAGTTGTTTGCAAGACGACACCGCCGAATACGCATAATACGTATTATTATTATTATTATTATTCATATCAATCGAACGCGTACGGTAATGCGATCGTCGGAACACATCATTGTGGTTTTGCGTATATTTAATATGATTTCGAATGGTATCTACGGGGAAATGCATCGCGTGACCTAATCTGATAAGGTCGGTTTTACATAATATCAGTACTCGATAGTGAAAAAAACACTGCGGCGGCGCGGCGCTCGGGTTCATCAAATAATAACGAAATGTATTTTACTCTTGTGTTTTTTGTTCGTGTAAATATTTAAACGCGCGGAGGATTCCTCCGCGCGTTTGTCGTCCACACACACGTCGGTTTTTTTATTTATTTATTTTTATTTTTTTTTTTTTCGTGCTACCGGTCACTTGAAATACGTCAGTCGGTACTGTCCGTAACGGAACAGCTGAAACGGAAAAAATATTATCAACAGCACGAAAAACAAATACGCGTCTATACACACGCGCCCACGCGGATATTTCCGATCGCGTTCTGAACAACTCGTTTGGATTATTGTGAAACGACCTCGAGCGCGCGTCGCTACTATATTATAATATATATTATAAACGCCGGAAAATACTCCTCGGATTTTCACATTTTCGCGCAACTCTCAAATAAGAAAACGCCGATCGAAACGAGCGTATCGAAACCGATTCATCCTTAGGAGGTGTGTTTAGTAGTCGAATACTACTAGCCTTTTTTGTCTCGACAGTAATAAATCATTGTTATTAATTATTATTATTATTCGACCATCTGCAATATCATTTGACATCGCGGCGCGCGAGTAATAATTTTTAATAACGCGGTAGATAGTTCGCGTTTAATCGCGGCGTCCTTGCCGCGCGTCGTGAGAATACCCCTTTTGTATGCGGTCAAGTCCATTGTGTTCAAACTTCGACAATCGCAGAATACACATGACGAATTTATATTCACTCCTATAGAATTTCGATGTGCGTTTTGACAAAGATAATAATACGGTTTTGGCTCTCTATTCTTTCAACTTAATATTACGGTTTGATTAGTTTGCGATCTCGACTACAATATCGAAGAATGGACATTCTTGGCCGAACAACCGCCCTAGGAGAGAACCGACGTCGACGACGACGACGACGACGACGGCGAGTCCAATAGGAATCGCCTTACAAACAATGATAACCGTTCCGTTTTTAAGTATACATTTTCGTCGTGTTTGGACAAAGACTGCATTATTACTACCGTTTACCAGCGATCTACTATAGTATAAAGTCCATGTAACAGCCGACTTTTTGGCGAATTGTTGTACGTTTTTCAATAATTTCAATCCTTTGTCCACACGCTAATTCGTAGTTTTGTATAATACTTTTAACATTGAAATCGTCGACGATTACGGTTTTTCAGTTAAACCGTTTAAATTTGTGCACATGTTGTATTTCATAATATACATGCTCGTATTATTTCTCGGCTCGGGTAGATATTTTTTGGTAAACTCAATCCTCGAATCAATATCGTTGATCGTTTTCTACTCGAATTGACGAGTAACTTTTTTTTTTTTATCGTTGTCACATTCTCGTACGAGTTATACGAGTATTTTAAGTTTGTAAGGTCACGTGCATAAATTATATACGAATTTCACGTGTTCACAAAATCGCCACACATATATATATATTTAATCATGATCAAATAATCGGAACCGTTGAGTTTACTAATGATATCATGAGAACAGGAATGGCAGGTATAAATTATGGTAACCCAGAAAATGATGTAGGTACTTTACAATGGAAACTATTCCAAGAGAAACTGTTAAAATTAACATAAATACGTGTTAACGTTTCTAGAAAAGAAATATTCAAATTGTCTCATCAGTCCCACAAATACGTTTATTAACAATTATAACATATATATATGTGTGGAAATACAATTCAAAACGGAAAAATAAATTTAATTCGGGCCATTTTGTGTAAGTAGCATTTCTATCTTATTTATTGTTTTTATGTAAACGATAGTTGATATTGAAATTTGTTACTTTTTCACAAATCACAAACATAAAAATATCTCACAGGTTAAGTGTCTCACCTGAATTTTCGTAGGAAGTAAATGCTTGATGTCCTTTGCAGCTACCACCGGTAGTCCACATTTTTGAATAATTTTTCAACGTATTGGAATTCTTTTCTTTTTTTTTTAAAATTCGTCCGAAAAAAATCGTATACACGATTATGAAATGGATGTAGCCGCGCGTTCTGAGTTCAACTATGCAAATTAAATGCATTCGGTCGTTATCGTGTCAGGCCGCCTATTATCTCGCCATACTATACCTGGCTCGTGCAACGGCAGACCGGAAACAGGTGGATAATGATGTGAAATTGGTTCGGACGAAAATCGTCCGTCGTTTCTCTGTTCTATGTTTATCGTTTCGATCCCGTTCGAACCGCCGCCGCCGACCAAAATATTTAGTTAATTCGTGCTTATGATAAGTACGCTGCAGTTTTGTTTTTTTTTTTTTTTGGCGATTTAAGAACGTTGAAAATCTTACATTTTCGTTACGAATCCAATTATGAAGTAGAAGTCACAATAATTATTGTATTGTTCCAAACATCGTTATTGATTACTTCTGAATTTCAAAAAAAAGCAAGTCAAACTCATTTTCTATATTGTTGTTTTATTATATTAAAACTATGCAATTATTTTAGCGTGTAATTTTTACTGAAATAAGTAGCGTTGCATCGCCAAAAAAAAAATTTAGCTAAAACCGCCACTGAATATAATAATACGCCATGGTGTAGTCTGATATGATTACATTGTAGATTAAATAATCAACATTGTTTATGACAAAACAATCATCGTGAAACATGCTTGTAGTCGATTTTTTATAAACTCATAACAGTGATAACTATTATAATATAGGAAGCGAGTTTTTGAATTCGAGTCGAATTTTTTTCGTAAGAGCACAAAAAATATATATAATTTTTAAGTCTTTGCTTTGTTTTCGACGGTAGTATATTTATGTATTTTATCGTATTTTATTACCGCTTGGAAATCCGCGTTCTAGTCATTGTGTGTTTTTTCCAAACAAAACCGTTCGTAAAAAATTTGAAATTTAAATCGTCGAAACGAAAAGTTTACTAGAACACGGCGATATCGTGCAAACCGAAACAACGGAACTATAAACTACACGCAGTCTTCGAGAAAACGGAACTATGATAATAATACAATATAGAAAGCATTCCAGAAGAGATGGTATAAATCAACATTCCGTACGTGTTCCAGGACATAATATTGGACGCCCAAGACAAGCCTAAAGGCAAATATATAATCCGCGTGATAATATAATATTGTTATTGAAATAAAACGCGCCAGAAGTCATAAACAGTACAGTAGCTATTGACGTTATATTGTTTCGTAACGAATCGATAACAATCTCGGATACGGACGTTCGTGTCTTTTTACATTTGACTCGACGAAACGCACGAAAAAAATAATACACGGGAAAATACTTTGTTTAATAGTACACCGACAAACTCGAATCGAACTTATCTATCGCGCATAATTAGTGGATGCGTACTATTGGTGAAAGAACACGGTTTTTACATTTAAATTAACGTAAAAAATAAAAATAAAAAAAAAACAGACAACTTTGAAACTCGACGACACGCCACGACATCTATCGACAAAACGACAACCGCGCGTACGAATCGTTGACGTCAAACGACGACGACGCGCGTCTTCGATTTTAAATTTTTAGTAGACCACGGGCTTTTAGTAGAGATATCGATCGGTATACGGGGCCGCGGTACGACGTAGAAGAAGAAAAAAAAAACTCGACGCCATCGAACTCGCGTTTCTACTCTGATAATATTATTATAACGTCACATTACCGCCGGTGTGCACGAACCAATTGTCGAAAGTGTCGGCTGATAATGTCGTTTCCACTCACCGTCGTCGGCTCTAAACATTTTCTCATATATTCTTAAATATTTTCGCCGACACTCGACGCAGTATTTCATTTAAAATGCACGAATAATACCCACACACGATACGTTCAGGTAGTAACCAGCTTTATCGACCACAGCGATTCCCCACGACGACGACGCGCGACGCCATAACGTTTTCGCATCCTCCTCCGAACGTCGTTTTAACCTCGTTTTAACGGTCCGGTCACGCGATCCGCGCCGTTATTGTGTGTGTGTGTGTGTGTGTGTGTGTGCTGCACATCCGCGTACACCACGCACATACTCTGTTCGGTATTTACGTGGAAAAATACGCGAGCGCTACAAGTATTTTTGTAGTCACTGCGACCGCGCATTGTTCGTTAACGAACCTCCAGAGTTAGTTCACGATTTTTCGACGAATAATAAAATAATAATTATCCGTACTGTTTGCGCGGCGTATTGTAGTGCGCCTAAAAATTTGTATGCAATTCCAACGCTAACTTGACCGATGCTCTTCGAGAACGCTGTCGTTTCTATCGAACAGCGGCGACCTCTACGTGTACTTTTTAACGGTGGCGACCATAATATGGAAAAAAAAGAACGCACATTATTTAGTTCAAAAGGGCGCACGACAATTAAAACAAGATATTTCGTTCGGCCCGTTTAATCGACAGCATTCGTTGTAGAATTAATAACGTCCACTCGTCCGATTCAATAAAGACGCACAATTCGTTTGAGGGGCCACAAATGAAGAGCGAAAGAAAATCTCACCCTCGAGCACGATTCTATTTGTACGTTCCTAAAAACACCCTAACCAAAACCTTAACCTAACCAATATCGGTTCGCGCGTTTCGTCAGAGCGCGAGTTGAAAATTAGAACTATGTCGTTTTCGATGAAAAATGAGCCGGCGATGTAGGCAGGCTCCTCCGTCAGCGAAATAAACTCGCGTATAAATATTATGGATTTCATTGTTATTAAATCGTTTCAACCGTTTCGTGTCGGCGAAAACATCCGTTGTTCGAGTCGTATTCAATTCGATCGCGTTCTTTCGCACCTAACACGTGAATTTAATATAATATTATGATGTATACGAGTATTTCTATTTACTTTTATCAACGCGCTCCCTTTTCAATATTTGTCGTTTTCGCACGTAGAACGACCGGACTATTGTAAACAAAATGTGTGCAATGCTCGCTCTCTCTCTCTCTTTTTGCGCGCGTTAATAAACCATTTACAGAAATTAAACTTATCTGTTGGCCGCCGACTCGGTGGTGTTGTCTTGTTGCGCGATAGTTTGTGCTCGCGAATAACATGTAGGCGCGTGTGTAGAGTATTTGATTTTCTCACCGAATTATGATTATCGCGCGAAGAATTGCGCGTCTGAAAATATGAAAACGGAAAAACATATTATATTTACGTGTATGCTGCACGTCGTCGTCGAATAAAAATCGTAAAGTGGTTTTAATTGCTTCTGCTGACGGTTTCTCGAGAACTATTATAATATTAATTATTATTATACCTGTTCGAGTTGCAATGCGAAATACGTACGTTTATAATCCAAACTATTTTTATTAGCTCGCGCGTTTAGGAATATTAAAACGGGAGTGCGAGTCCATTGTTTAACGATAATGCATTTTTTCACTTGGGACGCGCGTTTGAAAAATAAGTAGCCGTGTTACGTCACACGGCAGCGTGTTCGGCAATTCAAAATAGAAGCAATAAAATTATATTATATTTTATTGGATTTTCTGAGTCGTGATAAAAATGTCATATCTACTCTCACCTGTATACCTACACATAATAATATTATAATGTCGATCGTAAATATGATAAAAAAAAATAATAATTCTTTATCAATTACGACGACGCAGATAAGTGGTATTGTACTGCGGAATACGATTTTCCCGTTTTTCTACGGTTTCGAATAATATTACGTATACTAATAATCGATACGGTTTGATAGTTTTTTTTTTTCTCTGCGGAATATTTTCACACACGAACGACGATACCGACCAACTAGACACCGTAATAATTCGTACGATGACGACGACGACGCGAAGAACGCGCCGAATAGAGAAACGTCATACGAATATTATTATCCTGTCGTCTACTGATACGAATATCGAACACGGAGGTTAAATATTTGAAACCGAAATTTATTTTCATCCTACTCGTAATGAAACACGACGACGACGACGACGACGTGTACGATAATAACAATATTATCGTGTATAGAGAAGTAAAGTTCGAGTTGAATTTTCTCAGGCGTTTCGATTGTTTTCCAAATACGAACAGCGACGAAAAGAAATTATGCATACGATTATTAAAATTATCATCGAAAAGTCAAACGATTTAATTAAGACCATTAAATACGTGATATGAGTTTCAAATGTCATCAATATCACCCGATCATTTAGTTAATTAATTACAGTACCAACATTGAACTCGCGCGGCGATAACTCGGATAGTCTAACTAATCGAATGCCGTTTACCATAATACGTTATAATGTGTTTCAAATTTAAATATCTATATTCGACACACAAGTAATTTTCACTAAACGCCGCGTATTTCGAAACACTGAAATGTCATGGAAATACGCGCGTTTTTAAACGTTTATTAGTACGACTTCGTTGTAAATACTTAATGAACATTATTAAATCTGCTCCGGCAGCAATTTAATTATTATTATTTTTCAAATAAATTTTTTTATTTTTTTCCACTAAAGAATGCGTGATTCAATTGTTTTTCGTTTAGTTTAAAATACATCATACAAGTTTTGCAAACATTTCGGCTTCACCAAACCAAACAACATCTTATACGTATAGTCGCGAAATTCCATCGCAACGCAAACTTTTATAACATCGTAAAATTATTTCAGGTACCCATTCGACTCGCGCGAATTACCAAAAAGAGTAAAGATCAAGTAGAACATTACCTTTTGGAATTCTTCGAGAATAGTTTACTCTGTAATAATCGTAGTAATGATAATAATTATTTGTTGGCAGTTATTATTATTAACTCCACGATAACGGACGTTTAATAATTTGCGAATCGTGTGTTATTATTTTCTTTCAATGCCCGTCGACGGATTAGTAATTCAAATGTTTTCCATTGTTTGCCAGTATCCACGGTGGATTACTGTAGTTTTGACAGTAGTTATTATGGATTACGCATAGTATAAGTAAGTAATAACACACTTACTGTTATCCATCCATTGATTCTTCGATTATTTCGTAGACAAAAATTATAAATATATTTAAATATTCACATCCATACTTACATTTGCATTGTGACTTGTTTGTCACATATTATATTTAATATGACGTGTACAGCTACATTAAAACAATAATAAATCGTTATTACATAATAATATCATCTCGTACGTAAACGATACCGAAAACAAAAACCATCGAGACCCGTCCATATCATACTATAGTTATTGATCTATGAAATATATAATTTTAGTTTTGGAATTAATGATTTTCAAACGTTATACAGAGTATTTGTTTCTTAAAATATTAAATAATTATGTTTTTAAATGTTAGTGAACACTACGAGTATAGTGATTTCGAATCGACTATTTTTATTTGATAAAATAGATTTACACATTATTGACCGGTGATGGTTTCTTTTCAAATTATGCGTTAATTTTCATATCGATAGTTATTATTTTTTTCGTCCAACCGACGTTTCGTAACGATTTCATTTCATTAGCATTGGTGATTTGTGACAATTATTAACGATCGACTGCAAAGAGTTGCCGACGAAAATAAGTCGCTGAAAAAATGGACAAACGCCGCCGTACGATTTCGCGTATGATTTAATAAAAGTCACTTGGATACACTCGATTGTTGTCAGACGTTACGAACAATTATATCGAAAAACTACTGTACGTCTCGCACAGTAGCCGAAAGCGCGCGTTTATTTTTTCTTTCATTTTCATTCGGAATGATTTAATTTGAAAATTCTTCCGAAATCGGCAGCTTTCACGTCGAAAACATGTCACGTACGTATGAAAAAAAAAAAATGAAATAAAAAAACAGTTTCCTCGTCTCACTCGGTCGATGTCTAAAAGGTTTATTGGAAATTCGTGCCTTTTCTTAAAAGACCGAACAACGTTCATTGTTTCCCGGACGTAGTTAAATTTATATTTGGCCACCGAAGTGTTTCGCGTCGTCGTCGTCGTCGTTTGAGATTTTTCATCTGGAAAGAAAAAAACAAAAAAACAGAGACATATAGCTAATAACCAACTAAAATGCTTTCAATTGTTTCGTTATTAACGCGTTTTAAATACCTATTATAGTTTTGTCACCAGCAAACAAAATATTATTTTAAAGAACTTCATTATTACTCGTCGGCGCTTGTTTACTATTTATTTTTTTTTTTTTCGTAATATTCTACGTCGATTCCATTAACAACCGGCCGGCATCCATTACCAGATAATATAATACATATATGAATATCGTAACATTTTTCTACAAAAGGTGTAGTACGCGTCATATTATAATAATATAATATCGTTACCGTCTTACGAGCGAATGTTTCCTTGCGGTCGGCACTCGCGCGGCACACGTATTATATTCGTTTTCTTGTTTTATTAGTTTACCCGAGTAATTGATTTCAAAACGTTATATTATATTAGTTACCTCTATGCGTTTCCAACATTAACATGTTCTACATAATACGAGACTCGATAAGTATTGTGTTCTTATACGAGGTATACTGCGAATCGCGGCCGTGTAATTATATTGTGAAATTTTAAATATATTAATTAATACGCATTGAATTATTCTATTCGACACCGTTTAAATATGATATTAACATAAGAATAATAATTATTGTCTCTCGTTGGTCGTCGTCGTCAACCGAATGATTATCGATTGCATTTTAATATTTATAAATCAATTAAATCCATAGCCAAACCATAACACAATGGACTTGAATTATTAATCTCGACCGTTGTTTGTAAATCATTTCATCCGATTGAATTCGGTTGAATAAAGACGTAATTTTGAACTTTCTCGCATTTATTTTCAATTCCTAAACGTGGGATTTCGATAATATACATATTATATATATTATTCAATTTAAATACGTGCGTATTGAATGAAACGTGAGCCGGATAATGGCGAGATTTAGTAAAATAAATAGAAAATAATAACGTCGTGTGTGTGTGTGTGAAAATTGTGTTCGATACTGCTGTTATTTATAAATTATAATCATTTGTTATACGCCCCTCGCCTTCGTCTTGTTAAATTTCCCGACGATATTCGTCGTCTACTAATAATAATAATGTAAACCTTTTTGCGGGGTTATCCGTTTCGATAAATATTTGTGTTTCATTGTCGTCGTTTACGATGTTTTACAGCTAATATCGAGACTTCCGGAATGGATCGGGGTTATTTTGGACCGTGGCAAATGTGCAAACAATCGTACTACGGACGGACCAAGTGCGGGGACTCGATATCCAGGTTTCATCCCGTGGGTAAGTTTCGACGACGTGACGTCTTAGTGGGGGGGGGGGGGGGGGGGAAACCGCCAACGCCTATTATAACGATCGTCCGGTGTATTTGTCCGCAGAAACCGTGAAAATAGCCGGATATTTTGCCATAGCCGGCACGTTGAGTTTGGCCGTGTTCTGCGTCCTGAGCATAGTGCAATTGGCCATGGTGGTCTCGAAGGAAAAAGTCGTCATCGCCTACAGTAAGACCGTGGTCACCAAGTTGGTGTTCGCGTTCGCAGCAAGTAATTATATTGCAAGCGCATTTACAACCGATAGTGTTCTTATTTAATTTACGATTTTCGGACCGCTAAAACAACTGTTGTTCTCTTCCCGCGTAGCTCTGTTGGCGATTATCGCAGCCGGCCTGTTCGCTCTGCAGACCGACGACAAAGACAACAGCTATCAGGTGACCAGAGGAGAGTCGTTTTATATGCAGGTAAGCGAAACCCCGCTTTTTCCCTCCCCCCCCCTTGTTTTTTTAATAATTCCATTCGATTCGCTACTCTACGAGTGTGTTATTAACGATTCGCAAGAACTGTAATATTGTACAATGGAAATAAATCAAAAAAAAAAAAAAAAATCGATGCTAATATCTATGATTATAATAATATGTATAACTACATTATTTTTAAAATTATCCCATCCTTCGTAATTAACCGCATGCACATGTACGACGCGAGTATTATAAATACGACGTATACTACTCGTCGTTGGCGTGTTTGGAAAAAAATCTCAGATTAATCCATTCGAGACAATGAAAATAAAACGACTAATAGGTTTCTGTTGTTGCGATAAACATTCTGTGTTTTATCGATTTAATTGTATAGCGGTGTACATTTCTCCTCGATTTGTAAGACACTCTGGAAAGCTCTTAAAGTTTTGATTACGTTTACATTTTTTTTTTTTTTTATTTTATAGTGTACTTTATATAATAAAACACTCGTATTTTAGAGGACTCCGACTCTCGAAAGACGCACATTCCGATCGCGCATATATTTTTATTTTTAACCCAATACATTTACACACATTATTACACTCTTTATTTTCGTTTTCTTCGTGATACATTCATATCAATCGCGTGTTTATAGGCATTTATCGATTTATTTTTATTTCGTCCTTGGAGAGATAAATTAGCCGTTTAAAGCCCGAACGACATAGAAGTAAAAAAAAAAACAAAAAAAAAAAAAAAAATGATAATAATTTACACCCTAGTTCGATAATATTCCAATGCAATAGTTGGCGTACTGACGTCGTATTTACTTTATGAATAAAACAATGATTAAATATTAACTAATACGGATACAATAAGGAAAACGTGTATTCGTACTGATTACCAAGTATTGGGCTTGTTACCTACGGTGATGCAATATATTACTGTAATGCAAAACGTATAAAAACAATATTACTAATTGTATTATAATCTTTTATATTGTGTTAAGTTGTTGAACAATGATACTCGCGCATTTCTAACGAAGAGTAATATTCGTTTGGCGTATTCAAAATATCAACCGAGTAATTCTCATACACGACACGATGATAATAATATTATGTTTGTTTTTAATAAAATGCAATACGTTTTACGGTTTGAGAATGAAAATGAAAAATAAATAGTTACACTTCTACAAAAAAAAAAAAAAACACAAAGGTATTTTACGACTCGTCGGCGGGGCGGCTAACACGTTTAATAATTAACAAGCCATAACTGTAATATCGAAACTAATTAAAACGGTATTAGTGAGAAATACTATTATAAGTTCTAAGATGTATTTAATGGATTTACCGTGCATTGTTCTTTCTTAAATTTTAGCTCGCGGAACGGTAGTTTACGCGTACCCGTAACCTTGATAGAGTGAGATTTCTTTTAAAATTTACAACACTCGCGTGTTGTACGCGTGTATTATTTCGTGTCGTTCAAACGAATTCAATAATAATCTCGCTAAATTCGTATTACTTCGTAAAGTTATGCTCATGCGTAACAGTTGTAATTTACCTATTCTAATGGCAACAGATGAACTACCGACGCTCTTTTGTAAAAAAAATAATTACAATGTTTTAAGCTACCCATGTAATTTACAGACGATATATTATTATATTGTTTATTCGACAGATTGGTTTGATTATACTGAACTTTTTACTATTCGTCGCTGCAATATACGATCTGATATTCTCCCGTCGCCTGGGCGGTGACCCGACCATCAGTCACCGAGACCCATCTGGAGTCGAAGCCACCACATTCAATAACCCTGCGTTCAAAGAGAAGAGGTCAATGAATCCTAGTGAGTAGATTATTATTATTATAATATAACGTATCCGTCGATTATGGTTTTTTTTTCGTTTTTCTTTTCCAAACAATTCACGAACGTCGTAAAATATGGGGTTTTGTGAAAAAAAAAATGTGTGTTTTCATAATACAGTCGTATACGTAGTAATCGTTATTACTTTGGGAAAAAATCTAGCCCAGTCAATTCAATATGAAACTATTATAATATACATTTTTCTACTACATAATATAAATACCGTTGTAATTAAATAATTAGTGTACCTAGGTGTTTATTATTAATCAGTTTTTTTTTTTTTTAATTCGATAAAACGTCTTTTGAAAAAACAGTTCGATGAAATTTCGGGGGGGTCGAACCAGCGGGACCCCCCGGAATGCAACGGCGGATGCCAGATGTCTCGCGGCGTAACGTGTCCCCCCCTACGTAAATACGAAAAATCCGTGTAAAATAATTCCGTGCTGTGAATGCGGGGGAATCCGATAACGTCCGCGATATTTAATGTTTTCTTCTTACCCGCGCGCCGCGGCGACGATAAACGACTAATATTGACGGACAATAGCCGACTACCTATAGTCGATTTTGGACACGATGGCGCGTCGCCCGCCACGCACGGGACACCCGTAAAATCGCAAGTCTACGCGGGATAGGGTTGCCGGTTCCCGGCCGGGACGCGAACAAGTGCCGGTTTCTGAACACCAGTCCCGTCACGCGTCACGCGCGCGTGAATAACTAAAAATAAATAATCGTCGGAGCCGAGTACCGGTAGGGTTAATAATTAATTATTCTTATACATAATATCATTGACTTTCGTTGAATTTCTAATTGTTTTAATTGTTTAGAGCATTAAAAAAAAAAAAAAAAAAATGATAAAAAGAACATTGGACTAAAAATTCTTTTTTTTTTACAATTTTTACAATTTTTTTTACAAACGTTGACGACCCCAGAAGGGATTTTTTTAAATTCCACCCCTATGGGGGTCAAAAACGGTCAAAAATTTTTTGTTCCGATCTTTCAAGTATACATTTTTGGTGGAAACGAGACGAGGAGCGATAGATATATTTGGCGGCCAAAGACGCGCGGCGCTTTTGGTGAAAACCCGTTTGGCTGAGACGATGACCACTAGTGAGTAGAGTTTTACGTGAGGTCGTTGTTAAAACTTTGATCGTCTAACGAGACGGCCAACGAGAGACGCTAAACCAGTCCGAAAGTTGGCGCTCCCATTGGCCGCCGCCGCGTATCACGGAGCTCTCGTCGTTTTGATGCGCCGAGGAGTAGCGTCTCTCGGCGGGGCCGTACTATATACTCGTAAGACGATCAAAGTTTTAACAACAACCTCACGAAAAACCCTACTTACTAGTGGTCATGGTCTCCGCCAAACGGGTTTTCACCAAAAGCGCCGCGCGCGACCGCCAAATATCTTCCGCCGGTTACGCTATCGCCGTGCCGTTGGAAAATTAAAACGCGCGAAATCGCTGACACGCGTTACGTTGTTTGTGTTTTGCCCGCCGTCGCCGCTATTCAAAGTAAAAACATATTGTCTATAAACTTTATTTTGTGAAATTCAACTCCCAAGTGGGTTAAATGGGGTAAAAAGGGTGAAATTAGAAAAATTCGCCTTTGAGTATGTCAAATTTGGTCAGTATAGTATACCTCGGTTACCCCGTTTTTACGTGTTAGTTGGTTAGTTTATAATGCCAGGCAGCTGCTGATAACCAGGGCCGTGGAGAGAAATCAAGGGCCCCAGGGACAAACTTATCCGGGCCCCTCTTACACATTATTTATAGTCTATGGGTCTTTATTGAAAATGTTATTTATCTACGTTTTACATAAATATTGTAGTGTTTTGATTCACTTTATTGTAGTCTTGTTATAACTATACAGCATACGCTACTATAAAACGGGTAGGTTATTAGCACGATTCATGCCGGTGGTCCAATCAATAGCTCAACACCGTGACCAAGACGTAGTGCACTTGGGCAGACCCCGGGCCTTTTTTGAAGCCCGGGCCCCAGGGCTACAACCCCGGCTACCCCCCCCCCCTCTCATCGGGCCTGCTGATAACGGGAAAACGTCAATTATTATTATTATTATTATTTGGGCCATACACATATTTTTTTATTACTCAAACAACCGCGGCAAAGACTGGTAGATGCAGCCAGTCGATTGTAATGCAAAATCGAATTCGATAATATGATTTCCGTTTCGTTTTTCCGCTTGCAGGAGGCGGAGCAGGAGTAGGCGCGCCGGGCGGCAAGATATCGGTGACGGACGCGAGCGGCAAGCCGTACCTGAGCGGCGGCGCGGCGGCCAACGGCAGCACCATGTCGATGACGACGACGCTCAGCTCGAACGGGTCGTCCGTGACGCCGGTGGTGCGCAGCCCGCTGCGGTCCAGCCTGAAGAAGCCGCGGCCGGCCAACAACGCCAACGGCTCCGGCGGCGGCGGCCTGGGCATACAGAACCCCGGGTTCAGCGGCACGTCGCCCACGCTGTCGCGCAACGGCAGCGTGAAAAAGGTGCGCATACAGACGCAGAGCACGGCCGTGTGAACGCGCCGCCCCGTCTCGTCTCGTACACATCGAATACAACGACCGACCGACGACGATTTTAATTTCGTTAGATAAAATATAATATTATTATAATCTCATCGATTTGATGACAGATCGCGCGCGAAAGTCTCGTCGTCGTCGTCGCAGACTTTCGAATTTTTATTACGTAAAAATATTATTATCGTTACTGTATTTGATAATGATAATACGCACGCACGCACGCACGCACGCGCACACGAATTTTTTCGCAAATGAAAAATAATAATATTATATTATATACAAAACCGTGCTCGCGCGAGCCTCATCAGTCTCTGCTGCGACACACACACACACACACACACTTAATATATTTACGCGCACCGGTTTTATTATTATTATTGTTGTTGTTGTTGTTGTTATTGTCATTATCGTTATTATTATTACTATTATTTTATCGAAAATTTTTCTTCACGCGTCGTCGTCTATCGCGCGCACATATTGTGATTTTGTGCCAATTTCGGTCCGACCAACGCGTGGTCACTAGGGACACCGTATAGTGTACCCGAGAGACTATTTTTAACATTCTTGTTTCGCCTATCCTTCCAGAACAAACATTTTTTTTTTTCTTTCGTTTTTTCGCTCTCTCCGTTCTCGCTGTGGCCGACGTTTGACGTTTTTATTTTTATTTCTATGACATAATATACATATTTATAATACGATGTTTATTATCGCGTGACGACGGACTTTTTTTTATTTTTTCGCCGAAAATAAACGGATGGATAAAAACGCGAGCGAGTTAGTACGCTAGCGTTTTCTTCTCGGTTTCCGACCAACGTCTGTGATTTTTCACTCGTCCTTGTCGTTGTGATTCGCGTTTGCCCGCGCACGTTTCTCGATCATCGAGTACACGTCTCTGGCACAACGTTTCCAACAACAGTAAAGTTGTAGATATTCGTCGACTCGAGACGATAATATTATATTGTTTGATCGATTATTTTCGTGCCGTTTGGACGAACTCGTCGGACAACACGAATAAAATACCCGTTCGTCATAAACGTTCGAGTTTTCGTTTTGTACCCAATACAAATAACCTAATATATTGTGTATATTATGACATAATATTCCAGTAATGGTAATGAATAATGATAATAATAATAATAATGATAACGATAATGATGAAATATTGTACTAAAGTATTAGAAAGTTCCCTTTGCGGAGAAAAAAAAAGTTATCGAATCCCAAACGTTCGATTGTAGTTTACGCAGCGATTTGGTGATATGGTTTGGAAAATAATATGTTATCGTTTAATAAAGTACATAGATCTCGCGTATTTTGTGTATTTTATATTTTTGTTATAAATGTGTTCAATCAAAAAAAATAAAAATAAATAAATAGGTAACCTATAAAGTTATAAAATAAATAATAATAATGTTACCTCGACACCACATGCTCTATTGAAAAAATAAAGGAAAAAGAAAAAGGCCATTATTAAATAATTGTATAACCTATTTTTTATCTCTCTCGGTTTACAATATACCTATAAATTATTTAAACTTAAAAATTTGTGTATTTACTCTGATTTTAATGTGTTTAAATTAACTGACGTTGAAAATCACACGAAATATGCTAAAATATATAATATATATATTATATATATATTCATCGTTATATTATGTATTTCATTACACACACACACACACACACACACACACACACACACACACACACAATCCTTATGAGAATAATTTTTTAAATTTATATTTTTTAAACGTTTTTCAATATTGATTTTATTAAGTGTCATATTTATTCTATTCCAATAATCTTTTAAGAATACCAATAAAATGTAAGCGGTTGTTTTTTTTTTTTTTTGTTTTGTTTTCATAATCAAATTTACAGGGTGATGATGTCTTATTGTTTTTTTTTTTTCTCTTATTACGTACCTCTTTGTACGGCACAACAATTTTGAACTGTGCCTTTTAAGTAGTTGAAAAAAAAAAAAAAACAGAAAAAAGAAGGTCACCTATATTATATAAAAACGATTTTTTAATTTAAAGTAAACCATTTGATAAAGTGCCTGCACGTATTACGATTTAAAAGAAATCAGTCGTCGGTTTTTAGAAAAATTTGTTGTTTTAGCACTGTAATACCTACCTGTTAATATTTATTTGGTAAGTGTTTTTTTTTTTTTTTTCTCTTTTAGTTAAAACAGTACAGTAGTAATGTATAGAAAATTAAATATACATTACACGAACAAATTGTTAATTTAAGTTTAGCGTTTATTCAGAAAACTAAATGATTATCACTGTTGTAAAATAAAAATCGATACTCGTGACTTGTACAAAATATTTTGAACTACTCTATATTATTATGTATGTTTGTATCGAATGGGAATTTAAGAAAAAAAAAAAAATACAGTTAAATTTTGTAACTATTTTTATAATTTAGCCAAATTTTGTAACTTATATAAGAGAATAATAGATAATACCTATAATTTATTGAAATCGGGTGCGAAATCGGAGTACTTGTAGTATGTAGGAAATACATTATATTTTTACAATCGACAATAATTATTACTATCGGGAAAATGTTCAACTCGTACACCGTTTATTAAATTGTTGAACTTTAAAAAAAAAATAAATAAAAATATATATTTGTATAATTCTATTATCTAAGTATAATTTATATTCTACAGAACATATACCGTCCATGAATGAGTAATATTAAAAAATAGAAGTTTGTGATCTGTTTACAGAGTGATTTGAGCGTGCAATAAACTTGTTGATTGAATGTTTAAGAAATTATTTTACAATATTGTTATCGATATGATTATTGGATTATTAATTAAGTTTAAGTATTTTCTTTCTTTTTTTTTTTTTTTTGTTACAATTACGATTTCTTTTTTTATTTACAAATTTTATTTAATAATATTATTAATAAATATGAGAAGTACTAATTGTTTTTTAATTATTATTTATTATAGTTCAAATGTATTATAAACTGTTAAATATAATATATATTACAAAATATTGAAGCTGTACACTCGTATATGTATAATATAAACCACATTTTGTTGGAGCAATAAAACATATATAATTGCATTCCTGTATATTATAATATTTTAATTTTACATTATTTGTTTCAATGCATTCTTTGTCGAGGAAAAAAGTTGTATCGTAACGTAGTTGGAATTCACACGAGTAAACCGAAATCTAAAAACATTGAGTGTTTTTTTACCACTGTTGTTTCATCATGTTTCTTGTCATTATGCCTTTTAAAACAAAACGTTTACAGTCGATTTCGAATCTCAAAGAAAGTAAAAATGTCGAGGTAAAGCAAAAAAATTGTTTTTTTTTTTTTCCAACGATCAGTAAAAAATGAACCAAATGTTAAAGCGCAGCATATCATTACATCGAAAATTGATCAATACAGAAGGATATTTCAAACAAAATCCTAATTTTTATTCAGTTCGGTTACTAACCATTGAGTTCATAATTCATCTAACCATATAAAGAAAACTTTAAGAATATTACCGTTAAATTATTGTTTCGAGCAATTATTATTACAATTTCTTCTTTTTTTTTTTTTAAAGAAAAAATGAGTAATTTTTGGTGTTTTAAAGTCTGAAATTTGAATAAAAATTAAATTTATATTTATTCACCTGCTTTTTTTCTAACAATAAATTTTTAAATCGAAAAAAAAAAAATTATTTATGGAAAATCAAATTTTAAAAGATGAAATTGTGAAAAATTCAAATAATGTGCAATTTTTAATTGGTGATTTACTCACTATAACAATGTGATTTGATTACCAATTCTCTCTAGTAACTTTAATAAATAGTTAGGTAAATATGTCGTACTCAGTTTTAAAAAGGTTAAGCGGTTATATTTTAAAATAAAATATTCGACGTATTCATTAATCTCAGTGATTTTTTTCAAATTCAAATGATAGTTAATCACTGCTTTCAAATATTTTACAAAAATAATTCATGAAATAAAATGTCATATTATTTCTATATCCAAATGTAAAACAGCCAAAGTTCCATAAAATTGTTTTTTTTTTTGAACGCTACAATATTTCAATCCACCACGTACACCTGTATCCGGTTCTATGGTTATCGCCTGATGGTTACGCATAATAAGTCATCAAATCACAACGATATTAATTGAAAGTCATAATTACATCTGTAGAAAATCTGAATTTATTACAACACATTAATCGGTTCTATTGCATTTTATTCATATTTATTTCATTTTATTAGTATTTTCATTTTTTACAATCAATGTGAAAATTACTTGAATCGAAACTAGTAATTATCATTCTATTTTATTACTATTGGCTCTAATAAACATTTTTTTTAGACACAAGACTGACTTATAAAGAAAATCACTAAACCCAAGCTTTCTTACAATTTATTAATTTATTTAACATTGCACATATTACCTACAATTATTTTACGTTACGGTAAAAAAAAGTCAAAATGAATAATAACGTTGTCCGTAGCAACATGATTTTGTTCCGATGAAAACGAATATCGACAGTCGTTAGAGAGTGATGGACAGGTTGAACAGCTGTTCAATTTATTCATCAACTTTTCTTTCTGAAATGTGTTCTATTCGTGAATTCATTATAATCGTTTATTTGTGTTCCAACTGAAGGCCTACTCACTCGGTTAGGGGTGTACTCTTGCATTTATAATTCGGTTGCACTCGTTTTTACACAAACCTACTTATACTGCTCATAGGTCCATAATTTTTAGGCACACCAAAATTTTCGATTAACATTGTCAACATTGACGTGCGGTTTGCTTAGTAATTTGTTGGCCGCGCTCGGTATTTCAACTCGGATCAATTTGTTTTTTAAATATCAAGAAAATGTAAAATGTTTGAATGTGGTTTAAGATGTATTAATACTTATTTATTTTATGTCTCACAATAATTAAAAAGCTTGTTCTTGAAGAATATCACTATACGTATATATTATATCAGTAGTTTATGTCATCAGAACCTCGACTTTATTTCAAAATGCAGTGTACATATTATTATAATTATATCGTATATTATTTTAATCAGTAGTTGTATGTGGTTCTGAACGACTTTTATGTTACTGAGTTATGTACTTACCTATCTACTTACTTTAATTAAAATTGCACTTCTTGCCCAACGATTTTAAATACTATGTCGACGATCGATAAATACTATATTATAATTTCGTATGTGAATATAATGATAATGTTGAATTTTCCATCGTATAATTTACAACTGTTTGATCAAAACGCGAACTTACCTTTTAGATTACTTTTTTCGAGTATACAATCTCGAAGGCGGACCAAATAGTAGAATCTGTCAGTCTACGATACACCAATGAGTTCCGATGGTTCCATCATCAAACAGTTGGGATAAAAAAGGAGCATAATAATAATAGTCGAACGAAAGAAAGGATATAAAGAAGAAGCACACAATTTTAGAGTAGTGATGAAAATACTACTGTTAAAGTGTAAAATGTATTGTCATTATAAAAATGTTAACACAATTATTGCATAATGTATGAACTAAAACAATTATTCGATGGAAATAATTTAAATAGCGTTCCTAAGTAAATTTCTAATCGAAAACATTTCACATTACACATTGTGTTGAATTTTTTTCAACGTTATTTAATATTTTAATCGGACGGAATCTTAATTTTAGAATACAAACTGTACCGGAAACAATAAATGTATAGTATAGTAAATTGTACCCATACTAATAATTAAATGCCAAATTAGATATATTATAATAAATACAATATTAATAAAAATAACGTCGAATGATTTTACTTCGAGTATAAAATGATTTTCCTTCGATTCGATTCGTTATAGCATGTAAAAATTATCAGATCTACAGATAATTCTTTTGCAACACGGTTTAATTTCTTGGTCAAGCATGGGTGAAAACGATGTAATATAATATATAATATTTAACTCGATAGTATCTATATCTGCAATATTTTCCAAATGTATTTATTTTATTCAATAATTGTATGTGTTTTTATTACATATTATTTGTATATTGTTCATATTTTGTAATGTATCTAATAGCGTTTTAATCTTAGTCGACGACGATAAAACGTTAGAATATAATATATAACGTAAAATCGCGCAAAACGAATACGCACGAGTTTAAATATAATATGTACGTGGAGGTACTTGTCTACATTTTGAAATACTATAATCCACAGTTGATCCGCGGTGGCTGTCTATTTGTAGAATATCTTGCGCTGTTCACAAATGCGTGTCCATTCAGTGAAACTGGAATAATATAACGAGATATGTCGTGCCCGTTACGATGGCCTGAAAAATTAAGTATGCCCCGGTCAATAATAATAAATAGTATAAACATACGTTTGAATAAATACAAAATTCTAATCGTTTTATTTTTATTTTTTTTTTGAAAATTCCGAACGAAGCAAAGAACGTCATTGTGTTTTTTTGTTTGTTTTTCAGCCGGTAAACCATCACAAAAACTTTTACGACGTCTATCGAACTGAATTCTACTTTGAAATGGTAGTTTTTCGTGTTGGAAGTAATTAATAACAGATTATTTTGTGCGTACAAAACTACTATCGTATTGTAAACGAAATAACAATTTAAGAACGTAAGTTGCCTTAATAGACGATGACTTTCCAAGGTGTAAGTTTTACTTACTTTAAATTTAAACTAATTATCATTGATAAAAAGTACGATCGAATTAATATGTATTATGTACAACTCGACGTTCCGACGACGTATTGTTAACGATTTACTATTTTACTATGAAAAATAATTAATAATTCATAGGGAAAACGTAATGGAAGTATTACAACTTACTGAAATGATAAGATGTATGTTTATAACGAACAAATCGTAGGTCGTGAAATCGACCGAACGACTAGACAATTCGTTCAAAAACAATTGTAACTGAAACATTTCAAACGACTATTATGGTAAATGTACTCATAAATATGATAAAACGACGTGTTACCTCTTCTTTGGCGTTGTTGTCTATGGACCGGTTATTTATGTCAGTAATAATCTTTTTTGATTTTTGTGCCTTAAAAGAAAAGAAAAAAAGACAATAAACACTGTAGTGAAACAATACTTATTACGGTCGACAATAATTATAAATTACAAATCCGCGTGTCTCGTTTTGCATACATAATATTTGCATGTACTTAAGATAGGAGTACCTGACTTACGTTACTTACGTAAGTACTTACGTACCTGACTTACGTTGTGACCGCACGTGGTCGTGTGAAAAAAATACTCGAGTAATATAATTATAAAAAACAACTTATTGAAAATCTAAAAAGAAGTAGAATAAAACGCGATGTGTGTTGTTTCATTATTCAAAGTGAAATACGTTGACTTGGGCAATGCATTAAAAAAACGTTTCATACCTCTTTGGTGGTGCCGTGAGTTATCGTCACAATCATACAGAATCTGAACGAATACTGGAACAACCACGCGTAGTAAAACACCCGTTCTCTTGTTTTCGTGTGCACCTTAGACAAGAGCTCGTAGACGTCGGACAAAATCATCAAGAACAGCACGCACAGCGACAGGCCCAACTGCAAGCCGTACAATTCGTTGAGCTTTCTAATGGCGTTGCTGATGCATTTGTGCCTGAGTTTCAGTTGCTCGATGACGTCGACCAACGGGCACGCCTTTATTATCGACGAGCAGCCGTCGCTAACCGGAGTCGCGTCGCCGCCGGCGCGGTGGTCGCCGTTGCGCTCGTCCGCTTTCAACACTAACGGGTATTTATTGGTCACGATGGTTTCCGATTTCAGCAGAGACATCTCGTCGTTGATTATCTGAAACCGTTGGTACAGCCCGACGCACTGGTTGAAGAATTGTAATTCGGCTATGCACACGGTCATGTTTTGCACGTACATTAGGGAGAAAAACACTATCAACCGTTTGCTGTGGAACGTGTCGTGAATCCAGAGTATTCTGTACGCGTTGATCGGCAAAATGGCCGCGGCGTACACGGCCACGATGAAAACGATTAAATTGCGTCGAAACGCCTCCTTGTCCCTACTCAGCGGATAGTGCACGCCGTACTCCTGGATCTTTTTCTCGTACTTTTTGAACGCGTTCGTGTTTTTGTACATTATCGTGATCCTGGAGGCGAGACATCCCAACGCCACCGACCGCGGAAATATCGTGAAAATCGTCGTGATCCTCGTGCTCTTGCACTCCTCGAATATGCACACCACGTGCGGCGCTATTACAAAACTATAAACGCTCGACAACACTAATATTATCGAAATGGCGAATTCCAAATAGCCTCGCAATTTGTTTTTATTGAAATTGTACATTATAACACTGTTATATCGACATTCATACGTTTTTAGACAAAATTTTCAAGTGAAAATAATCCTTCCGGGTACATGTTGTTGTTGAAACGGAACACGGAAAGTAACATTTCATCAACGCGGGCTCGATTGATGGGCCGGGCGGCAGCTGTCCGCCGTGATCGATAACTCGAGTGTGCGATACCATTATTTTAATGGAATTCGTTACGGTTATTTACTATTCGTTATTATTATAATATTATTACGTTCGTGTAAGAGGCACTCGCTGTTCAACGGCGGTTCATCGGTCGGACTTATTATTATTACCCATCCTTTATATAAATACACCTCCGAGAAATATTTTTACCGAGTGACGATTGACTTTTGTGCCATGTAATTCGAAATATTCGTAAACATTTATTCGTAAACAACGATCGACCATCTCGTTTTCGATAAGGATTTGAATGAAATGTATGCATATTATATCAATACGAACGTTAATTTATAAAAAAAAAAAACATACTTACACATTAATATGGAAACACGCGGATGAGCAATGTCTTGTACTTACTTGGTACTATTCACGAATACTGCTGCAAATGGACCGCTGTAAACGTTTTTAAAGTGTATTTATTCATTACGTAGGTCGTAGATATTTACGTGGTCGCGACACGTTGTCTACCTCCGCGTAGACTACCTACTCAATGACTATCGAAATCGTTTGAACGTTTTAATCGAGATTCAAATTTCAAAGTAAAAACAAACACGACGTCTCCGTAAAACGAACGCCGATATTAATATTTGCAGCTTTTATCGCGCGGTCTTCTCTAAAATCCTAATCTCGACACGTTTTCATATATCCGAATATATTAGAGAACATAATTCAATGTATCTTAATAAACATTCGAACAAATCATTTAGCATTGTTTTCAAAACTATCAAAATGTCAATACGTTAGTGATTAGGGAAGTTCTTCGGTAGAAAACAGATTCGAAAGCGAGTGCTTTAAACGACGAAAACATATTATTATTATCGTGCACAAATATGCGTATATCATTTTATTGCCATTAAAATTATGTCGTTTGCTTTTTTTCCAATACCACGACGCCGCGACATAATATCAACTGGTTGTGAATGGAACTTGGATTTGTCTGTATTTTCGTCATTGTCCTGGACGTACCTTCGATGAGGAATTAAATTTGTCATTGTTTGTGTGCAAAACACGCACTCGTAACGAGCGTGGTGAACGATTTTTCTCGGCTTATATAACACGGATATTTAAAAACCACTAGACGGCCGGCTTTATAATAATAACCGGTGAGTTCGTCGACAGGGCAACAATGTTTACGTTTTGAAAGGCAGTGATAATAACGATAACGAAATTCTGTCCCGCATAATACGAATTGCTATTTGCTAGGTACGTTAATTTTCCTTTAATTATATTTAAATACGAGTATTCAGTGTGATTTATATTTTTTCAAATAAATTTTGTGTAAAACTACTTAAATAGGAATTCATTATAATACACAAAAATTATTTAACTAGTTTAATCGGTTTTGCCGTCTTGAGTAAAATAAAAAAAAAAACTGAGGTAAAATCAAAAAAGAATTAGCTCGTACGGGCGAATATAATATAATAACTATTATGAGTTAAACATTTTTTATCACTATTGACGTTTTGTCAACATTGACCCGCTGCCCACTTTGTTTCACTAGTATCACCGAGTCGGCTATATCTAAAATTGTTTTTATATATCTGTGGTGTACACAAATATTTTAGCTGCTGACCTGTTTATGTGATAACAATTATTATTGGACATAAAGGATTGTAATTTTTTACTAATAATTTTACATCTTTTTTTTCTATAAAAAATTACCTGAAAAATTTAAAACTACCTACCTTGTTTTTTTTTTCTTTTTCGTATAGTAAAGTGTCACTCTTTTTTTCCATCTATTTATAAAGCTTCGAACTCTAGTTATAATAATATTAGTATAAAAGCTATATTGTCAAGTCAATTTTTTCACATCAAACTGGACGAGCATTTCCAAAGGATAATAATACAAAAGTGCAACTGCCGCGACTTCGATTTATTCTCTTCCTGAAATCCAACGATTTGATGAAAAACGTATACACTTTTTATCAAACTCTCTCTCTCGTAATGTATCGCAATGCACATAATGTTTGAATACGATTATCGTTCACACAAATTTCGAAGTAAGTGTGTATTATTTCAATCGAAAACCGAATTCCAGTACTCTGTTTTAAAATGTATTTAGACATTGATCATTCTATTTCAATACGAGCGCATATATTATGTATCTATTAGCAATAATTTATTTTAAAATAATACTAATGAATACAAAAACGAATAAAACTGTGTAACGAGTACGCTGTAGATTCTTTAATCCTAAATTTGTTTGTTTTTTTTTGTTTTTTTTTTGTTTTGGTATTGCTGCGTTTTCGTATTTCATTTAAACTGGAACAGTATTACAAGATAAGTCGTACCCGTGACAAAGGCCTGAAAAAAATAAAATATGCTCATGTTATTTTGCCATTAAACTCGTCGATTAATTATTTTAAAGTAAGTTTCATTTCAAAAGAGTCGAGTTATTGTACATTTTATTAGAGTACAAATGTGAAATTTATTATGTTCGAGCCGATGATTACTTTTGAGCACATACGTAGAGCTCTAAATTTGACTCAAACTATTACGCGTGAAATGCATTTAAATAAAATATTTTATATAAATATAGAAAAGTAGGTAACGATTTTGAAATTAAGAATCGAGACAGATTACACGATGTCCCGGTTGTATAAATATCTATACGACAACGTGTTTTTAAGAAAAGGAATTAAACTACACTTAACGTTGAAATCGCTATTTTAAAATAACATATCGGCTAGCTGTATTTATTATCATTGGCAATAATAATATTAATAAAGTTCAAAATGTCGACTTACAGAAATGATGAGATGTATGTTCAGAATAAACAAATCAAAGGTTGTGAATTCGACCGAACGACTTGATATTTCGTTCAAAAACAATTGAATCTGAAAACAACAAAAAAAAAATACACGAGGTTTTTCATAAATTTCTCGAGTCGACCACCGTAGGAAAACATACCTCTTCTTTAGTACTGTTATCTACGGAACCGCTGTTTATATCAGTTATAAGACTTTTCGTTTTGTGCGCCTGGAAAAAAAATAAAATAATAATTATTTAATAACGAAACGAAATATTCGGTGTCGCGTGTCATTTCGTACGATCGATGATGTAAAAATTATGTACGTACACGCGTCGTTAGGTCCGACAAAACGTTGTACTTTTAATAAAACACTATTATATATTATATACTCGATTTTCACTTATTAAATTAAAGTCGGAGTTCGACGGTTTTGCACTTCGAAATAATGTGCGTCGAATCGTAATTACTATAAATGAAAACGGCATTCGTCCGTACCTCTTTCGTAGTGATATGAGTTGTCGTGACGATCATACAAAATCTGAATCCGTACTGGAACAGCCACGCGTAGTAAAATATATTTTGGCCGGCCGTTCTGTGTTCAAGAGACAGGATTTCATAAATATCGGACAAAGTCATTAGGAACAAAACGCACAGAGACAGTCCCAGCAGGAACCCATAGAGTTCGTTGAGCCGTCTGACGGCGTTGCTGATGTACTTGTGCCTCAGCTTTAGTTGTTCCACGGTGTTGACCAGCGGGCACGCTTTGACCATCAGTAGGCAATCGCTCTTGGAAGTCAGGCCCGCGCGGTCGCGGCCGCGGCCGTGCTCGTCCGACTTGAGTATGATCGGATACCTGTTGGTCAGGATCGTTTCGGATTTCAACTTGGATACCTCGTCGTTGATCGTCTGGAACCGCTGGAACAGGCCGAAACAGTGCGCGAAGAAATACAGCTCCGACACGCACTGGCTCAGGTTCTGCGTGTAGATCATCGCGAAGAAAAACGTGATCACGCTCCTCGGGAAGTCGACGTTGAGCAGCGCGAGCCTGTACACGTTGATCGGTATGATCGCGGTCGCGCACACGGCCACGAAGAGCAGGACGAGGTGCCGCCGCAACTTCTTCTTGTCCCTGTTCACCGGATAGTGCAGGTCGTACTCCTTGATTTTGCCCTCGTACTTGTTCAGCGCGAACGACTTGTTGTACATGATTATGATTCTGGACAACACGCATCCCGTGGCTATAGCCCGCGGGTAAATGGTCAAAATGGTCGTTTTACTTAGGTTCTTGCACGCGCTGAACATGCACACGACGTTCGGGGCTTTGACGAAACTGAAAACGCTGGACAACATCAGCAACACGGAAATCACTACTTCCGCGTAGTTCCGCAGTTTGACCAAATTAAATTCGAACATTGCTAATGTCTCGAGATAATATTTATTTTTTAACGTAAACGCGGTAACTAAAAAAAAAAAACAAAAACAAAACAAAAAAACCTCCTCCGCGCTCAATATTATGTTGTGGAAAATGTAATACGAGCGCGGAAACCGAAATGATAGACAGCTGTCCGTCTTTTAATCGCCGACTTCTTTAATAAGACGTCGTTCATGAATTCGTTATGATGATAGTTTTAATGTTTGAATGTTTAATGTTTTTAATATTGTAAATATAAAATTAGGGGAAATACAAGGTAAAGTCGTCCGTTAAATATTTGATTCTATGCAAAGAATGTGTGTGTGTGTGTGTGTGTGTGTGTGTGTGTGTGACTAGGTAATTACAAAAAAAGGAAAATTATAATTACGAACATTCCGTTTAATAAAATATAACGAGCAGCTTTATCGTCTATAATACAAAATAATCAAATTATAATATTCGATAGAAATGATTATTTGTGTACTCGACGTGGCTAAATTTACAAATTTAAACGTGACCGACACTTACGTTTTTTTAATACTAATTATTCGCGGAAATGTGTACTTACTATTCGACATTTTGTCCGAATACTAAAACAACCGAACCAGACGATTATTGGTTCGTTTCCCGATAGGCGTATACGTGTCAAATGCAAACGGCGACATTTGACGAGAGTACATAATACGCGAATATAATATGTATTAAACGTACATTTTTGCGTTCATATAATAGATTCGAATAAAATTCATCGGAAACATTTCGTAACAAACTGGATTTCCGTGAATTAAACTCGTCGAAATAAAAAATACGTACCATTTGAAATAATGAAAGTCACGCGGGAAATTAGCATGGATAATAATAATTACGTACTAATCGGCACGATAATAATAAAAAGGATAAGATACAGGACGATCGTCGACATTCCGAAGGAAAACCGTCTACAAACGGCGCGAAAAAACCTACCACGTTTGTATTACAATTATTGTTTATAGTATATTATTGTATGAGGTTTTACGACGCATTCGGCTGTCACGTGATTTTTACACGAATAATTTCAAAAAGTGACACTATAGTGTTTGACAAACTATATTATATAAAAACAAATCGTATTATTGACTTTTAATATTTCTAACATTACAATAACAACACACGTTATTCAAAAGCATTAGTTCGTTATTTTTATTGTTTTAAGTACTATTATAATAAAAATACAATAATTATAGTTTATGTAAAAATTATTGTTTACTATACTAATGAAATAAATCATTTTTTTCTCACAATTAATCGATCGACCTTGGTAAGTTTACGTACGATGTTTCGTGTGCGATACTTTATTCTTCGGGTGAATTAAACTGTAATAATATAACGAGGAACGTTACGCCGGCTCCTATTGACTACAAACAACACAAAAATAACCAAAAGTCAACGCAAAATTCCGAATAAATGATAAGAGCCACGTATTTTTCGTTCGTAAATTACGAGCGTCTTTTTTTTTTTTTTCCAAACGAGTAGAACAAAGTGGTCAACTCACAGAAGTGATCAGGTGAGTGTTTAAAGTGAAGAAATCACAAGCCGTGAATTCGATCGTACAACTGGACACTTGATTAAGGAACAGCGTTAACTGTAAAACACAACGAATCAGTGAAATATTTATTCCTTTTATCGATTTAACGTGACTCGGCGTACTTCTTCTCTCGTGTTGCTGTCTAAATAACGATTGTTTATGTCCGTGATCAATATCTTCGACTGGAGCGCCTGTAAAAGACGTTTTTGATTTTCACGATCATATCGATTATTTTCAATACGATAACGATTTAATTGTTTTACATTACGTGTTTATAAATAATACCAAAGTGGAAATAATACGATAGTTTCTATGAAACCAACAGTCGAGCAACTACTCTAGTTAACGACGGCATTTTTTCCCGCTCATTTCGTACAGAATATTTATCGACCGGTTTATCGAAAAAATGTGCTTGTAAAACAAAGATACATAATAACATATAAATAACCGTGTATAAAGTATAATTTTTAAAGTATGATTTTGTTTTATCGATTAGTTTGAAAAATATGTTTCTACCGACTTACTTTATTTCAGTACGTGGAAAAATTCGAAAAAAATATTGTTTTTTAAGTACTAGCACTAGTATTTTAAGTATGATAGAGCATAATAATTCACTCAGTAAAAACTAAAAACGTGCACGACTAGTGAAAATGTTCATGAAACTGATAGTAGGTACATTGAATATTTTACAAAAAATGTATTTTAGAAAAAATTACATGTGCAAAAATGAATTATGTAATGTATTATAAATTATAATATGTATAATGAATTAGAATAATAATATTAATTGTAAAAAAAAATGTAAATAAAGCGAATGTTGTGATGATTCTGTAAAATATTCAATGTACCTACATAATAATGTTATAAAATAATATTTATATTTTACTAAATAATATGCGGTGTACATATGGTTATAATATTTAAATTATTTATAACATATAAACGTATATCAATAATAGGGTTTACCTGTAATATGTATAAAAAACGTAAATATTGCGTTTCTAGTGGACACGAATGCGGCGCGCCGCCTATGTATATACGTGTATAGTATTAATACGCGCCGCGTCTAATATGATAACACTTGGTTAAATTTTGCTCTTAATCTATTCAAGCTACAAAAAAAATAATAAAACCATATTTGTTTAAAATTTTGTCCGCTACATTTTTGCATAGAGGTATTTTTGAAATAAACTTAGTATTTCCAAAGATAATTTTAAAAAACTGAAAAATCGCACATAAAATCCAAGATGGCGGACACTTGCGGATCTCGGAGGGATGGCGACTTTTTTTCGGTTAATCAGGAGCCTATAACCAAACTTTTTGCAAAGTTTCAAAACTTTCCGATTTAATTCCTCAAAACATCAATTTTAGTGCTTAAATGACTGGACTATGAAACAATGAAACCAGAATAACAAATTTCGCGTTATCAATTTCGTAAGCTATAAATAAAAACAGTTGCATGAAACTCGGTGTGTGTGTGAATGTTCCCTATGCGAATATATCTGCTGGTTTCATGCAATTGAAGGGTGGGCGGGAATAACGTGCTATGTAACATTTCGTAAATGTTCAGGAACAACTAAAAACGAAAACTGTATTATACATTTTTTTTAATGTGATTTGGAACGCACGTAGCACGTTCTTACATGTTATTCGACTTTAACACTCTACCATTATTTTATTGAACTTTACCATTTTTTTTACATTTTTCCAATCTGTCATATTGATTTTCTGTTTTCGTCTATCACTTAGATGGTTAACATTACTACAAGATATGTTGATTTTTTTTATATGTCGCGTCTTATTTTCAAACATAATGTATATTATGCTCTAAATTCTATTGTTTGATCATTTTAATTAATTCATTTTTGTAAATTTTTTCTAATTTTTTCTCTTTTTCATTTTATAGTTATCTGTTAAATTTATATTATCATTGTCAATTATTACTGTACTTATATTTTTTTTCTACTACTAAAGGGTAATACCCGTTTATATACAAATAAATACAATCGTGATATCCGCACGTCTCGCGTCACGTTGACTTACTGTGAAGTGTGAATAGTAAACGCACATGGCACGTTATAATAGTCAACTAATCGCCGGTTTCTAAGTTTATACACGACGATTGTGTACGATAAAAACATTCTGGGAATTTTTCGATTCTTAAAATATATTGAGATTGCTTCATAGTACTTCATACTTGAATATGGATCGATTATTTGGAGCCCTTTTTCTATTTGCCTAGTAGAAAAACTCGAAAGAGTTCAAAGAAGATTTTTACGCTTCATTAGTTATAAAAATAAAAACTTTAATATAATTAAGTTTACAAACCTAGACGATATTTTAAATCATCTTAAACTAAATTCTTTATCTCAAAGAAGGAAAAATGCCGATCTTTCTTTTTTATCTAAATTAATAAAGGCCCAAATAGCTTGCTCTCCACTACTTGAACGTGTCCCTTTCCATATACCTCAATATAACTCTAGATTATCTCCATCCTTCCACATTAAAACCCACCGAACCAATTATGGGCAAAATAACCCCCTTGAGAGAATTCTCAAATTAGGGAATGATTCTGGTTTAGATTTTTTCTGGTGATAATCAAACGTACTTAATACATAATTATTAGTTAAGCACTTGAGTTCTTCTTTTTGTTAATTTTATGATCTTATTTTTGATTGTTATAACTTTGTTTTATACATCTTACTGTAAATTCTTGTACCTACCTAATCTGTATTACTGTACTTGAGCCTACGGGCGTTTATATATATATATATAAATAAATAAATAAATAAATAGTACGTTATTCCGCAAAAACATGAAAATTGAAAAAATGTTACATAGCACGTTATTCCCGCCCACCCTTGTGCGGCCCGCCTAACGAGCACCAGCACCTGTTTGGACGTGTTGTGAGCCGTCATGACGATCATGTAAAACCGGAGCGAGTACTGTATCAGCCACATGTAAATGAATATCACCAGCCTGGTGTTGACGCCGGCGAAGTTGAACACCTCGTAGTAGATGTCGAACAGCGCCATGATGCCCAGGTTGAACAGCGACGAGCCCATCGACGCGCCGTACATGTCGTCGAGCACGTGCGCCGCGTCCCGTATCAGCCGGTGCCTGATGCGCAGCACTTCCACCGCGTTGGCCAGCGACGGCTCGAACCCGGGCCCGCCGTCAAAGTCTCCGCAATAGATCGCGCAGTCCCCGGCGGCGGCGGCGGCCGAGTCGTCGTCGTCCGAGGCCGCGGCGGCCGCGGCGGCCGAAATCTCCTCGGCCAGCAGTTCCAGGTCGCCGTTGACGTGGCGGAACATGCGGCCGAGCGCGCGGCACAGCTTGACGAAATGCGTCTCGACCATGCACATGCCGAGGTTCTCGGCGTACAGGAACACGAAGAACACCAACAGGAACACGTCCCGGTACTGGCCGTACGTCATGGCCAGCCGCACGGTGTTTATGGGCACCGTGACCGCCAGACAGACGGCCACGTACGCGGCGTTGTGCGCGGCGCGGCCGCGGCGCTCCGCGGCCGTCGTGGCCGCGTACGCCTCGCACGCGCGCACGTTGCTCTCGTACGCCGGCATGGCCGCGCAGTACTTGCGCAGCAGCGAGGCGACCGACAGGAAACAGGACGCGGCCATCGTCCTCGAGTACGTGCCCTGCACCGAGGCGACCGTCACGCCGGCGCAGTCGCCCTCCATCAGGCAGAACGTCAGCGGCGACACGGCGAAGTTGTACACGCACGTCGTGAGCAGCGCCACCGCGTAGACGAGCGCCAACAGCTTGCGGACCGACGGCGACGTCGACCGCATCGGTTTTCCGACGAAAAAAATCACCAGCAGCGACGTGACACTTATTGATTTACCTCAAACACAAACATTTGATAATACAGTACACTCGGTAGAGTCTCGCTAATCCGGTCATCGCTAATCCGGACACATACAAGTCTAGGGCTCGGATGTTTATGAAATTGCATATTTTTTTCTATTTATCCAATTTATTGCTAACCTGGATACAAATTTCATTCGTGTTCTACTGAATAAAATAATACTATTTTTATTTTGCATATTTTTGCATATTTAGTGGTTTTGTATTTTAAATGCATAATTTTGGATTTTAAGAATATAAATGCATATTTCAAGACAATTTAACGTAGAATATTAATAATGTTCCTTATTAGGTATTTTTATATCGTGCTTGTCTGTAGAACGAAGTTTTTCACGTTACAAAAATTTACTTTCCGATAACAGACGCAGCTACAAGTTTGATCAAATTAAAAAAAACTATTGTATCACAGTGTAACGCTGATAATTTAATAAAATGTAATAAAATGAAATATTAGTCACTAATAAATAATAAATAATAATATAAATTAAAGTTAATAAAACGCTATGTAAATTTACGAAATGTATTTTAAATTGTAGTGAAAAAAATAATATATAAAAATAACTACTGGGTAATAAAAATATAATATTTTTGTTGTATGAATTGTAATAAATTTTTTTGTGCATATTTTGGTGTTTTTATTGACTGAAAATGCATATTTTATAATTTTTAGCGCATATTTTGTTTGCATATTTCGTAATTTTTTAGTGCATAAACATCCGAGCCCTACAGTGATATAACAATATTATTTATATCGATGCCGATTGTATTATGGCATGATTCGGCGGCGGTTCTCAAACTGTGCTCCGCCGAGCCCTAGGGAGAGAGTAGTCTAGGGGCTCCGCGGCTCCCTGGGCATATCCGTATTAATTAAATTCAAATTGTAAAAATTATTATTATATTTCTTAGAGTCATGTTTTTAATGTTTATAAAATATATATTCAATATTATTATTTGGACCGTACTAATATGTATTATTTTAAACGTTTAAACCAGCGGTTCCCAAACCTTTTTTTTTCCGCGGTGCCCTATTTTGCGGACCAAATTTAACCGTGGTGCCCTTCTCTGTGAATAACACGAAAGACAGAACAAAAAAAAAATACTCATTGATAGCCAATTTTATTGATTTCATTAAACCTCATACAATCCTAAGCATTCTGAGCCAAGTACACAACTAATTTAATTATAAATTTATGCATTTTTAAACTTCAAAATAAAAACAAAAACATACATACATTTTAAACTATTTGTCATGGGCCGTAGAACGCGGTGCCCTTAGAAAGTGCTCGCGGTGCTCCTAGGGCACCACCGCGGTGCACAGTTTGGGAACCGCTGGTTTAAACTATTTATAAATTCACATATTGTATATTGTTTTGTGTCATAGTCAAAATGAGATCAGATAAAAGTCGGGTTTTTCGTTCATTTGATTTATCGTACGATAATTTAGTTAATTTTTTAAATAAAAAGCAATAATCATTTACGATTGACATCATTTTTTATGAATATTATTGTTGTCTCAAATAGACATTTCTCATTTTTGGGGCTCCGTAATTTTTTTTAGGAACGTAAGGGCTCCGCGAACAAAAAAGTTTATATGTACCTCTACGAAATATTCGGGAAGTACCCATGATTAAGTATTTATTTTTTATTAGTAAGTTAAAAAAAAAAACGCCATTCCGTTTAATCCGGATAGAGTCCGGTGCCATCTAGTCCGGATTAGCGAGACTCTACTGTATTTTTAATGAAAACATTTTTTGTCCCTTTCAGTCAGTCGGCGCTAGTATTACGTCGTTAACGGTGTCCAATACGCGACCGTTTTCGCCGCAAGAAGACGACATTTTCATCGAAAATGTACGTAAATACCCCGACGACGTTGCCGACATGCAATACAAAAAATCGTGGAAAAACAACGGACCGATCGGTTTTTAGACATCAAATATAAAAACAAGAGTTTATCTCCTCCCGTCTTTTAGAAAATTATTAGAAAATCAAGAATCGAATTATTGTTCAGGTGCGGATTTATATACGTATTGAAAATTCAAAAATATCTACATACGTATGTATTTATTTTTATCTAAATGTGTAATATTAAAAATACAAGATTTGTGAAAAAAAAAAAAATGTTTTTTCGAGCAGTTTTCGGCATTTTAAACTAAACACTAATGATATAATTAAAAAACTAAAATTATTTGGCGCCATTATCGCACCAAATAAGCTTCTAATTCTATTGATAAAACGTAATAAAAATAAAATAAGCATTCAATCGACAACTTATAAATCAAGAAGTTTGTACTGCGTTTTTAATTTCGATAAATTTTATTTTTGTCGCGGTAAAAGTATAATTATTCCTCTCACTGTGTGCGTCGAGTCGAAAATCAATAGTCGACGGACGATTTTTTTATCGGCCGAGTCGAGAAAGAGAGTATTCGCCGGGGCTCGTAGCACACTAAAAAATGTTTAGCTCTCAAACGTGCCTCTTAAAAATCCAAAATACGCGCTGCAAAATAGCGGGAAAAATGAAAAAAAATATACGCATTTTAAGTTGAGAAAATTTTTTAGAAAAAAAGTCGAATGTAATTTTACGATTTTATAAAACCGTCTGGACCGGTCGAATTATTAACCGTTGACAAATACGTTTGTAAAAGTGTACTCGTAATTAAATTATTTCATATAATTGGAAAATTGGAAAATGTTTTTCGAAATATAACCGAGTACATCATTGTTTTCAAGAAAACGTGATTTTATTTCCCCAATGTCATGTGAAAATTTATTCACCAGAAAATAGCAAAAATAAAATTTCGCGTATGACGTCGGAGAAGTGTGTGAACGAGAATAATTATTTCGATCCCACTTTGGATGTTCTACGAGACGAACCAAGAAAAATGTGCATTTGTTAGAACTTCCGGGCCGCCCTGTTTATTATCAACTCGAGTCGATTCGAAGCAATATCGACGACAAAATATATACATAAATAATAACCCGTCGACTGTATTGACATTATTTTTTTTTTCTAGAATTTAGAACGTCGCGCGTCGTCGTGGAAATTGAAATTTCAAACCGACGAATTATAAAAACACTCTCGTCGTACTTACTTACTTACTTCGTCGTACCACCTCGACGATATTATTATCGTCGTATTATCCTGCACTTGACTTCTTGGACGCGATCGAAAGTAAAACTCGTTTCTTACCGAGTCGAATCGATGAAAAATCGAGTTGAAATAAACTCTCCAACTCGTCGTGATAAATATGCGAGAAACGCGTCTCGTTTCTCACAAAAGACCGATCGCGTTCAAACGCGAAAGTCTTTCGCGGTGTTGTTTTCTGTCGGAATCGCAAAGCTTACCGAGTAACGTTTCGATTCTTCGAAAAAAAAAATAGAAAATAAATGACCTTTATTTTATTGTATTTTAACAACGTTTAACGGTTTGTGTTGGAATAATTTTATATATTTAACAAGTTTCGATTCTATTAAACCTGTACCCGCGTAGAGAGTCCTGTCTCGTCCTGAGACGTCGTGTCACGACGCGGCGTTCGAGCTTCACTGATCGTCTATTCCGACTAGCCGTCGCCCGCGTTCTATTCGAAGCTATTTGTGTCCTTTATTTTTGGTTGCGAGAAAACGTTTTTTTTTTTTTTCGTTCGCCAAACAGTGTTATTTTCGCGTCCCGAACGCGAACACTATAATATAATCGCACGCAATAATAACAAACAATTAGGTGGATTGTTTACGTTTTTTGTCACGCGTAGATTCGACGTTCGCGCCTTGTTTTTACGAATATTCATACGAAATCGTAATGAATAATAAATACGTATAATATACCAGTAGGTTATTATAAATACACTTGGACGTTGTTTGTGCGGATTATTACCCGCGACAAATCAAATATAACATCGTAGTGAATATGATAATGTTTATTAAAATATAAATACAATTAATGTATAAAATAATCACATGATGATGTAAGTTTTAAAAATCGGTTAAGTCGTGACTAGTTTTAATCACTACTCGCTGGTGCGTGATCGCCGCCGTCGGCGTTGTCGTCGGTGGTCACGTCGAAAACGTCATCCCAGAGGGTTTCGTCGTCCAACTGGGGTAGCTCCGCGTCACTACTCTCGAACCGTAGTTGGTTGACCAAGTCGTCAGTGACAAAATCGCCGTCTGTGTCCTCAAGCAAAGGCTTGGGCGCCGTTTTGGACGACTCGCCCTTTTGTCCGCAGTTTTTAGACGACTTAGCTCCTGAAAGATAAAAGACACTAAAATGAGTATACCATATCGTATGGATTCGAAAGCGGAGACAAGTCGTGTGCAAAACAAAGTGTTGAAATCCTACGCGGAAGTTAGGTAATCTATCGCGCGCAAATTTATAAAATCGTCATTTATAACGTTCGGCACGTAAAACGTATATCATAATATAGAGAACGTGTTTGGCCATGTCGGATCGATATGTCATATTTTTCACGCGGTCGACGACACTCTCGAAATCAGCAAACAAATTGAAAACTGCACTCGACTTTTTGTGATTTTAAAATACCGATACAAAAGCGTGACGTTTGAAATGATAATTTAAGTTTTTTAACTATAAAACAAAAAATACGTTTTTATAATACAATACAGTTTTTGCATTGTTGCCAAGTGAATTTTTCGAGAAAAAGAAAAAAGTCCAAACCACCACTTTATTCGTTCAAAGGGATTATCGTTACGTACACCGATGTTATTATTCGAATATTGAAATATTTCAAACATTCGTATAAAGTCTTGAAAATCGAAATATTCACACACTAATATTTATATGACATTGAATTTAGAACTCGACGTGGATTCGGGAAACGTTTCCGCGAATACATTTCGGACCGACATAACGGGTGATGCCTACGTCACACGGTCGATGATTTCGATATTTAATTAATTATTCGTCGAAGATTTGTCGTAATAAAAATCGAAAAAACTCCCCGACCGCCTACTCCTCAACGGGTAGTACGTAATGGGTACGTAACGATAGGTCACGCGGCGACAGACGGACAGTGAAATATGATAGAACGCGTGTTTTCGAATCGCAGCGTGTGTGTAAAAATCAATTGCTGTTCGTTAGTGTCGCTAAAACTCGAGAACGGCTGGACCGATTTGGCTAATTTTGGTCTTGAATAATTTGCGAAAGTCCAGAGAAGGTTTAAATATCAAAATTCGACCCCTGTCGGAGTTAAAAGGGGCGAAAGGGGTAGAAATGAAAAAAAAATCACCTGGCCGGAACCGCCGAAGCTATAAGTATGACATTTGGACGGTAGTTTCGTTTCGTAGTATAGACACCTACTGAGAAAGGATTTTCCAAAATTCCACCACTAAAAGGGGTGTTAAAAGCGGTAAAAAGGGTGAAACTAGAAAAATTCGACTGGCCGGAAGCTTTGGGTATGAAATTTGGTCAACTATAAATATCAAATGACATTTAGCACTTGTCGCTTTTACCCCCTCATTATACCGGAAAAAACTTTACACGGGCGAAGCCGGTTTTCAGTTGGGTAAATCGGTAAAAATAAATTTTTACATGTAAATTGTACATCTATATTATATTTATATCGTGTGTTTGTATAATAAACCATTAAATAATAATAGCAGTCGGCTGATAACGGGGAAACGTCAATCATTATTATTATTTGGACCATACACATTTTTTAATACTTAAATTCAGCTAGCATAATATTTTATTTCAACATTCTTCGATTAGAATTGTTCAAAAACAGCCTATAAATATATTATGTTATCAATGAATCTAATAGTGCTATAACAATTAACACACACACACACACACACACACAATTAAATTGTGAATTCCACATAATATTAGCACTATCAATACAATTAAATTAAACACTAACACACGGCCAACGAAAACGCCAAAAAAGAAACTAACAAACACGGGCAACTGTCCGGACGACAGCTAGTTTATATAAATTTATTTAGGTTGTATTTCGTTTCGATTCGAGAGAGAGTTTTAACGAAAATAATTCCACCCCGGTATGCGTGCGATGTGCGTCGTCAAAAATCATTTAGGTACAATAGAAACGTACCCCATTAACGCGAGGTATCCGGTCGCCGCCGGCGAATCGATCGCGGGTTAATCGATACGATTTAAAACCGATTAAACGTGTATATTGTACTAATTACCGACGAATAGTCTAAATATCGAAATAGTTTTATAAATAATAATAAAAAAAAAAAAACAGAATATCACATTATGCGTAAATGCGGGATATTTGTTCGAATCGTACCGAACAATGGCGATTATTAAAATGTTATTTGATTGTAAAATAAAAATTCCGAAACCACCGGAATGCGATCAAGTCGACCGATAATAATAACTAGGGCTGTGAAGTTGATGACCTAAAAAACATTAAGAAATGACCGAAAAACAAAAATTACAAACATTTGTTTTAAATTAACAAGAATGCAATTTTTTTTAAATATTTTACTATAAAATTCTATATTAAAATCTATCAAAGCTTACAAATATATCAAAATATGACATGGAAATGACAAAAAATGCCCTACAAAAAGGAAATTAAATATATTAAATAAATTATTAAATGAAAAATGGTAATTTCCAAGTTTTAAGTTATCGGCATACTAATGGTCGACGAGAAACGATAAGAAGTGAACTAGGTAGTGTGAAATCAGTATGAAAACGACTTGAAATGTGGGAAAATGACCTAAAAATGTCAAAAAATGACTTGTAAAGTAAAAAAACGCCAAAAAAAAATGCAAAATAAAAATTAGTTATTCAGATCCACATGCTAATGAAACACATTTGTGGCCGCCAGAAGAGCATCGTCTAAAACGTTCCAAAAAAAAAAAAAATGCAAAATGCAAAATGCATCAACTTCCGAGCCCTAATAATAGCGTTATCCGTAGGATAATTTTATTATTGTTACTACTATACGCGCGTTCGAAACGAAATCACACCGCAATAAGAGGTGAAAATAAAAACTCGCGAGACATTATGTACTGCGCGTGATATTCGGAAAAACTATTGAAAAAGCGGGCACCAGACCCATCCGCTGGGGCTGCAGCCGGACGAAAATGACGACGACCGTACGCGCGCGCACACGTGCGTGGTATCCGAACGATCACGCGGCGCGATCACCTACGCTATTCGTTCGTGATTCCTATGGACGCGTCTGTAGACGCGTCGCGGCGCGGCGCGATTCAAATCTCAGCCGCGTTGCACTAGTTTACTTGTTGATGGATGGAACCGATTCCTATGATAGTCGCTGCGGCGCGCGACCGTCGCACGCGGCCGCGACTGCTCCGAACGGAGTCAAATCGCGGACGCGCGCGGCTGTGTGTGCATGTATATTATATTATACATATTTTACATATTTTGGCTTTGGAAATTTTATACTTGGACTAGTTGTAATATCGTTCTCTATTATATTTAAGACGTACGTGTATTGATCTCGAAATTTACTCTCATCTCTCCACAAATGTTTTTCGATGAGTATACTGAAGAGACACCTTCTGTTTTCCTAGTTAAAAACATCTCATGTGCCTCGATAGAATTGTTAAAAATTACCCTATTAATAATTGTTCGTTCTTCATCTACTTCTTGTAAAAGAAGTAAATTTAAAATTAACTTTTGTTTAAAGACATTTTGAAAAAGAAACAGATATTGTAAAATGAACTATTGTAAGATACGTCTTGTTGCTAACAGAGAATTGCAGCAAACGGTTCGTCGCGGTTCGGCGCGGCGGCGCGGCAGCAGTCGCGCGGTTATAGGAATCCGTACCCAAGCCGCGCGGCCAAAAAATCGACGGCGCGGCTGGGATTTGAATCGCGCCGCGCCGCGGCGCGTCTACAGACGCGTCCATAGGAATCACACCTTAATTAACAGATATAGAAAAGTCCGTAGACGAGTTTTTGTCCAGACAACATCTTAATCGTCCGTCTCGCGATATGCGTTTTTAATGGCCCACGAAAATATTTCAACTATCGGACTCAGACGTTTTAATCGATTTGTCCACGTTAACGTGCGTTTAATTGGAATTCTCGAGTCGGCCACCATTATGATAATGCGTACGAAAAAAAAAAAAAACGATATAGCGAACGTGTATAGCCGAACGTGTGAGCTAAAAAGTACGCGTGTAATGTGGTATCCGAATGGTAATAACCGTCGAATACCTATTGGATCGTCGTCGTCGTCGTGGCGCCGTTTACAAAATATGTACGAGTATAATATATTGAAAAGTCGAGCGTTTGAATAAACGACAAATAATTGAATTAATATGTTTAGAATATTTAATAACATTATTATATAGACCCGTATGGACGGAAACGCTTTCCGGGTTAAAAACTTCAAACGATATATAATATTATTTTAATGTTCGTAGTTATTAATCGAACGGTTTAAACCGAATGGAAAAAAAAACATCGTAGATTTCGTGTCGATCGGTTTTTCTTTTGTCCAAAAGAGTATTGTATGACGCGTAGGTCTTCCTAATCGTGTCCGGCCGTCTCGCGATACGCGTTCTTAATAGGCCACGAAAATATTTCCCTTATCTAAATCGAGGGGGACGAATTTCAATCGAATTCTCGAATCGGCTACCCATTATGTGATGAACGATAAGCATACCTACGAAAATAAAACAGACTATCTTTATGGCCGAACCTATGACAGAAAAAAAAAAAAAAAAAATAAAGAAAAAGAGAAACTACACGCCACATGTACCCCGAATCGGGCGTGTACCGCGATATATATGATATATACCGCGCATTATATTATTATATTAATATAACATCGCCCGCGTTTCGGAAAGGTTCATTTACGGTAGAAACGACATAATAAACGTGGTGCGGCCGCAGTACGTGAAAATTAACAAAACATTCCTTGCTCGGTTGTACGCCATATGGACGACCGCCGTGTCGCCGTCTCTAAAGATCGGCGGCGACCGTCGCCGGTCATCACAGCGGGAAAAAGGTGTCTTTTATTGAGAACTCGTACGGTTTACTTGACCGCATCGACAATGAGGACCCGACCGACCGACCCGACAAGTAACGGAAATACAATGTTTAGAAATCACGCGTGTGTGTGTGTGTGTTGGGGTATAAAAAAAAATAATAATAAATTTATAACGTTCCTTCGTACGGTATTATGATTTACGATGAGTACTCGTTACTCCGAATTCGAAATCGGCGTTCGACACGTTCAAATACGACGGCGAACGGCTATAATTCAAAATGTCCATACCCCGAAAAGAATCGTAAGACTTTATAAATGGTAACAACAACAACAACAATTCAAATGCCCATAACGTTATCGTTTATTATTATTATTATCAATATTGATAAAACCGTGTGCCCGATATCGTCGTGTATATTATAATAGTACGCAGCAAGACACACGTGCGCGCGCGCGCGAGCGGTCCACAACTCGCCGATATCGTATCATAAATGTATTTATTTTTAATCTATAAAAACCAATATCGACGAGTGTAAAACAGAAAAACTATTTTCATTTCCTGTCTCTCTGCGGTAGGTTAAATACCCGTGTGTGTGTGTGTGTGTGTATAATGTATATTGTATATGCTTTGAATTTGACATGCGTGCGGTACTAACGGTTCAGGGTCAGGACCTTTTTTTTTTTTTTTTCCCGCGTTTGTTATAATATAATAAGGGTCTCGGTGCCATTCGGCATCGCTTCGGTATGTCGGACAATTAAAACCTAAAGATATCACTGCGGGCGCCGTAAAATATAATAAATTCTATTGGAAAGCGTTGACAATAACGAAATGGATTTATAACGATTTTGATCAAATATTCAACGAATACCAGCGCGATATTCCGCTGATGCGAAATTAATGTCGTCGCCCTCTAATCGTCGCGTCCGCGCGCCAGACGGGTGGCTAATTGTCCGAATATCACAACGTGAGTAGTACACGTCTATTATACGGAGTAATGGGTTTTCGTTATTTTAATGGCCCAAATTCCGCCGTCTGCGGAATCCAAAGACGCCAAAATTTCCAAGATAATCCGGAAACAATACCGCGAGCGAATATACGTATAATACGTACGAGTATATAATATTCAAACCAAAGACGGAGTTTATATTTTATTTTTTTTTTGTCATAATACACGCGGATACGTTATAATATACGTTCGGTGTTTTGATCGAAAAATCACTCGAATTCCCGAACCGTTTGAATAATTATTAACTGCAATATGAAACGACACGACGAGATAGAAACGCGGTGCAAGTATATCGAATTGAAAACGGATCGCCGGGCAACGATTTGGTCACAAAACATGGGGTGTAACGTGTATATACGAGTACCACGGGCGCGTTCAAGTATAGTACTTGAATTTGAAGAACGAAAAATAGTAATATTTAGGCAGCACTGTACTTAAACGGCCGATTTAAACAACATAATATATACGAGCACACGATAATAATATAATAATATAATATAGACAGTTGTAGACTTAAACGCCCGACCTAGAGAAAATATGGGCACACTATATAATATAATATTAATATTTAGGTAGAGTATCACACTCGGACGCCAAATATGAGCACACAATAATATAATATATATATAATAATAATAATAATAATAATAATTTCCAGGTAGTACTATTGTAATGTTATCTGCGCGGCTCGTGAATAGCGTTCGGCGCCAGTGGACGACCCGCGCGCGGGGTGGTGAGTGAGTGGCCGCCGCCGCCGCCGCCGCGCCGCCGCCGAGTTCGGCGAACATACGCGCCGAGATATTCAAAAATCGAAACGAAAATTCCGAAAAACAATCCTAAAATATCGTACACGGTATATATATATAATAACAGGAGAGTTAATAAAACGAATTATTCCTATCGCGAAAAACAGCGTCGACGCTGTACAACGGATTTATCGCGCACGCGGTTGTCTAGTTGAATAATAATTACAATCGAAATAATAATTATTATGATTCTGATCATCGGATTATCGAAGAAACGACGGCGGCTGACGTAGGTAGGCGACACTTAATAAATTGAACATATTATAAAACAGACATTTTGACAAATACTATGTGACTAACCTTTTTTGTAAATATGACGCATGACGATGGACAGACGATTGCCGTAAATTGTTCGCCGTTTAAATGATAAACGGCCGAAGTGACGGGCGAGTGTGGACCTGAAAATGAAAACGAAAAAGAAATGCAGAAAAAAACCGACGGAATCCGGAAGGCAGCAGCGGGCAGTGGACACGACGTCTCTCCACGAAGATTTGATGAGCGCAGTCAGCACAGGTCGAGTCGAAGGGCTACTAACTACCGTAGTTCTGTGGCGCGGCCGTTCTGGGTCTCGGTGGTGGCGACGGCGGCGGCGGCGGCGGCGGCGGCGATCGTGGTGGGGAAGAAATGCGTTTGGGATATAGCAAATGATACACACTGGGTCCTCGTGCCCCACTCCTCTACCGAGCCGAAGACGATTATTAGAAATTTTATGTCGCCGATTTTTATTTTTTTTTAACGTCGCCGCGCGCCGGTGAGAAAACGTAGGTAAAAACCGGCCTCGATTTCCGCATTATAATACGCGCAGAAAGGCGCGCGGATTAATTTATTTAAATAATTATATATTTGGTATTTAACTATTCGCTCGTTTGTCCCGCATCGAGTTACGATAGTTTAATAATTTTAAATAGAAAAATCGGAGCCGGATCGAGTACTTTTCGGCGGCGGCCGTGAGCGAATGATTCATAATATGGGCCCGATTAATAATTACGAGTACAGGTGACGTCGACGTACATATTGTTTTCTATTTGTCTAATGTAGTCTTTCTCCAAATTTAGGGGGACGTGAACACAACAAACGACGAAATATATCATTGTTTCATAAATTGTAAATTATTTTACAATTACCGTACACCTACGCGCGCCTTGACGAAAAAGGGCGCGACGAAAATAACGTTCGTTGTCCGAAACGGCTCGACCGATTTAAATGAATTTTTTTTTCCCCGTACACTTTTCTCAGATAATACGAGATAACTAAAATACGTCATACTCGCGTTGGATTTATCCGATGGCGGGACAACGTCGTGTCTTCACGGCGGCGGGTCGGCCAGTCATACAATTTATTTAAAACATTTTTTTACCGGCCGGATTTTTTCGAGGGCCGTAAGCAATGTAAGCTTATTTCGCTTGTGGGCAAATCCGGCCCTCGGGCCCTGTATATTGTGATTTTAACGTCGGACGTCGTGCGCGCGGCGGCGTATTTAGGATTTTTTCGAGGATGAGGGGGCGGGGGGTAAACGTATAATTTCCTCGGAGGGGGGAGAGGGCGAGGTGTACACGACCGTTTACACTTATTATTATTATTATCAAGTACACGCGTACATTAATATTATAAAACCGTATTCTTTTATAGGTACTAATATAATTATTTTTATACGTAATCGATAATATATTTTGTTCTGTATTTCTGTAATATATAACATTGTTATACTCATCGGTAAAAAAAAAAAAAAAAAGCCAAGGGGGGAACTGTCCCCCATATCCCCCCCTCCCCCCCGGTAAATACGCCACTGCGTGCGCGCGTGTTGTCGAACGTATCCACTAATTATTATCGATAATTTCCAATCGAATTTAAATCGGGTGTCGGATTCGCGGTCGCTCGTCCCGAAAGGATCGGCGGCGGCGGCGGCGGCGACGACGACGGTTAGCAGAAATACGGCTAAATCTATGCGCAATCGTTGCGCGCCGACCGCGAGTAAGGTCATCGTAAGGATGCGCTCGATTTAGAGTTAGGTATACAGCGGCGGGACAGCGATCGTCGAGGTCCGTGGATACGATTTTTCGGAGGCCTTATTACATCTGCAATCCAACTTTCTAAAAGTCGGGCTGTTTATTTGTATGGAATTGAAAAAAAATAAAAATATTCATACATAATTAATAATTTCTTCGAATAACAATGAAAAAATAATAATAATTTTATATTTACAATGAAATTGGTTTTTTTTTTCTGCGCGGTCTTCGCCGACGACGATAAATTCGATTTTTTAACGCGCTCGTTTTTGAGCAACTCAACCCCACTAAGCCGTATTCGGCACGGTGGTGATCATTTTTTACTACTCTAAGTTTTGTCATAATTCAAATTTAATAGTAGTCTATGTATACGCGTTGAAATCGGATAATCCGTATCGACACGTTCGGAATAATTATTCATACCGTTCGGTAATCGCTAATCTGTATATTTTCTATTATTTCAATGTCTCGTGATTTTATTTACTTGAACTTTTCATGCCGGCTGTACACACATTGGCCGAGACATAGCGAGAGCTGCTCAACACGAATGTGAACTAGGCGCGCTCGTGTCGCCCCGCCTCGCCTCGACGGCGCGGCGCTCGGGCGGAAGGCGGTCTTTTGTGCCCGAGTCAAAGGACACGAGTCCAGCCGAGTACGAACCGCGTGCACTCGCGCTCCCTCGCCTCGACTAAATAATTATCACCGAGACTGTCTCGGCCATCGCTTACTGCCGGCATTAGATCATTTTTGACGTGAAACATCTTATGGGGCGCGGTACAGTAGTGAGACCGACTGTGCCGTGGCGACGCCCCACTCATAGCTCGTCGGCTCAATTCTCCGAAGCTCGGCGATTTCCTCTCCATGTGCGCTGTATCGGCTTATCTATTTTTATACGATTTATAAAGTATAATATTATGTACACCTATATTGTTGCGTATAAATAAATCGATAGTATATCACGTTGATTATATTGTTACGTGTATGTATATTTTATATTATGTTGTTTTGAACGGACCGTTGTGATAACGATATATAATCGAAAAATTAACGATATCATTGCATTTTTACATCGGCGATTACTCGCATATAGTCACGAAGGATCGATGCTTTTGAAAGATAATTTGGATAAATTACCATTACTTTTAGCAGGAGATTTCAATGTAAATTTCGCAAGAGACGATTCATTACAATTAATTACATTTCTTCGAGAAAAATTTAGTTTGCATATTGATAACGATCCAAGAGAAGCAACAACCAGATATGGAACTGCTATAGATGGAGTATTCACAAGGTACCTTGCAATAACGTTATGTCACGTACTTTTGTTGCTTATTTCAGTTATCATCGTCCAATCGTTACATTGATACCAGCAATTGTACCATTAGAAGCATCAACTGCTACTGTCACAGAAATAACTGACGAAGCAACATATAATATTGATTAGATTAGTTACATTTGTATATTTTTGTATGTCTTTGTAAATCTTTTAAGTACTTCGCATATGCAAATAAAAAACAAAATAGTCTTATGATATTGATTTAAAAATTATTTCATAGTCATCTTATTCACCATCTATTTTAAACATTATTACAATAAAAAAATTTTTTGATGTTTCACATCTGCCAGGCGTCCCGCGACGGCTCACTTTTTTTTTTATTACTTTAAGTTTTGTCATAATTTCAATTTAATAGTAAAATCTAAATACACTATCGCGTTGAAATCGGATTTTTATACCGTTCGGTAATCGCTAATCAGTATATTTTCTATTATTTCAATGTCCCGTGATTTTATTTACTTGAATTTTTCAAACGGAACAGAATTTTACTGGCGGAAAATCCCGCCCTTAATCATTATGCAATATGTAGTTCCGCCTCCGATTTTATACTAACTCGGCGAATGTCTCGGCGATAATTTAGTCGTGGCTAGGCGAGGCGAGGCGAGGCGACACGAGCGCGCCAGTTCACATTCGTGTCGAGCAGTTCTCGCCATATGTCTCGGCCAACGCGTACTGCCGGCATAAAAATGTGGCAAGAGTGGGAAAAAATAAAATAAAATATCCGCGTCCGCGACACGGCGCGGCGAGTAGACGGACTTGGATCGAGTCGTCTGCGTGTTATCGAAAAAGAATTTTAACGAGTAATATGCGCGGACGGATAGGAATTTTGGAAATTTCGGCCGGTCCGATTAACTTAATGCGTTTCACTCGCCGATACTGTACCGCCGCGGGTGACATCATATCGACCCGCAGTTGGGTAGTGTGCGAGTCGGGTCGAGCTATAAGACATTAAAATAACATTATTACACGAGTAACATTATATATACACGAGTATATACGTACAGCGACGACGATTTTTTAAAATCGAAAAATATTATTTTCGAAAAATAACACCACGGCTTTTGAACAAGGCAAATAAGGATATATTTTTTTGCTCCGCGTGTTCCATCTCTTTAGAGCAGCTCAAACTTTTTTGTTCGCGGAGCCCTCACGTTCCAAAAAAAAATTACGGAGCTCCAAAAATGAGAAATGTCAACAATGAGACAACAATAATTCATAAAAAATGATGTCAATTGTAAACGATTTGAATGCTTTTTATTTAAAAAATTAACTAAATTATCGTACAATATGTCAAATGAACGAAAAACCCGACTTTTATCTGATCTTATTTTGACTATGACACAAAACAATATATAATATGTGTATTTATAAATAGTTTAAACGTTTCATCGAAACACGTCTACATCGAACAAACGTTGGCCGAACGTTTTTCAAATGTTTGTGGACGCACCTTTATATAATACGGTTCGACTCGAACGACATTTACGCGAGCGTCTTTCACCGATGAAAATCGTCGTCTGTCGTTATGGAAAAATTCTAATTTCGAGCGGAGGGAAAAACATTTTTTTTTTGTTTGTTATTCATTTCTCGATTCGTTAAAATCTCGGCCGCGTGCTTGAGCACCTGTAATATTTGTAAAGTTAGGCATAACGAAAAAGACCAGACATAAATAGGTTAAACAATATATAACTCTTAAAAATCGATAATTATACAGTAACATCGCGACTCGTAAGTTACATAAGACTTTTCGAAATAATAATTATTATAATAAACGCGTAACAATGCGATACTGTGTTTTGTGATTAACACGCGATTATAATATACTACTAAGTTTGCGAAATATCCTCAACACCACCACCATGACGTGGACGCAGACGGCGGTGACCACCAAGAAGACGACGACGACGACGACGACCCCTCAGGATACGACCACCAAGAAGACGACGACGACCCCTCCGGGGACGGCCACCAAGAAGACGACGACCCCTCCGGGGACGGCCACCAAGAAGACGACGGCGTCGACCACCAGGGTGACGTGGACCACAGCGGCGACGTCGACGACGGCGAGATTATCTGGTCCGTCCACGGCGACGCGGCCACGAGCGATTGGTCGTTTCGCAGGATAGTCGGAGCCACGATCACTTCCTTGCGAACGGGATCGGCGACGGGCGCGGCGGACGCCTCGGCCGAGGCCGAAGCCGATGACGTGGCCGAAGACTGGAAGAACGCGTCGAATTTCATCTGTTCAGAGTGAGAGAAAACGCACCTGGTTCATTACGCGCGTCACTTACACGCCGCAACCCGCGAGCACGACACACTTGTCGTGTTGTCGCGCACGCGTTTTGCATATACGTACAATCGTTACGCACTAAATCCACGCGACGTGTCCACGGGACGTTTACAGACATTGTGCGAAATCGGATCGATTGGATTGAAAACGCATAATATAGATAAAACAGTTTCCCGTCGATATTTCTAGGAGCCCTGGGGATATATGTGCAGGTTACTTTGTGCGCGAAATCGTAGGCCTCATATGAAAAAAAATCCCTTTCGCCCTACTAAAGTCTCAAGACTTCGGCGCCACTAGGGCAGGGCCGGATTATGGTCATAATTTAAGGGGGGCTATTACTTTTATTGAGGCCTTTTCACCTAAAACAATTTCCTTTTTTCTTCTGATTTATTAATTTGTAATAAATATAAATTAAAATAAGTATAGCATTGTTTTTAAATAACATTTTATTACGACCACTATACCTATAATAATTGGGTCTTGGGTGTCGGTAATGAAGTATCCAATAGTCCATAGTCCATTTTCATATGACATAAATTTAAAATTTATAAGTTATAATAATGTTTTGAAAAAAATGAGTTGACACACTGTGGCCCCTTTCAACTTGCGGCCCGGGGCTATTAGGGCGAGTATTTTTTATATTTTTTTCATTTTACGTAGCGACCGATAAATTAAATATATTATCATAAGAACACGAGTCGAGTATAAACATAACGCGTCCGTTTTCCAAATCAACTATATTAGAAAAAATGTTCAATGCGTATTTTATTTATTTTTTTATGTAATTTTCAAACGATCACGTCATTATGCTACGCGAAATGTAAATTTAAAAAAAAAAACATTTAAGGAAGCTGTTTAAGGGAAATATCGTGGTCGCCGGTTTCGAAAACTAACGATTTTTATTGTTTCAAACCGTAGAAATCCAACATTTCGTCGCTAAAAAAATGGCCATCGAAAATAATTGAAATTTTAATAATAATAAGTGAGATTTTCTCGAAATAAATCTTTACGCGCGGGTCTCGGAATCCATAGTTACAGCGCTGCTGGATCTCTGCCGTTCGAAAGTCCCGAAAATAATATTATTATAGAATAAACAAAACGGTTTTTCGTAAATTTCACGTGTTCGCACATATTAAATACTATAGTTTAACGGGTATCGTATTGGATTTGAAATAAATTCGTATTGTTTATTAGCGAATATTTTTAAATTTTTTTCCATTTTACGTAGCGACCGATAAATTAAATATATTATCATAAGAACACGAGTCGAGTATAAATATAACGCGTCCATTTTCCAAATCAACTATATTAGAAAAAATGTTCAATGCGTATTTTATTTATTTTTTTATGTAATTTTCAAACGATCACGTCATTATGCTACGTGAAATGTAATAAAAGAACATTTAAGGAAGTTGTCTAAGGGAAATATCGTGGTCGCCGGTTTCGAAAACTAACGATTTTTATTGTTTCAAACCGTAATCCAACATTTCGTCGCTAAAAAAATGGCCATCGAAAATAATTGAAATTTTAATAATAATAAGTGAGATTTTCTCGATATAAATCTTTACGCGCGGGTCTCGGAATCCATAGTTACAGCGCTGCCGTTCGAAAGTCCCGAAAATAATATTATTTTAGAATAATAGAAAGGTTTTTCGTAAATTGCACGTGTTTGCGCATATAACCGGGCGTCTTATTTTTTTTATCTTTTAAAATCTGTTTTAATTTTTCTACGATAGTGAAAATATTTAGCGATATTTGTTTTTTTTTTTTTCGTGAAATATATTTTATCTTCACGCCTACTTGTATTAAATATAAATACATTTTTATATAAAGTATTTGGTTTATTTATATTTTATTTTTTTAATAAAGATTTAGTAATCAATTGCTAAATCGTAGTGGGTAATAATATTATGTAATTAAATAAATGTCGATCGACTACTTGTTGTTGTTATTTGTGATTTTGTAGAGCCCTACGTATACTCAAATCGTCGAAACGAAATCACAACGGTTGCAATGTATACAAAACAATGCTTTTTCGTTCTGATACGTTTGGGTTCGAAAAAAAAAACCGAAAAACCGAAAAACCGAAAGACCCGATCGCGAAACGATCGCGACAGGTCGACGACTCACCTTCAAAGCGTCTTTGATGGATTTCAATAGACCACACTTTTTACACCACATCGGATTGTGTTGCGGCTGAAAAATCCATAAAAAAATATCAACAAAATATCGACTCCGAGTGCTTCGCGCGATAAACATATTCGTATTTAAATGCAGAAATAAATACGTTTCAAATAGTGTACTCTCAAGCGTCCACGAGTGCTCGGTTACTGCCGACCCCACGCGGATCTACTACCTATTTACTCGCGCAGATGTTAAAATACAACGCGTTAAATCCTTTTCGATTACGTGGTATTTCTTCGGCGTTGTCGGCGAAAAAATCGCGATTCCGAGACAGTTGCGGTCATCTACTATTCTACGTCTAAGAACAACTATTATAACCAGGGCTCGGAACTTTATGCGCTAAAAAAACAATGAAATATGTGCATACGTATGCACTAAAAAAAACTCAAACATGCAGTATAATATGCATTTATTATTATGTAAAAAAGATATGTTTTTGAATCAAAAATATTTTAGTTATATTTTTCTTTTGATGATTCGAAGCTGTTATACTGAATCTATTCCCAGAATCCTAAATTTAAAAAAAATAAATAGAATTTATCAAACACGGCGATTATTAAATTCGAAGTGATATATAGTAAATTATTTTGAACGTGTTCTTTTACCAAATTTTTTTTTGAAACGTTAATACTCAGTGCATAATTTGAGTCCAACATATTATTTACAACGTCGCGAATTTTTCCATAGACTATTTATTTGTAAATCGTAAAATACTCAATTATTGAAAACTTGCTTATTGCTTTATTTCTAATACGTTTTTCACAATAAAATGCATTTATATACTCGAAATATTTTAAACATGCAAAATCGTATTATAAATTTAGTAAAATATCGTGCAAAAATATGCAACATAAATTTTTGTATTTCAATTGTATGGTCCACGAAACCAATTTGCATGAAATCAGATTCGAAATATGCAATTAATGCGTAAAGTTCCGAGCCCTGATTATAACGATCCGTGTGAAAAGCAGAAACTAGCGGTGAACGAGGAAAGGAATACGAAATCAAATAGAACGTAATTTCTACGGTTTACTTATACACAATACGCACACTTACGACTACTGTAATAATATTATGATAATATGTCGCGATGGTTTCCGTCGAATTTATCCGATCGAAAGCGTCGTTTCCAATCGTTGCCCGCTCTCGATCGTATAATATAATATTATATTATATTATGTACAGTTAAATATGTTTTACAATAACTAATCTAAAACTACTATAATCTACCGTCAACGTGATCTATGAAATATAAATATATATATATTATAAAAAAAAAAAAAACATAAAAAATATGAATATTCAATAATCATTTTTACTACACACCACTACCGTAACTATACTAGATTTTGATGTATATTATGTAATAATGTGTACAACTATTGAATACGTATATAAACTACTCGACTAACTAACTAATATATCTCGCTAATGCTACAAAGCTACGTATATTATCAATTATATATAAAAAAAAAAAACATATTAATATTATAATACGATGATAAAAATGGTATAATATATATGACAATGATAATATGGCGTTTTTTTTTTTTTCTACGAACGTACCAAAAAGAGGCGTGTTCGCGGTCTACATTTTACTATTTTAATATACATACATACAATATATACATTATATACTTATACGTCGTGTAGATATATAAATATATATATGTATTTTTCGGCTCTAAAAAAATATAATAACTAAAAATAATTACAAGACGTTGATGGATGGATGGATCGACATTGGACACTTACACGACGGTATACTTTTCGTGTGAATTTCGGTCGCGGCGAGACAATCGAAAGAGTATCGTTTTATCGGTTTTTTTACGGAGCGTAGAATACATATTATTTTGACAAAAGGATTGAGAATCTTAAATTCGGAAACTGATGAGATATTAAAATCGTTTATAATAAAATCGAATTTGTTTTCATAGTTTTATCTATCGAAAAGTGTAAAGACGTAAAATATATTACCCGTGCTTACGACGAGTAACTCGGCGGATTATTAAAAAAATGTTGGTTGAACGTGGTGTCGAATACAAATGCGACGACATTCGGTCGACTTTATTCGATTAAAAAAGTTTCGTCGTGTCGTCGTCCGTGATCAATCCATACTACACTGTCTATATAACGTGATTAGTTATTATAATATAGTTCGAGCGTTGTGCGAGAATAATTATGGCGTCAACGTTGAATAATTAAACCGGCCGACTGGTGTCGACCGTGTACCAGAGCATCGGTTGGTGTCGGTGGTGCTCTTTATTAACTACTAGTACTGTGTGCTGGAAATTTACGCCGCCGATTCCCGTTTTTTACAACCACAAACGTTGGCGCAAGTCCCGGGGTCGGTCGTTTAACAATTGCGTGTACGTCACGTCTTGCTGATTAACGTTGTCCGACGGCCCGAAAGGTCGACGGAAAAAACTTCCGATTTGACGTCTCCTTACCGCCGCGGGCGAACCAGCTCCGGCTCCAGCTCCTGCGCCTCCGCCACTGCTGGACCCGCTGCTCGATCCTAGGAGACCCAAAAGGTCGGAACCGCCCCCGGCACCACCGTTGGCACTGTCGCCGGCATCTCCGCCGTTTCCGGCGTTTCCCTAATCAAACGCAAAACAATCAAAATTAATATTACGACGTAATCGACATACGTAATCATATTATAACTTTTACGCTGTGTGTGTGTGTATACATTGTTTATCTAAAGTAATACATTTTTAAGATTTTCTGTAATAAATAAACAAGGCTCTTAGTAATAATGGTGACGGGGAGGACAACGAGTCCTTTTTCACGTGAAAAAAGTTCAAAAGACATCGTAGTTTATAATATTGTAACGGAAATTGACGTAAACACGATGTTGTAGATCATAAAGTATAACTACCGTTAATACGTCACGCGTAATGTATAATTTTTACTTGCCGCGTCCATTGATGACGATGACGATGACGCTGACGCCCCGGCGGAAGATTTTGATAGAATTTTGGCTAACCAATTAGATAAAAGTGAACTTTTTGGTGCGGGATTATGTATGGGCATGTCAGTAGACTTTTCATCACTACTCGATGAACCAGATAACGGACCGATAAGTTTTAAAATTGACCCGGAATCTGAATCTCCACCCCCTTCGTTACCGCTCGATGAACCGGATAACGGACCGATCAATTTTAAAATGGACCCGGAATCTGAATCTGAATCCCCACCCCCTTCATTACCACTCGATGAACCAGATAACGGACCGATCAATTTTAAAATTGATCCGGAATCTGAATCTCCACCCCCTTCGTTACCACTCGATGAACCAGATAACGGACCGATCAATTTTAAAATTGATCCGGAATCTGAATCTCCACCCCCTTCGTTACCACTCGATGAACCAGATAACGGACCGATCAATTTTAAAATTGAACCAGAATCTGAATCTGAATCTCCACCCCCTTCGTTACCACTCGATGAACCAGATAACGGACCGATCAATTTTAAAATTGAACCAGAATCTGAATCTGAATATCCACCCCCTTCGTTACCACTCGATGAACCAGATAACGGACCAATCAATTTTAAAATTGACCCAGAATCTGATCCTTCACTACTATTTCCTCCTGGCATACCTCCACTACCACTACTAGATGAACCAGATAACGGTCCAATCAAACTCAAAATTGACCCAGAATCTGATCCTTCACTACTATTTCCTCCTGGCATACCTCCACTACCACTACTAGATGAACCAGATAACGGTCCGATTAAACTCAAAATTGACCCGGAATCTGAACCTCCGCCATCCCCACCACCACCACTCAGCGTACCAGATAATGGTCCGACTAATTCCAGTATAGAACCCGAGTCAGATCCGCCTCCACTTTCATCTCCTCCACTCAATGAACCTAATAGCGGTCCAGCTAAATCGAGTATAGATCCTGAATCTGAACCTCCATCATCTCCTCCACCACCACTCAAAGTACCAGATAATGGTCCGACCAAATCCAGTATAGAACCAGAATCTGATCCTCCAGTACTGTTGCCGTCTTGTGCACTTCCACTGCCACCACTCAGTGAACCAGATAACGGTCCAACTAAATTTAAAATGGACCCAGAATCAGATCCTCCATCACCTCCATCACCACCACTCAATGTTCCAGATAATGGGCCGACCAAACTCAAAATAGACCCAGAATCTGATCCTTCTCCATCTCCTCCACCACCACTCAGCGTACCAGACAATGGTCCGACTAATTCTAGTATAGAACCTGAGTCAGATCCTCCGTCACCTCCTTCACCACCACTCAATGTTCCAGATAATGGGCCGACCAAACTCAAAATAGACCCAGAATCTGATCCTTCTCCATCTCCTCCACCACCACTCAAAGTACCAGACAATGGTCCGACTAAATCTAGTATAGAACCAGAGTCAGATCCGCCTCCACCTCCATCACCTCCACTCAATGAGCCTAATAGAGGTCCAGCTAAATCAAGTATAGACCCAGAATCTGATCCTTCGCCATCTCCTCCACCACCACTCAGCGTACCAGACAATGGTCCGACTAAATCCAATATAGAACCAGAGTCCGATCCTCCAGTACTGTTTCCTTCTTGTGCGCCTCCACTACCACCACTTAGTGAACCAGATAATGGTCCAACTAAATTTAAAATTGACCCGGAATCAGATCCTCCATCACCTCCTTCCCCACCACTCAATGCTCCAGATAATGGGCCGATCAAACTCAAAATAGAACCAGAATCTGATCCTCCGCTATCTCTATTTCCACCACTCAGTGAACTAGACAATGGTCCAATTAAATTTAAAATAGATCCAGAATTCGACCCTTCACCATCCCCTCCACCACCACTGAGCGTACCAGATAATGGTCCGACTAAATCCAGTATAGATCCTGAGTCAGATCCACCTCCACTTCCATCTCCTCCACTCAGTGACCCAGATAAGGGACCAGCCAAATTTAAAATAGACCCTGAATCTGATCCTTCGCCATCCCCTCCACCACCACTGAGCGTACCAGATAATGGTCCGACTAAATCCAGTATAGATCCTGAGTCAGATCCACCTCCACTTCCATCTCCTCCACTCAGTGACCCAGATAAGGGACCAGCCAAATTTAAAATTGACCCGGAATCTGAACCTCCGCCATCCCCTCCACCACCACTGAGCGTACCAGATAATGGTCCGACTAAATCCAGTATAGAACCCGAGTCAGATCCGCCTCCACTTTCATCTCCTCCACTCAATGAACCTAATAGCGGTCCAGCTAAATCGAGTATAGATCCTGAATCTGAACCTTCGCCATCTCCTCCACCACCACTCAGCGTACCAGACAATGGTCCGACCAAATCCAGTATCGATCCTGAGTCAGATCCACCTCCACTTCCATCTCCTCCACTCAGTGAACCAGATAAGGGACCAGCCAAATTTAAAATAGACCCGGAATCCGATCCTTCACCGTCCCCTCCACCACCACTGAGCGTACCAGATAACGGTCCGACTAAATCCAGTATGGAACCCGAGTCAGATCCACCTCCGTTTTCATCCCCTCCACTCAACGAACCTAACAGAGGTCCGGCCAAATCTAGTATAGATCCAGAGTCAGATCCGCCTCCGTCTCCATCTCCACCGCTCAACGAACCCAAAAGAGGTGCGGCTAAATCGATTATGGACCCAGAATCTAGACTCCCGCCTCCCCCTTCACCACCGTCGCCCATTTCGTTATTATTATTATTATTATTGTTGTTGTTGTTGTTGTTTTCTTCTATTTCATTGCTATCGCCGGTATCGTCGGTATCGTCGCTGTCATTATCTTCGGTCACTGGTGCTGTCGTAACATCCATACCATTGTTTGAACCACTGTTGCCCTCTAATGAGCCATTCACTTCATTTTCGTAATCATAGTTGTTGTAGTCGTCGTTTCTTTTTTTTTCAACTGCTCTCTTACGCCTGCCATTCCATACGGACATCTTTGGCGAACGACTACGAAATGCACTTGTCGCGTCATCGTCGATGCTGTTGCTGCCGCCGTCGTAAAAATAGTCATTTGTATGGACCACAAGGCCGCCGCCGTCGTTATATTCATCATCTTGATTAGTTGGCGCGTTTTCGTTTTCCTATACATACACAGGTACGACAGGAAATAATTTACTATCCGTTGATGTACCAAAACTACTACTTCTACTACTGTGGTGATGTTAATGTACTACAATCTACGAGTGGTTGTACTGCCGTGTTTATTATGCGCGCATAATATCATTGTCATGACGCGATGATAATAATTGTGATGTAGAAATGACGACGGTGAAATTTTCGTGCCGTTTTCTCTAGTCGACTTCTTGTCGGCAGACGCGTGGCCGGAAACTAATATCGACGTTTTCACTACATTATGCAATATCAATAAGGTCGGTCAACCTGCAAGTCGAGTTAACAAAAAAAAAAAAAAAAAAAAACAGAACAAGCCGGTCAACAATAGTGCTTTTTATAGCCTGCACGACTAAATTAAGTCAAATGGCGTTCATAGCAGGCAAACGGAGAGTAAGTAATAGACTAGTAAAAAGAGACTAGAATGAACATTTCGCGTGTATTCGTTGGCCACAATCGAGAAATTCTATATGAATAATCGATTAATTACGTAATTTCAAACATTCGATAATGACATCGCGACGTGATCGGACAAAAGGTGAACAACAAGAAGAGGGAACACGAGGACAAAGACGTGGAATAAAAATAATAAAGTAGAACGTTAGAAAATACGAATATCAATACGAATGTATTTTTGGGACGTCGTTTTTTTCCGATGGGAAAAATAAAATGATTATTTTCGGTTTGCCTTCTTTTTTTTTTTTACTCTCCGAAAGTACTTTTTTTGTAATACCATATACCTAATATATAGTATAAACACACTTATATTATATTAAAAATACTACGATACAGGTGAGTGTAATCAATATAAAATATACTATAGTACCTAATGTCTAATATTATGATCTACAATAGTATACGTGCTACGTGCATGTTCAATTGTACAACAATTACGAAAAACAAATTTTACCTATACGTATATAAGTATATTATTATACAATAATAACAAAATCATACTAAAACTATTATAGTATTTAATATAATATATATAATGCGCTGTTTATAATCTAATAATATATAAAATAATATAATATATTATACTAACTAACAAACCAATCGATAAACTAGATTTTCTAGATCGTCGTCAGTATACGAAAAATAAAATATTAGCGCGTGGTATAATTATTATGAAAAAAAATCAGGTACTCACGCCGCTGCTACTGCCTAACAGTGGTCCAATTAGTTGCAGAATACTTCCGGATCCTGAACCACTCGGGCTAGCTCCCTATTTAAAAACAAAACGTTCAATTTTGTTGTTATCAGTAAAAATATAGTCAGTAATGAAGTATGGGTTTTAAGATCGGGTCAAAGAGAAAAAATCAAAAGAAAAAGACAAGTACAGTGAACGATTCTTTGTTTTTTTTTTAACTCGGCTCTTGTTTCTAGTAATAATCGTTTAAAAGGTATTTGATAAACGAAAAATACTGACTGAATCGTCTTTTGCACCGCCAGCTGATGAATCGCCGCCGCTTGACGAACCGCTACCACTCGACGAACCACTGCTGCTGCCCAGTAAACCAGACAATAGGCTTAAGACGTTAGAGCCTCCCGGACTTCCGGCGCCGTTCGAATTGTCTCCGCCGTCGCCGCCGTTTCCCTGTCGAAATGTATACGCAAACGTTATTATCCGACCCGGTAGGTCGGTGGTCGACCAGCGAGCCAAGCTAAAAAACAGATCGAAATGGTCGACCGTCCTCGCGACGCATACGCACTCTGCACGATAAACGGGATCGAACGGGATTCGTTTATAATAATAACGTAACAATAATAATAAATACATGTCACGTGGTTTTTCGTGGACGCGAATCGTACGCGAGCTGATGAAAACTCGCCTACGATGCGTAGCAAAATGTGACTTATATGAAACGCGCGCGAGTTGAAAAAAGTTTGCGGTCGTCAAAGAGAAGTTTGAAATTCGACCTTGTGTGATTTTTGGAGAAAAAAAAAAAACCGAGAGAAAGAAAATCTTGTAAAATTACCGTGCTCCCCCCCTTTGGTGACGCGCGTCATTTATATCAGTGGCGGCTCGTGGGCTTTGAAAGTGGGAGGGTGATTAATTTTTTTATTTTTTGAAAATTAATAGAGTACAAATATATATATATAAATTTAAAAGATTATCGAACCAAAATTAATACTATATAGAAAAATAAAATTATAAACACATTTTAACATTTTAAATTTTTATTGCAACAAAAAAAATAAGAAAGTCATTAATAATTAAATTTCAGTTGAATTTCAATTAAATTAAACTCAACAACTCGGAACGAACGACGGAACAAGCAGTAAAAACTAAAAACTAAAATATACCTTTGTCTTTTAGTTATTACTTATTATTAGGGCCCGGATTTAAATGCACTTAAAACCATACAGATATGCTCTAGAAAATAGCCAAAAATGCCTTTAAAAAATGCATTTTACCACAAAAATGACCTTAAAAATGCCCTTAAAAAATACAATTTACCACAAATATGACTTTAAAAATGCCATATATTTTTTTTTTATACAAATTATAATTTATAAATGAGACATAATAATTAAATGGGTGACGATCTACAGTCAATAATAAATTAAGATAAGATAAAAACTAAATCGAAAAAAAAAATTGACAATGTCTATGGAAAAACCCGATAAACCTTCTTTAAATATCAAGAAAATAATTTATCTTAAGATAATTTTTTTAAATAGTCCAAGTTTTATATCTACATTGAACAAATATGCATTAAAAACCAACAAAATGACCCAATAATGCTAAAAATGCCCTAAAAATGAAAAAACGTCGAAATATGCAAAAAAATGCAAAATAAAATTTGTAGTTTTCAAACCCTCGTTACACGAAACGAATTATGTACTTAGAAAGCATTGTGTATGATCAACCAAAAAAATATGCACTTTGCATTGAAATCCGGGCCCTACTTATTATGTATAGTTTTCCGCAGACCGCATGCATGTCGGGCGATTTTATTCGTATCGCTCCGGCGGCGGCCGTATTTTTACCGAATCCCCCCTCCTTTGTTTTTGTATTTGATCATAATATTAATTTATTATTTTATAAAAGTTTTTGACGGGCGATTGTCAGCGTCGCCCAGCGCCAATCGCCGCGCTGCATAACAGATAAGATTGAACTCCGATTATTTGACATTTTTTTCATAATAATAAAAAAAGTGTTTTTACTTTCATTAATATTATTATAATATTATACGAGATCATTTTAATATTTGAATCAATATCCATAAATATCTGAAAAAATAACTTGCTACAATTTTAGCAGGGGGGGGGGCGACCGCCCCGTCGCCCCTACACACGAGCCGCCACTGATTTATATAATACTAGCTGAATATTACCCGTCGTTGCCGGGTTTAAGTATAAAAAATGTGTATTGCCCAAATAATAATAATAATTGACATTTTCCCGTTATCAGCTGACTGCTATTATTATTTAATAGTTTATTAAACAAACACACGATATGAGTTTAGTATAGTAACGATATTTTACATGTAAAAATTTATTTTTACCGATTTACCTAACTGAGTACCGGCTTTTAAAGTTTTTCCCGGTATAATGAGGGGGTAAAAGCGTCAAGTGCTAAATGTTATTATATTTATAGTAGACCAAATTCCATACTCAAAGCTCGAGCGGTTCCGGCCAGGCGAATTTTTCTTTTTTCACCCTTTTAAGTTTCTAGTTTCACCTCTTTAAACCCCGGTAGGGGTGGACTTTGGAAAAATCCTTTCTCAATGGGCGTCTATACCACGATACAAAACTACTGACCAAATTTCACACCCATAGCTTCAGCGGTTCTGGCCAGGTGATTTTTTTCTAGTTTCACCCTTTCACCCCTTTTAACCCCGGTAGATGCCGAATTTCGGAAAATCCTTTCTCAAGAAGCTTCCACTATATAAAACGAAACTGCTGACCAAATTTCATACTCAAAGCTCCAGCGGTTCCGAACAGGCGAATTTTTCTAGTTTCACCCCTTTTACCCCTTTTAACCCCGGTAAGGGTCGAATTTCGAAAAATCCTTTCTCAAGAATCTTCCACTATATAAAACGAAACTGCCGACAAAATGTCATACTCAAAGCTCCGGCGGGTCCGGCCAGGCGATTTTTTCTAGTTTCATCTTTTTCACCCCTTTCAACCCCCTTAAGGGTCGAATTTCACAAAACTAAGTTTATCGACAATGTTTATTCGCGTTACAGAGTACGTATACTTAATTTCAGAACGATCGGAGCCAAAAAAATTTTTCCGTTTTTGCCGTTTTTAACCCCCTTAGGGGTGGAATTTTCAAAAATCCCTTCTTAGTGCGCGTCTACGCCATAAGAGCTATCTTCGTGCCAAATTTCGACCCGATCGGTCCAGCGGTTTGGGCTGTACGTTGATTATTGGTAAAGTACACTTTCTCTTATATATAGAGATAATGTTGTTTTCCTACGAGAACGCGGATGACGAAAAAAGAAACGAACAATACGACTCTCGAAAGAAAACTCGATCGGCGGCGTGCACGTTATTATTATTATATACACGTCGCGTCGTGTGAAACCGGTCGTAAAATACAATAGTCCGTACGGAAACGCATTGCACTCGCGGGCGCGTATTACACGCGTTCATGTGAAACAGTCGATTTAATTATTAATAATTTTAATTCGAAACGCAACGCATTATGCGCGTCCATGTGAGACGCGCGCAGTACGTATTTCTTAACTGTACCTAAATTACTTACACCACTGCCGCTGCTGCTGCCCAAGATAGGTCCCAGGAGAGATAGAATGCTGGCGAAATTACTGCCGCCCGGGGTGCCGCCCGCGGCTCCGTCCGAACCGGCCAAGTCCGGTCCGCTTCCGTCGGTCTTGCCGACGTCTTCGCCTCCGCCGCTCGCGGTGCCCGATGACCCGGCGCTGACGCTCTGCCGGAAAACGCGAGCGTAATATAAACGTAAATCAATCGGCACACGTGATGTTACATACGCGCGAGCGTACTGACGGCGTATGCGAGCCCGGTGGATAATAATATAATATAAATAACTAAACTTTAAAACAAAAAAGCCTCTAAAAAAAAAAAAAGAAAGAAAAAAACGTATTCGTAACGCCCTGATTATTAATAATCAATAAAATATATTTGATTCTTATCGTTTTATGCATTTCTATTTAACACGATCGGATGATATTCGTTTTTGTTTGCTATTTGTACGTGACATTATAATTTCTAATGCGCCTACGTCAGGACAGGACTTGCCCGCCTTTCTATACCCGAGTCAGTGTCCGCCTATGCGCAGGATTTAAGTTTAAAGTCACTCACGCCACTGCTACTTCCCACCAATGGGGCGACTAAATTAAGTATGGAACCACTGCTGCTGCCACTGGTGCTGCCGCCGCCGCTGCCACTGTCGGCCGCGACCGCCGTCTGAGCTTGAGCTTTAGGAGCACCCGAGTCCAACTATAAAACGACATAATTGTATACGTGACAAGTATACGTAAATGTACAACGCGTACAACGAGAGATACGTATACATGTAATTATTGCGAATTGTACGAGAACAATATGAAATTCGAAAAATACTTACTGAACTACCGGACGAAGAGCCGGCCACGGTGCCACTGCTACTTCCCAAAAGCCTGGTAATCACATCGATGGATCTGGTTTCGCGCTGCAACTGCTGGTTGCCGTTGGCCTGCGACAAAAAAAAGAAATAAACGACACGAAACATTAACACACACACATTTCTGTTTTTTTTTTAAATAATATATTTTTGGTTCATAAACAATAGTCGCGTGTACAAAGATTTCGTTCAAAGTACCGCTAAAAGGTTTGGAAATCGTGTGGGAATAGTATCCGGACCGAAATGTTTTAATATTTTTCAAGAAAAACTACGATAAGCGTATAAAAAATATACTTATTTTCAACAAAATTCATGTTTTTTAATTATTTCGTATTACTTGACTTTTTATTATTGATCTATATAAATGTTGATCGATTATTAGAATTAATAGGACGTTATAAAATATAATATATTAAATTTGGATTTTTCTGCCTATATTACGTATACATAAGTATAGTTTTTATTTTGGTTTCGAGCATTTGGAAAATAATTGATATAAACAGTGGATTTATCATACTAATAATTAAAATCTATTTTAATTTTTGTCATTGTTATTAGGTAAATAAGAACTAAATTTAAATTTAAACAATTGCGTTTCAATTCTTCCGATCAACACGGTGTTTTCAAAACAATTTCAATAACACAATCCGATCGAGTTGGTTTGTAATTTACACACACACACACACACTCGAGCGCGAACGAGTTTTTCTTTAATTTGACGACAAGTCACTTTACTAAATGCCCTTTGGATTCCGAAGAAAAGGAGAAAATAACGTCATTAATGTATTTTTAATTAAATATTGAAAATCACATTATAGAACCATTCCGGCGTAATATTAAAATTCACTTAATCGATACGAGAGAGTTTCGAATGTTTGTACTCGTATTTCTAAAAGTTTGTAATATATTATTATTATTAAAATTCGTATTTATTCGTCCTTACGAATATACCCAAGTACACCGACTATAAATATTAAATTGATTTAAAATAAAGATAATACATTTTATCGGATCGGTCAAACAAACATAATCGTATGTGTTAATTACAAAATTAAAATAGTCGTTTATATGCGTTTGTGCGTTTTCAACGACGATTTGTCTGTCATGTTATGTGATATGAACATGTTAAATATGGAAAATAAAAAATAATAAAAACTAATTATTACATATATAATGGTTTACATAGAGAGAAAACACGAACGAGTTTTCTATAAAAACGAACGTTTCACTATACTCGCTGCAGTATTCGTATATATATATAATAAATATATATTGTTCCTAAATTCGAGGTCACATCAACTAATTCCCTTCTTTTTCCACTCGTCACTATTACTAATAATATTACCACATAATTTATTACATAAATTATATTAAATCACATTGCACAATGCGTACAAAGACAAGTAGGTTGGTATTTATGTATAATATATGTACGTAGAAGATACTTTTACGATTTTAAGATTTTATTAGAATCGCACGCACGCGGAATGTGGCGAAACACGGTCCCTATTTTTTCAGCGCCGCGCCGCGCCGTTCGCCTTCGAAACTGTCGAGCGCGGAGCGTGTTCCGCGCGAAACAACCCCGAGGATTCCGCCGAATATATTATGAAAATTATAATAGAAAAGAAAATCTTCTCTATCGTTTCGCGCGATCTGACCGATTAAAAAAAAAAAAGACTAAAACGCAAACGCTCGTTCAACGATATGAAATATAATAAATATTTTCAAAACGTAACCCCGGCTGTCACTCTGTATTTTTCCTTCTTATTGTTATCGTAAACATTTTAAGTAGTTTTCGGACACCCGACGTTTTATCATGCCATCGAAACGCAGATATCGGGGTGGCGCTAAAAACGCGAGCTATTTTCCGAGGACGCGCAACCTCGCCGCCGTTACGAATGGCCGGTTCGCCCTTCGGCTAGGGGATGAGGTAATGGGCGGCGAATTTCCCGTGACTCGTCGTCGATTCCCGTCGTCGTCGTCGTCGTCGGTCTCTCCGAACTTTGACGGTTTGAATGTGGGTCGACGCCGGCCGATTGATATAGCCGGCAGGCGGCCTTGGGTAGCCGTCGCGTCGCGCTCGAGCCGCGGACCGTCGCTATCGCCGCGGTCGTCATTGAACCACTTACGGAGAGCGAGTTATTATAAAATCACGTCCCGCCGCCCCTCGCCCAAACCCGTGTCGGACAATGACCACCGCTTACGAATTCGTTTATTTATTCGCTTACGAATTTTTACAATCGGATTAATGACATTTCGAGCACGCCCGCGCCGCCGCCGTCGATGTGACAATATTATAAATCGAAAACAACCCGCGCGTTTGTATGTAACTATATCGACGGAATTCAACACTGTCGACGGTCTAATCCAGGGGTCGGCCATAGGCGGCCCGCGGAAGGAAAAAATATGGACCGCCAAAAATTTTCTTAATTTTCCTATATATCCATTGATATCTCATTGCAAATGAATAAGACTTCGTCTACTGAAGATTTTTGGATAAAACATGTCTTGGATAAATACATGAACTGTAAAACCCTTGCCATAAAATTAGCCACTATGTTTGGCTCCACTTATGTATGTGAAACTTCGTTTTCAAAAATGACGTTTTTAAAAAACCGATACCGTTCAAGACTAACAGATCACCACCTTGAAAACACTTTACGCATCAGTTGTTCTCCAAGAGTACCATGATTTTAAAAAATTAGCTCAAGAAAAGAAATGTCATTTTTCTCATTAAATTTTGTTATTATTAGTATGAATGTATTATTACTTTATAAATAATTAAATATTAAATAATGTGTTTTTAATACAAAAATAAATTACATTAATGATAAAATTATGTTTAAGATTTTTTTGGCCCTCGAAATTTTTTTTTTTTAAATATCTGGCCCGCGCCATATAAATTAATTGCCGACCCCTGGTCTAATCGAATGCACCTGTTTCGCGGCACCGAAAAAAAAAAAGCGGCGTGTAACCGCCCGCGTTTCGGAAATTAAGAAATTAACATACTGCACGATTTACGCGATTTACAGTCGAGAACACATTTTTTATTTACAATAGTTTCAAGTCGATATCTAATAGTATAGTATCACACGTACCATCAATGCAAATATACGTATTATATATACATTGTACACGTCACCGTAGACGTGACATAACAACGAAAATCGGACAATATTAGTTATTAGTTATTGAGACTAGTCTAGACGGCGTTTCGATAATTTCAACGCGACTATATTTTAATTGATTTATAATAATAAAACAATGTTCATCATTACCCGCGCCGGTCGGACGGCGTCCAAGTGTCCGGCAGCCGCGACGGCGAACAACATCGCCACCGCCAACACTCCGCGGCATTTTTTGTCACTTGCCATCGTTTGCGATCGTCACGCGCTTGAAACACCGCTGTTTGGACAAACGACAAATCATCGGATATAGGATTATGATTCGCGTGCCGTTCGCGTGTATACTTACGACAACTGTGCACGGGGGACCGCCCGCAGTATTCAAACTGCCGCGGTGGTGTTTTTGGTTTGTCGCTCGCGTATGACCGGTGTGTTCCGGAAGAATTCGCGGTACACGACGACGAGAACGGCAGAAAAAAAAAAAAAACAAAAACAAATTAACAGAGAGAAAAAAACCTCGAGCCGACGGCGTGTGTGTGTGTGTGTGGAAATATCTGAAAGTGATTTTTTCAATCGACGGCGCCGGTGCTGTTTATACTTGTTGCTGCTTGTCGCTATTGCTGTCACGGCGATACTGTCGGCTGACCGCTGCTACGATCGCTGCCGTTGACCACTTACTCGGTTGCGTATATGGTCTCGGGAGGGCGTCGTCGTGTTTCGGGGGATATAGGCACGGATCGCAATGCCCCGGCGCGCGTTTTTCCCCGCACGCGCGCCGTACCACGGTCTTCTGCCGCGCGAAAGTCGTCCCCGCCGCGCCGCGCCGCTGTAAATAATAAGTAATAACCAACGTGTATTTTGCAAACGTATTCGACGAAACGATTACCGGACGAATATTATAAACACTGTGCGACATTTCCTCGCGCGAGTCTGCGGCTCGCGTT
>OX402533.1:1337797-1536226 GCA_948098885.1 Drepanosiphum platanoidis
CGACGACGACGACGACGACGACGAACTGCTGCTGCACGTGGCGGCGGAAAAGTCGTCGTCGGCCGCAGCGGCCGCGGCCGCGGCCGCGGTCGAAGTCGTCAACAGCTCCTTGAGGAACTGCCACAGATGGATGTGTTGCGACGACGACGTCGCGGTGGCCGGCGCGGCGGTCGCGGTCTTGTTGGCCGGCGCCCGGTGGACGACGGTCGTCGAAGCGGCCGCTTCGGCGAGCGGCTTGAGTTCCAATCGCACCGGTGCGTCCGAATCGCTCGAGCAGCTGGACGCCGCGTCGCCGCAGTCCGTCGTCGAGCCGTTCTCCGCCGTCCCGGCGCAGCGCTCGTCGTTCGGCATCGCGGCCACGGCGGAGGCGGAGGCGGAGGCGGAGGCGGCGGCGGCGGCGGAGGCGGCTTCCGCCTCCATCATGACCGTCATGAGCAGCCTGTCGTAATAGTCGTCGGACATGGCGGCTTCGTTCGTTTTCCAGCACATTTGCTGCACCATGTCGTCGGTCTGAAAAAAAAAAAATGAAAATTTCGGTTTTACACTCACACGCCACGTGTCGCGAACCGGCGGCGTTGGCTAACAGACGGTAACTTATAACTAGGGTTCGGGACTTATTGCACACAAATTGTAGGAAATATGCATGCACATATGCACTTAAAATATGCAACTAAAAATTACTTATTAGTTATTTTTTGACAACAATAACACACAATAAGGAATATTTGCGGAGAGCAAGAACTTTTTTTACAAGTCATAGCAGTACCAACTAGTTGTTGTGATTTATTTTCCATTTGATCTTGCTTACGTTTTTCGGCAGATTTATGCTTTTCTGTCTTCAAAATGTTGAGTAACCAAACATCGCCTATCTGTATTTATTTTCGTTTCGCAAAATTTACAAAATAAAATGATTCCATCACTTGAGAAAACTTTTTCTCAAACAAAAACTGTGTAGATATTATGCTATAAATAACAATTAAACTACCAAAATTGGCAAATATGCATTTCGTTCAGAAAACGGCCAAATATGCGAAAATATGCAATTAAAATTTTTGTATTTCAATCCGTCACGACTTAAAACAAATTTGAATCTTACTTAGACTATTATGCAGTCATTATTAAGCAATATGCAAATGCAACAAGTCCCGAACCCTACTTATAACTTATCTTATCTATAATATAAAAAAGATCACAAAGACGACTGAATTTCATCCTGCAGACTAGCGTCGAAACGTTTGAAAAAAATAAAAATAGTTTGAAATAAATTTCGCGAGAACGTATAGAATTCTCCGACGACGACGACGACGAGCTTACGAATTTGAAAATTATTAAAAACGTCAGTATTTTTTTGTGTCACTACGTTCCACATTGCGCGGTGTAAGGTTTGTTTTCCACGTAATAGGCATAAAGAGAAAAAAAATACGTAAATATATGTAAATAATAACGAGTTTTTTTGTTTTTCATTAAAATAAATTATCCACGTAGTTGACACTCGTAGACGAGTAGAATTTTATCTATCTAGTTTAAGACGAATGACACGACCGAGCTGAAAATTATCTAGACTTTTCCCAGCACCGGTTACGACGACGACGCGCGTTATTACATTAATATTATTATTATGAGTGTTTCTTTACGGACAATAAATACGGAAATCCTTACGACACAATGGTTTTTATACGCACAGTGCTCGAATTGAGAGAGGGGAGAGTACCTGTACTGATTTTTCCGAAATTTACCGTACTTCTAGCGTGTTTTTTTTTTCGGCCACTGTCGGTAATATATTGTTGCATTTTTATCTTGTCGATATTATTTCATCGATAATTTTTGTAATTTAAAAAGAATCATTTAGAATATAAATATGACGAGAGCTCGTTGTCCAAAAATAATTGAGTTGTACGATAAAGCACACGCAGATTTATAATTTATGGAAACACTCAAATGAACAGACGACGAATGTTTTTATGTATTTATTTCATTTATATCAATTTGTTAACAAATTATCGACGGAAACGTTGTTTTTTCTAATAGCAAACGGAGCACAAAACTCCCACTCGAATATACCGCGTTCGAATTATTACGATGGATTGAATTATTATGATTAGGGCTCGGAAGTTGATGACCTAAAGAACCTTAAAAAATGACCTAAAAAATTATGAATAAATGACCTGAAAATGATGGAAAATGACTGCAAAAAATGACCCAACAATTGTCAAATTATGATATAAAATGACTTAATAAACTAAAAAATGCAAAAAAATGACTTATTTTATATTTTTAAGAAAAAAAACCTTTTATTTAACATCTTGTTAAAAATTGTTATTTAAATATAAACCGTAAATACCCTACGAAAATATTTAAAACAAAATATAAAAATGATCCTAATTAAAAAACCTAATCAAATTTATTACATTGAACAATAAGTGCATGTTTGATATTTTCCATAGTAAATGACCTGCGATTGTCCGAAAGTAAATACTTATATTTCGAGAAACTTCTTTCTCAACAACACGCTACACGAGACGTTCGAATACTAAATTATATCATACAAAATATAGCGGCTACAATACGTGTTAGCTGTTATTGAAAAATAATCATTTTATTGTTTACAATAATACCCTATAAATATAAATATACGATAGTCTATAAAGTATAAACTATAAATACACCATATTTCAAACATTGCGAGATAAACAGCTACTGACCACGGCCAGTAATTTTAGTGTACCTAGTTATTTTCGTAACACTAACAACAATAAGCTATATTTAAAAGTTAAAATAAGATATTAGGTATATTTTATTTTTATGACATTTTCACATTTAATGAAAAAAATAAAGCATTAAATGTATGTAAAAGAAAATTTCGTTATATTTTAGAAAAATGACGTATTTGTCGAAAAAAAAAATGATTTAAAATGTAGGACCGTGATAAAATGATATAAATGAGAAATAAAGGCAAAAAATGCAAAAAAATGCAAAAAATAAAAATTTCAGATTATTTTAGTAGACCATCTAAATCGGATTTTTAGCTTGATAGATTAATGACTACATAAATTAAAAAAAAAAATGCAAAATGCATCAACTTCCGAGCCCTAATTATGATGTACGAAAATCTCTTACGCTCAAAACGATTTGACGAGAAATATTCGCATTGTGAGTTTATTACGTGTGTGTGTTGAGAGATTGCCGCGGCTGGCGATAACATTTTCGTTCGGAGACGTTCGGCCAAGAGTTTTCGGACTTGCGTATGAATATGAATACGCATTGACGCGTTGGAAAGAACGCGCTCGTGTGCGCGTCGTTTGCGTCGTGAAGTCGTGAGAACGGCATAATGACGTAGCCGGTAGGCACGCCGCCGCCGCCGCGCCGCGCCGCCCGTAACGTCGTCGTAAAATATTATTTACGCCGTCGTCGTCGACTGGGGCGAGAGAGTGAAGAACACCGCGCGTAATATAATGGTTATTATATTCATAGGCACGACGCGGGTTTATATTAACGAAGAGAAGAAAAAATAAAAACGAATATTTTTCACGTTCCAAACGGGTTTCGAGACTCGGCACGAGAAAAACCGGTTAATCCGAAAAGAAAAAACGAAATTGTTTTCGAACGTAAAAAGAAAATCGAAACTCATTTTGTACTCGAAAAAAAAACCGAAATCCGAAAAAAATCGAAACCGTTTTTCGAGCGAGCACGAAAACTCGAAATATACACATCGCGACCGATTTCGGTCGGTCCGGTACGTGTAATAATAATTTGTTATTTTGTTCTTTTGACGCTCTCTAATAATACTATAACTGCAGTGGTTTTCGTATTGACGAAAATTATTATCTCGACCTGAAAAACAACACGTCTAGTCGTCGAGAACGACCGCGTTGATTTTTCGAATTTCGAGTAATATTTTTCACGATAAACACGGTTTCGAATAGTAATTATTGTGCTTTTTATTATCCGGCGAGCGCGCGCGTACTATTTAAATTACCATAATAATAACACGTATGGCAGAAATGTTGTGTTTATTTTCTCTTCGAATCGTCTGCTGCTATTACTCTAGATTCGAGACGGAAGATTTTTCGTCGAGCACAAAAATCACACGTACGGGCGACGACGTCGTTTTAATCGTCTCGGAACAGAGATAATTATTATTACTACCGTCGAAGGTGCGCCGCCGCCGAGCTTGTTGCGATATCGCGGTCAATAATTATTATTATTATTACGACGCAGTCCGCGTCGTTTTAAACGAAAACGTGAATAATTCTGGACGACCGCGATAAATACGAGCGATTTTTTTTTTCTCTTCTAAATAATTATTTCATTACGAACGACGACGACGACGTGTTTTCGCGCCGTCGTCGTCGTCGTCGTTTTAAGTGCCCCGTGCGCCGCGTCGTATTTGTCGAGAGACAAACCACCGCGTGTCAACAATAACGTCTTAATCTATCGGTAAACACGTTTCCGTGCACAGACTGTGCGTGGTTAATCACCTACTCGTAGATCGGTAACGATCTTGTAGAACGCGATTTTTTTTCTTTTCCCAATCCGCAACGAGTGAACCGAATCGAATTTCGTTAAAGATTTATTTGTTTTAAACGGCAATCGAGCGTGATTACGAAATCCTTTGATTACGGTACTGTGCGGATTACAATACGATATTCTATAAAATAAATATCGGGCGACGGGCGTTCGACTTTCGACGAAAGCGGCGAGTCTCGGGATTTATCACACGTCGGAGTGTGTGTGTGTTTTTTTTCCCGTTCAATTCGTTTCGTGGCTCGTAAAAAACTCGGCCGTACGCACGTCGTCGGCGCGGCAACGATATACGATCGGCAGGAGAAGCGGGAGGAAGTGTTTTTTTTTTTTTACTTTCTACCGGACACTGCGCGTTCGTCACGCATGTTCCTTTCGAAACGATCGAATTCCCAATGCGTTGGCGGGCGTGGTCGCTCGCCGTAGTGACCACATCGTCCTCACAAGGTTATTTGAAGGTGGAATGTATAATATCATATACATTATAAACAGTCCGGCGCGATTACGTAATAGACGACGCACACGCGCCGTCGTCGTCGTCGTTAACGCGGACCGCGCGGTTAAAAGAAATCGTCGACCACGATCTCCATTATTACACACACCTGCACATTCGACTGTTTCACAGGAAAAACAAACGCGCGCGCGCGCGAACAACACGATTCTAGCGGAAGAAAATACGAATATAACAAATTTAACGAGAACGGCCGTTGTTTCGTCGCCGCCGCCGCCGCCGCCGCGATATTGTCGTGCGTTTGGACTCGCTAAAATCGCAGACGTCCTAGCGAAAACCTGCACACGCTCGCGCGCGTACTATACGTATACATATTATTACGTTGCGTATTAATAACACGCACGTCGTGTCCCTCTCGTCGACAGACGTATCGATTGCGTCTCGTCGTATGACCGCCGTTCCAAATAGTCTGACCGAGCAGCGCGTTATCATATTATAATATACGGCGGAATACGACGGACGTGATCGCAGTCGCCCCGCCAGAGGACGGTGCTTTTTTTTGCCCATTTTTCGCCGCCGACGACGAATTTTTCACATCGAAAACACACACTCTGCACCCGAAGCGGCGGCGGCGGCGGCGGCGGCACACAATAACGATATTATTATTATTATTAATGGTGGTCGTAGAAAAACAAACGCGAAGAAAAGCGGCGGCGGCGGCGGCGTAATAAAATAGAAATCTCGTCCGCCTCGGGCGTGCGGAATAATTTTAATTTTTTTATTTTACGACGACGACGCGAAAACCTGTTCCGTGCCGCCGCCGCCGCCGCGATGGAATGTGGGGCGCGCCCGGGCGTTTCCCTCGCACGCGGCACAATCGCTATGCCGCCGCACCCAACTGTCTCGAGTCTTGTTGCGTTAAGACTTTATTACAGCGACGAATATAAATATAGATTGTTTGGCTGATTTTTTTTTTTTTTTTTTTCAACAAGTTTTTTTTTTGTCCGACGCGCACACGTCACGCCGCGGTGGCCCCCCTCCCGCCGAACGTTACACGACCGGCGGGGTATTGTAACGAAAACGATTGTTCGGGCGAGAATGAATACATCGCGAGTACGAGAACGCGCGTCTCGAAATCCGTGCACGTTTTCGACGATATTATTAACGTTTTCCACCCGGCCGAAAGAGTACAGTGGTGTGCAGTAATGACTAGGGTACACTGCAGTACCTACCGGGGGACGTCGTACGGACGACGCGAGAATATATTACGTATGTATTCCAAACCCGAATCGAACGCGGCCGCGCTCTCAAAAGTTGGCGACGGTCGTTTCAAAGTCATCGGATTCGATTGTTAGTAAATATAATATGTATATATCATGTGAAATGGGCGCCGCCACCGTGTCGTCACGCGATCTCGACGTGAGATACGACGCCTATAAATAGCACGCGTTCGATTATTTCGAAAACCACGATGAATATTAATACGATTATTATTATTATAACGTATAGTGAATGTTTTCAGTCGCGTTTTGAAATTCGCTACGAAAGACTGAAAGACGAGAGGGGGCCGCCGCGCAAAACAATTAAAAATAATGATAAAAGCGACAGATTCGTCAGAGTCTAATCTAAACGATATGATATTATTATATTTACCGAGCTGGTCGTCGTCGTCGTCGGAGGATCGCACGACGTTGTGGGCGGCGGCGGCGGCGTGACGGACGGCACTTGGGCCGCGGTCGGCGGGCTGTAAGCGATTTCGGCGGACGCGGCGGAAAAGTATCCGCCGTCGACGACGCTCTGGTCGAACTGGCCGCGGTAGTCGTTGCAAAAGTCGTCGGCGCAACAGTTGTCCACGATGTTGTCGATGTCGTCGTCCGCCTCGACGTCCCGGTGCTGCTGCTGCTGCTTCTCCGCGGCGCACGAGAAAAAGTCCGGGACGCCGCCGGCGGCCGCGGCCACCATGCGGTCCAGCCACGACGGCGAGGCGGGCACCGAGGCGCCGCCGCCGTACATCAACAGCTCGTCGTCGGCCACCTGCCGCTTAGCACCGTCCGCGGACAGCAGCGGCGGCGGCGGCGGCGGCGGCGCGTCCGTGCGACGCCGGCCGCCGTATCCTTGTCCTTCCTCGTCGTCCGGCCCGAAAGCCGCGGTCCTCGGTCTGCGCCGCGCCTGCCGCGCGGCCGATGTGGGCACGACCACGTCGTCGCCGTCGTCTTTCTCGTCGTTTTTACCGCCGCGCAGCATTTCGATCAGCAGCCGATGTCTGTTGGATCCTTTGTCGTCGGTCGCCGCGGTCGCGGTCGCGGTCGTCGTCGTGCAGACGGCTTCGGTGGTGGATTCCACCACGGCCGTCGAGTCGCTCGGCCGCGCGGGCGACAGCAGGAGCGCGAGCGCGGGCGGCGGCGCCGTGGCGGTCAACAGCGATCTGAGCAGAGTGGTTTTCGCGGCTCCGTCGCCGTCGTTGGACGACGCGGTCGGGCTCGTCGGCACCACGGCCGCGGGGCTGCCCCGGGGCGATCGGCCGCAGTTGGTCGTCGTGGTCACGGCGGCGGCGGCGGCGGGTTGTTGCGCGTCGAAAATCGCCGTCGGTTTCACGTCCTCTTCGGCGGCCGCGCCGAAGAAACAAATGTCGTCGTAGATGGACAACAGCTGCTGCAAGTCCAACTGTTGGTGTTGCGCGGCGCTGGCCGCCGCGGTCGTGGACGTGGCCGGCGGGGAATATTTCTCTTGGCCGTCCGAGGTGGTGAGCACGGCGTTCGCGTGCACCGTGACGGTCGCGGAAATCGCGGCTGCCGGCACGCGACAGTCGGCCGACGAGGCGTCGCTGAAATATCCGTCGCCGCCGCCGCCGCCGCCGGTGCCGTTGATCAGCAGCGACAGGTCGAAACCGTCAAATTCGTCGCCGCCCACGTCCATTTGATCGTGCTGCTGCTGCTGCTGTTGCTGTTGTTGTTGTTGTTGTTGTTGTTGTGCTTGTTGTTGTGCTTGTTGTTGTGCTTGCAGGGAAGACGACGACGATATCTGTTGGTGTTGGTCGTGCGTCTGTTGGGCCGCCGCCGAGGTCCACCACCAGAAGTCCGTGGTCGCTTGCGGTTCCTGCTGCTGCGGATGTTGCAGATTTCCCATCATCGCGGCGTAACAGTCGGCGCCGTCACTGAGTATCATCGCGGCCACCGCCGGGGCGCGATCCGCGTCGTAACAGTTGACGAACGAACGACGGTCGTCGTGTCACACTACGCCGCCGAAAGAATCTGTTGACAAACGAACGGACGCGGCGAATATTATTACTACGTAATTCGATCTTACTAATTAAATTGCGAAACCTATGCGAAATTCATTACGCATCGAAACGCTGGCGGAGTTCTTGTTGTGAACAAATCGTTGGCGGCGGAGTCGCGAGTGTACGTGAGAGAAAAAAATAAAAAAAAAACGGCAGCGGTTTAGTGACATAGATTTCGCCGCCGCCGCCGCCGCCGTCAGTCGCGCGCTCTCTCTTTTGCCGTCCGCAGCAACGGCAACGCTGTACTAGTATAACCCACTATACATCGTATATTATTATGGCGGTGGTGGCGGAGGAGAGAGTGTGCAGACAACGCGTGCGTACGAGCGCGCAATGTACGCGGTGTGAACACTACCCGAACGTGCGGGTTACGACGATTGTGTGTGTGGTTGCGGTGGTAAAAAAATACGAGGAGGAGAAAGGATGGCGGAAAGAAGAGAAAGCCGCCGCCGCCGCCGCCGCCGTCAGGATGACGTGTCTCTCAAAGTTTTTACGACACGTGTACTGTATATATGTGATGCGATTATTATTCGCGGTAAAAGTTACCTAAACGCGCAAAATATTCGTCAACACGGCAAAATCGGTTCGACGCAAACGAACCGTGTCGCCACTTAAAGTCGTCCGACTCGCGTTAAAGTCTCTGTTTAACGCGTTACACGTCGATTACACACGAGCTCTATATAATATAATACTATTCGATACGAGAATTATCTCGAATTACCTCTACGCAGTATAAACGAATGAAAAACATAACGTTCGCGCGCAATAAAACAACGCGTGCTGCTGTAGCACAAGATCTCGTGAACTAAATATAGAAAAAAATTCCAGAAATAATAATATACGCGTTTACTCACGTCGGTGGTTGCGTCGTACAGTCGTCTGGAACGAACGGCGGCGAGAGACACTTCCGGCGCGGCGATATTTGCGACGAGAGACTAAAAAAAAAAACAAAACGCGCGTTTCTCGATCGCTTTTCGTCGAAACAACCTCGTGTGCCGCCGATGCGCGGTGGTCCTGGTCGTCGCCCGGCTGTAACAGGAAAGATATTGCGGCTCGCCCGGTCTCCTCTCTCGTTCGACGGTGGTGTGTGTGTGTGCGCGTACGTGCGTGTACGAAACCGCTTGCATACTACGTCTGTACTGAATATCGAGAGATTGTGCCCGCGACAACGACGGTGCGGATATTATGCGCCGATATACGTAGGTAGCGAGCGATTGGTCGCCGGATCGACGGCGGCAGAGGTAGTGGAGGGTAACATTCTTAACCGAAGGCGGCGGCGGCGGCGGCGGTCGAGAAAACAACTTCTCCCCCCGGCCCCGCGCTTGCACGCAGTGTGTACGCCGCCGCGCGCTACTACTTGGACCGCCGCCGCCGCCGTCGCTTTCTATTCGCACGGTTTTGCGACCGCGGTCCCAACAAGGTACTATCCACTGGATATTATATTAGGAAAACGTAAGTGTGTACGTATTCGAGTTGACAATTTTCTTCACCTGTTCTCCGAGTGGTTTCGCGAACATAATATTATAATGATGACACGATCGATTCGTCCGCGATAATTATTTTATTATTATCGCCGTGCGAGTATTATGCCGTTGACCCGCGCAGACGATAGGTCTGATTATTGTCTGTTCGGCGCAATATTAATAATTATCGACAAATCGCTGCGGTGTGCGTTCGTTTTTTTTTTTTTTTAACAGATCGAACAAGATATTTTTGACAGAAGACGACGAACAACAGTGTCCGTCGTAAAAAACAGATACGTTTACGCGACGACGACGTTGTTGTGGAAAAGAAAAGAAACGCGATTTTTCGGACAGTTTATTTTTCCTTTCTTCAAAACGTCTTTTATAAGTAGTTACTTATCCTACGATTTCAGTTACACCGCTTGGTCTCAATAGATTTGAAAAAAAAAAGAAGAAAAAATCAAATCGTTGTTTTGACAAATTGACGGTGACGGCGGCAATAACCGGATTTCTCCTCCTCCTCCTCCTATTTCTGCTATAATATACTCCATTTCTGTTCCATAGAATCTCGAGGTCATGGATATTCAAAACATCGACGTGCGCTGTGCATAATAAATTATAATAATATTGTCTTGCGTAGAAAAAAAAAAAAAAATGAAAAAATCACGGGCGAAGTATATAGGCGTGTACCCGCGTGTATATTTGTTTGCTGTGTCGTACGGCAGTGACGGCGGCGACGCGCGATATTCGTCCGTTTTCAGGGTTCGATTTAAAATATCATCATGACGCGAAAACCTCGACTGATCTGCAATGAAAATCAATAATTGGAATATTACAATAATAATATTGTTACGTTCGTTAAAACAATAGTACGCATGCTTATGGTACTTACACACATTTTCATTGTACAATTACGTAACTATCTATCGCCTACGCAGTAGTATAAATATTACTTCATTGATACCGATTTTACCGTGTTCACGAGCGATATACGTCATTAATATTACCTACTTAATATTTTATCCGCAATCGAGCATTATTAACAATTCGACTTAGTCATAGATGCTATTAAAATTAGCATTAATTGGACGATAAAAATATACATATAATATGCAACACATTTTCAATTATACCGTACGATTTGTACAGCCAAATAGGCGAGAGGGACGCGATTGCTTGGATTTACAGTGCCTCTTGAGGTTTTTCTTCTATTGACTTTTATCTCTGACTGGATAATTTTGTATTATATTATGTATTTCTGGACTAATTTCGACGTCGAAACGGCGATTTTTTCCACGTCGTCGTCGTCCGAAACACTTTAACGTAATATACGTGTAATAATAATATCTCCACCATTGTCACTGCAGTGTATTGTCAACATTTTTTTATGCGAAACCTCTGTCGAGAAGCAGTGCCACTACCTGTACAGAGGCGGGTTAATGTTCTAGGGCTACAACAACGCCCATATTTAATGGCCGATTACAATACGAGAGGGGAGTGGTCGGCCGATCAACCCCTTCGGTCCGGGCTTTTTCTTTTTTGTGTAATCGTAACGCTCCATTGTTGTTTTTACAACGTTATTATTGGCTGGTTACTATTAGAATTTCACACGGTACGAATTCGCAATAAATATTATGTTTATCAAAAGGCCGAGTTTGTGTTGATTTGTATGAATATGACAAATAATTCGTCTTGCTATTTCTAGATTCGCAATAGCTTAAAAACACGTCATTTCAATCTCAATTATTATTAAATAATAACTACCATTATAGATATTACTTAGTAGTAAACCGTAAATTCGTCAGCAAGAAAGTATACTTCATGTTGATATTATACATTTAAAATAATGACCAAGTAAAAGTTAAATTTGAAAAACAAAAACGAACAAGTGAACTACTAAAACCAACAATTTGCCTTTATTTTTCCGTTCTTTTTCATCCAAAGTTTGCAATTATTATTGCGAAAACATTTTTAACGAAAAACGCCGTGAGAAGATGGTGTAAATTTTAATCTTTTGTTTGGATATATATGTCTTGATGACGGGGAAAAAAAAGAAAGCTGCAATATCAATAGAATTTGATCTGTAATAATTATTATCACTGTGATGGTACTGCGATTTAAATACTAGAAGTGCAATTAAAACTCATATAAGAAATAAATCAATACACAATACATATTAGTCATAGTAAACTACATCTAAGTACTTTTATAACTACAAATGTAATAAGTTATTTTATACTTTTTATCACATTTGTACCTAATTAAAGTTTTAATTATATAATTATTAATACATATATTATTTTTATTTAATCGACGATATTATATTTATATATAATTTAAAAGTTAATTTTGAACTTACAGGTCATTGCTAAATAAAATAAGTAGGTAAAAAAATATAATGTATAATAATTATAAGTTAGAAAATAATCGTGTACATAAAAATATCTTTAAAACCACTAATCAAATACAATATAAGACTCGTAAGTATCACATCGCATTTTTAAAATTTACATAACGTCCGAACAATTTCGGAAAATCTATTCGTAAAATATACAAATGATGATAAAAAATACACACATTAAACGTTGCTTTTACTGTTAAAACAACTCCTCGGGTCGACCGACCAATAATAATAATATATCGACTTGATTTTATGGCCGTTCATAATAGAAATCGTCGTCGGGCAGACTTAATGTGTTGTTCGGACGTTCTACAGTAACGCCGAACCGCGAGTACCCAAAGTACCAACCGTACGAAAAGGTACAACCGTTGTTGATTTCGCCCGTCGAGGTTAGATCCGAGGCTAGACTCGGAGAAAAGAGTATTTAGTAATTTTAATAAATTACTTTACACATTCAATAATATTTTCTTATTATCGTAGTGGAGTATTTATTTTGTTTTATTTTTTATAAATCAATTAATCGTCGTAGGTGTCAGTATCGACAACCCGTCACAGAGAACAGCGGGATTTGTGCGATAAAAGCGATCCGGCAACGAGTAATACGTATCTGAAAATGAGACGGACGTCGTCGGCGTTTCTTTGTCCGCAAATAGACTACTGACGTCGATCGACGCCCACGTTTTGGTACTGAAACTATACAAGCTAACGAGTATGGACTGCACACGATCGATATAGTCAATAGAGGCAGCAAGCATACTTGTGTATGACGCCGAATGAAAAAAAGTGACGAGACCCGATATCCGAGTTCGAATGGAAAAATGCCATCCCGAGGACGTTCGATCGTTGTAAAAAAATAATTACGCGAATTGATATTATAAAACCGTGGTCACTACTTTATTATAATTACTCGTTTGAACGAGATTATTGAGACGAACGCGCGTTTGCGAAAACAGTACGCACACAAAACGGCCTATATTATATTATCATATAATCGATACGCGATCAATTTTACTGATTAATAAAATCAAACTTTGTCCGAAACGAATGTTGAAAATATCATTGGTAAAGGAATCGAATTGATTTTCGTTTTCCGTCGTTTGTTCGATAGAAAAAAAGAAAAAAAAATCGATTTCGAGCGAATAATAATTGCTACTATTCTCCAAGTACCTACCACGGAAAAGTATTATTATAATTATTATTTACGTGTCTTTACGTAACAATTACCAAATGATATTGATACGTCGCAGCTGCTATAATATGAATGACTCATTCAATGAGAAAGTGTAAATTAACATACGTTCGATTCGATTCCACAAAGTCGACGAAGACGTGCATTTTTTAAACATTACCCGCGGGTCAGTGCCAAAAAAACATACATTACATCACGATTGTCACGTCAATAATTATATTTAAATATATTATTTAATCTGAAATAATAATCCATAACCTCAAGACGTCGACCGAAAATGTGAGACTATTTGATAATAATATTTATGCGTTTTCGTAATTTTTTTTTTCTCTCACGAGAAAGTGGTCGTATATTACGTATTAATAAAACTATTGATTTTTTTTTTTTCATCAAATCTGACCCCGATTGAATCTTAGATCCGACGATTCGTAATATTCGTCCGAGTATTTATATTTTTCTTATATTCTAGAGCAGCGGTTCCCAAACTTTTTTTTCCGCGGTGCCCTTTTTTGGAACAAATTCAGCCGCGGTGCCCTATTTTGGACAAAATTTAACCACGGTACCCTTCTGTGAATAACACGAAAGACGGAACAAAAAAATAAATAAATACTCATTGATAGCCAATTTTATTGATTTTATTAAACCTAATACAAACTAAGCATTCCCGAGCCAAGTACACAACTATAACTTAATTATAAATTAATGCATTTTTAAAGTTAAAAAAAAAAAAAACATACATAAATTTTTAACTATTTGCTATGGGCCGTAGAACGCGGTGCCCTTAGAAAGTGCTCGCGGTGCTCCTAGGGCACCACCGCGGTGCACAGTTTGGGAACCGCTGTTCTACGAGCATTGCACGTATCTAGTAATACCTAGACTCGAGACTGATTACGAAATAAGACTTGGACTTCAACTAAAATCTAAGATGTGTTTCGCCCGATCTCGACTGTAAATAAACATTACATTTACGCATACTATAATTAGACGTGTGCGTATCTCAAATGTATGACGATATTGTGTATTCACTTACATAATTAAAATAAACGATTTTACGACTGTTATCAAAACACAAAACACAAAAAAAAACAGGTAGATGGTTTTTAACGAGTAAATATACGTCTATAACTCGATGAATTAAATACCTTCCACGTAGATTACGATTGAGCGGCCGTTGTGAAACCGTAGCTATAATAATAATTCATCGATAGAGCTTATAATCGCAAGGCAAATAACGTATCGTACTTACGTACGTACGTACGTACATACGTACGTACCCACACACAACACGGGGGGAACTTGAAATTACGTGGGCACTTCAAACAAGAGTTTGTCACACAACACGACAATCGACACGTTATAATATCGAACGCCACCGTGAAGTATTTACGTTGTATATTATGATGGGAATTACGTAACGGGTAATTATAAAACGGATGGCAAATTTGTTTTTCAATAAGACACTAGGACTGTCAATGGGCGAAAAAAATAATAAAAAAAAAAAATAATAAAATAAAAATATATAGGACAAAAATAATTGTGCGTTATTTACGACACGTAACTGTAATTGTTACAATATCAATTCGCTCGCAAATTCAAGTCCATTATGTCTCGCTCTAGCAGATAAGGTATAAATATATTATTAATAATTGTGCACATTATAATATACGACTGAAATGATATTATTTTCGACCGACCCACTTATCGGTCGTTTTGTACCGTATGCTCGAAAATCGGCGGCGCGCAGTATTGCCGAGTATTATGCTCGAAAATCGATCGGATCGTCGGACCATCTACCCAGTTCGAACTGATATTAATCAAATAATCAAAAAAAAAATGACCTAAAAAATTACAAATATTTGTTTAAATTAACAAAAATACGATTTTTCAATAAATTTTTTACTATAAAATTCTATATTAATTTATCAAAGCTTACCAATATATCAAAATATGACATAGAAATGACGAAAAATGCCCTTAAAAATGAAATGAAATATATTAAATAAATAATTAAATGAAAAAATTACAAATATTATTAAATGTATGGTAATTTCCAGGTTTTAAGTTATCGGCATAATGGTCGACAAGGAACGATGAGAAGTGAACTAGTGTGTATAATCAGTAAAAATGACTTAAAACGTGGGAAAATGACCTAAAAATGTCAAAAAATGCAAAATGCATCAACTTCCGAGCCCTAAATTATTATGAGTTTTCTTCGAGAACGTTTCGGTCGTTTTCCAAACGATGTTTTCGTGAAAACCGTTTCCGACGTATTTCGATTATTATTAAGAGTTTTTACTCGTTTCGTTTGACCATTAGTTTCGAACGAACGACAGAATAATCGTTTTTATTGTAAAACATTTCAAACGAAATTAATCGACCGAATTAGTCGTTGAACGCTATTGCGTAGATACTCGGACCGATTAAAAATTTCTCCACGTTCTCGTTCGAATTAATATAGACGTCCAATTTATTCGCATGAAACGTACACTATAACCTGTTCCATATTTTTATAACTACTATACACTCGTATCGTTTTATCAAATGCGAAAACAGTGCGCCCCTCGCTCTGGAAAACGAAAGTGACATATTATATTTAACAATATAAACGTTATAAACATAAATACTTTGTATTATTACCGAATACGCGGTGTCGTATTGCACTTGTTCCGCATCTGGGACGGGCCCAGCTATTTTCAATCATTTTTGTCACAACGTCTTTATTTAACGACGATGTTCGCGTTCTCTTCGTTATATTTCTCAATGAATTTTCCCTTTTCTCTGCAAAGTTTTTTTTAAAACTGTCGTATTATTACGTAATACGATTTACTACGTTATTATAGTGACATTTAATTATTGTTTTTTCTAAAACATATTATTTCATCGTATCGCGTTTGACATTGTTTACGCGTTTCTAAATATAATAATTATTGAATTCGAATGGAAAACATGAAAAAATCTCCGTGGACATTTTTTTTTATTAACTTTGATTCAGAACGAGCGTTATGATTTTTAATATTTTATTTATTTATCGTACACGACTCGTATGTCGTGTTATTTTAATCGCTGCAGCGACATGTGAAAGTCCTTAATGTGCATTTTAAATGGTTACTTATTATAACGACGCCGTCGCGTTTACAAAATATATAAATGTAATCTACTGATAATATTTTATGTATTGAAATTATTTTGTTTTGTTTTTTGTTTTTTAGAAACAACAGTATAATATACGCAGTGCGACGCTATTGAAACATCAAACGCACTTGTTTTCCTTGTAAACCATTTAAATTTATGTTACGATTTAATTGGTACATTCGTTTTTCAAGCAGTATAAATTTGTTGTTGTTTACTTGTTGTACATAAATTATAACTTATCCCCGAAGAATGTAATATCTATTAACGTAACAACATATTATTTACAAAATGAATTGGCGGTATACTCGTTTATAAATAATATTGTATAACAATATTGTGTCGTTTTCGATCTGTACTTAATGTTCGGCACGACATTTTGTAACGTGTAATACGTTTGATTCGTTTTACTGGAGAGATAACGATAAATAATACCAAATGCCTACCTACAGTCAACGATGCTACTACGGTAGAAACGTGGCGGCGGCGGTTTCACTCGTCTCGTCGTCGCAGCTTTCGTGGAAGCTGTAGAGCCGCTGTTTTTGGCCTATTTCATTCGTCTTGGTGGCGGCGCGACGTGAAACACAACGACAACAGCGTCTTTCTACCGCGCGTGCATGCACTCACTCACGTAGACGACGACGTCTCGTCGTTTCGGTTCTCTAAATGCTTCCATACTGGTAATACCTATAAGCAGGTGTACCCGGTACGTTTATAGGAACTACTCATCTCGCGGGCACCGTAAAAGTGCGTTTGGCCCGACATCGTCGTGTCGATTTGATATCACGTCGATCGCGCCAAAGCAGGCTGAAACGGTAGACTACTCTATAGCAGTTACTGATAGATGATCAGCAAGGCTCGGAACTTTATGCACTAAAAAGTACTCAAATATGCGTTAAAAAAACATCATAATATGCGGTAAAATATGCAGTAAAAATTTGGGAAATATGCAAAAATATGCAATTTATTGAATAATAAATAAATATACAAACGAAATTTGAAAATTAAAATCAAGTACCTAAATGAGAGAAAAAATAATTTAAAAAAAATAAACTTTTTGCACACTTCCTGTGTGTATACTGAATTAATATAAAATAGTAAATACTGATAACGACCTAATGGTTAAACTTAATTCTTTACAAATTACCTAGGTTATATAATTTATTTAAATCCACTATTTCGAGTTCTCAGTACTAGAAATGATATAAATATTATTGTTAAATGCATTGGGAGCAATACAATAATAGCCGTTGTCGTATTTTTCAATGGATTTATTTTGTAATATATCTAATATTTTTTTGTTAACTATAAATTTGTAAGGAAAAAATATTGTTTTCGTTAAATCTATGAAATATGCATGAAAATGTTCTAAAACCTACAATATGCAAATTCGTACAAAAAGTAACGAAATATGCAAAATTATGCAACAAAAATTGTTGTATTTGGAATATACATACTATATGGATCAAATTTGTATCGAACTAGAAGTTCAATATGCACTTTCTAAACAAATATGCAAATGCCTAAAGTTCCGAGCTTTGAATTGATCAGATTCGACTAGGCGTACGTGTACTACCGTAATATACGTAACATAACGCGTACAGAACGATCGAATCGACGAGAGCGCATAATGTCTGAGTTCAATAATTATTACGAATCCGTGTGTGTCGATTTCATTGTTATAATAATAATTATCCACTCGATCGTATTATTACGTGACAAACAAATACGGTAACACGCATTATAATGACGAAAAACGGTTGGCGATAATAATTATGTCGACGAGAGGGTAATTTTATATAACACTGAAACTTTAGTAATCCCAACGATATGCGTGTGTTTAATAGACGTATAGATGCGACGACGATAACTCGACGACAATAATAATTATGCGTCTATAAACTGCATAGCGTACTATATACACCGCAGATTATGCTCGCTCGTTTTTGCACTGATCGTAGTCTTTATCTCGGAAAAATATTAACGACTAACAAATTATTGTGTAACGTACCATGTGAAAATTATTATCCGAAGATTACTCCTGCATTTCGTATGTTTTACTTGTGTGTTTTAAAATGCGTTGAAAACGTATTTCACAGTAAAACGTACAATACAATAAAGTCTTGCACGAATAACGCAGAGAAAGAGAAAGTTTTCTTAACCGAGTTTTCTCATTTCTTTTGAAACACTCTAGAATTCGACCTTCGAGACGACGACGACGACGAATAAACAACAAAAATAAAATATAAAAACCAAACGCGTGTACAAACACGACGTACTCGCGTGCGAGGACAGATTGTACGTCCGTGTACATTTGTTTACCGTGGAAAGCAGTGACGGCGAATATTTTGATACGATCGATAATTATTTGAGGCGGTCGGTATGGCAGGAGTTGTGTATTGTGTATTGTGTATTGTGCCCAACACGTTGATTTTTCAAACTCGTTTCGGTATGGAAAAAAAAATGAAAATCTACAGCCAAAATGCTACGATTTCTTTTGTTACTTTTCGCATAGTATGTATGCTCAATATTTGTTAGTAACCAAAAACGCCTGCAAACGAAATATTCTATTTAATTCCGAAACTACATTTCGATTTTTATGTTCTTCACTTAAGTAATGTTAGAAATTCCGTTACAATTAAAAATTATTATCCACAAGCCAAAACACACGACTTATATCTATAACACGCCATCGTTTTCAGCAAAATGTTCGATATACGATTTAAATGGTCGACTTTAATTATTCATCACCCCTGTTTGACTCCTCGTATAGAATGTAGACGATCGTTTGACACGCAAATATTCAAACAACTCATTGCACGCGAAATTATTTTCGACAAGAAATCATTCTTTTCCAGTTAGCACGTTAGCACGTTATCACGTAGCACTGGAGATTGTTTCACCGCATTCGTCGTCGAGATGGTTAAAACCAAAGGCTAGAAAATATGTATGGGTGAGTGGGAATTGGATAATTTTAATTTGATTGGATGAAAAAAAAAAAAAATGAAAAATTCGGTTTAGTTTAAACATTACATAATAATATATAAATATATTTCAACATGATACATTTTTAATCATAGGTATACATTAAAAAATTTCGTATATTTTCGTATTTAATCGGTCGATTGAAATACGTTAAACATGGCCAAGTATGATGTTTTGAACAGGTAAAAATAATATGCAAAATAATAATGGTAATAATATTACGATGATGCATTGTTATGATATAAATATCATATTATTTTCACTGTTGCAATATGAAAAGTAAATCGATCTAAAATAATTTCATAAATATGACTTCTTGAACAATAATTAATTTTCGTAAAAACATAATATAAACCTACACGTATAACAATAAAACAATGAAGTAATAAAAGTACAATAATAAATAATATTACATAGTAAAAATCAAGACTTAATACCTACGAAAAATTCCATTACTTTTATTGCGTGCACAATATTCACACGCGCGAGTACAATACAAGACATGGCGTTTTTCAATAAAATAAAATATACGAGTGGAATGATCCACGTTTTCAAACATGAACGCTATTTTTATCATACGTAGCCGAAAATCAATTAGACAATATCATATTGTAATCACAGTATGCGTTATTATATATCACAAATCGTAGAAAAAAACACAATGACGATATTTATAAATATTATCCGAACTAATAGAATTGCATGTAATAGTTTTACAAATACAACAATTTTGAGACGCAACAACTAGAAATAATTTGTCAGTGTATGTTTTTGTGTAAGTGCTGGTGATATATATATATAAAAAGTTATTTACTTTTTTCGTCACAAGTTAATATTCTGATATCATTGTTGTATAGAACTGGTAGTGTTTGCAAAGTGTTCCACGTTATTGGATCCGTAAAACGCAATAATGTCTATCAGTGAGGCGTACGCTCCGAAAACCAGAGCCATCAGAGCGATGAAAACAATCGTCACGTCCTTAGCGACTATTAACCGACTCATACCCTTTGTCTTGCCCACCGAATCGTTACAGTCGGCCTTTTCCTTTTGTTTCCACTGCACGCTGTCGCCGTATTCCAGATCTCCCGACCCGAACGTGCCGTAATCGTCGCCGTCGAATTCCAAATCGTCGTCGAAATCCGACTCTTTAATGTCCGCCTCTTCTTCGTCGTCGTGTTCCCAAAAGGCGACCAGATGGATGACGGCCGGACACAACAGGCCCAACGTGGAAAACAGAACGGCGCCGAACAGCGATATGACCGGCGACAGGTTGGGTACCGCGGCGGAGATGAGCACTGCGTAAACAAACGTGTAAATCGCGCGTAAATATATTATGTATTATGAACATGCTCGCGGAAACTTTTAGAAAAAAAAACAAACAAAATCATATAATAATATGGTACTGTACATGTGCCCACGATCATGATGGCTCGCATTATGTAGTACATGTTGTCCACGGACTCGTCTTGCACGTCCATTTCCACTTCGGGTTGTCTCTTCTCGTCGATGACGACGGTGCTCTTTGTCGATATCACCGAGTTCATGGTCGCGATACTGTCGCTTATGCAGTTCACGGATATCGAGGACACCCCTTTGTTGTGCATGGCGTCGGACGGGTACTTGGATTTCGACTTGAGTTTGCGCAGCCACGGCGCCAGGTGAGACCAAATGATCTCGCTGGGCACGCAAAATTGCAGACCGTACGAAAACAGCACCGACAACGTGACCATTATCTTGATGATCTCGCAAAGCCTGGAGAAACAATCGAATAGAGAGGTTAAACACGCAAAACTCGCGGCCGCGACGCGTGTTATCGCGCGACGACGGGGACGTACAAATCGTTGGGCAGGTTCAGGGTGATCGAGCCCTCGGTGGTGTCGCCGAAACGCAAATACCCGAGAAAACCGGCGACCGAGTACAGGGTGACGACCAACGCCATAGCGCCGTTCAGAACGCCGCACGGACGAGCCCGGAGGAAATACTCCGGATGACGCATCGAGTTCTCGATCGGCAGCACCTGATAAACATGACGCGCGCGTGCGGAATTAATATCGTCTGGAAATCGATTTATCGAGATCACCGTGCACTTACGGTGCCGATGCCCTCCATGGCGAACACGACGGTGGCGAAAAACAGCGGCATGCGGGCGACCGGGGCGATCCAAGGACGGGATCCGATGTCGGGCAGCGGGACGGACGCAGCCAGGGTCGCCTTGTCCGCGAACGGGCTGATGCCGGTCACCACCCACGTCATGGTGCAGCCCAGACCGACCAGTATGAAGGTCGTGCCGAGGGCCGACAGCGGGACCAGCACCTTGAGCGTGCGTATGATCCCGAGGGGGATGAGCGGTACGGCGAGCGCCAAGATCCAGACGCGGATGGAAAAGTGCCACTCCGGGGGCGTGTGATTCTCGGCAACCTATAGGCGAGAGAGAATAAAAAGTATAATATTATCATCGCATATATCGTGCGAGACGGTTTTCCTCCCGGTATATCGCTCGGTTTAGGCGAGAAAAATATAGAAAAATACCTGTTTGAACGTCGCCGCGATCAGTATGACGTACACGCAATTGCCGAAATAGTAAGTGCAAAACAACGCGGCATTGACGAACCCTCTGTTTAGAATATCGTTTAACGTGTTTTGGCCGACGCGTCGAACGCACATGTCGGAAAACAAAATACACACACACATTATATAGTTAGACTGTTCGAAACGTTCTAAAATTTATATATTATTACTACTACTACTGCTACTACTACATCGGGACATCGACATACTACAGTTGTTTCGAATGTACATCGTCTTGATGTAAAATGTAAAAAAGTAAGCATCTAAAAACTATAGAATATTATAATTAGGAAACGTAAATTTAAAATGTCACAAGCTCCTCTGATGCTATTGTCAGTAGTAATAGTAGTAGTAGTAGTAGTTTGTAAAAATCAACACGTTGTTATACCTTGCGAACGAGGCCCAAGCGCGAAGTCGGTGTGGACCGGTATTAAACGCGGCGGCGGCCGTGTCGGCGAATCCTAGAGCCGGTCGGCGGGTTCGTCTGCATAGACTTTGCGAACACAACACCTGCGAAATAATCAAGAGTTTAAAGAGTAAAACGAGTGTCGTCCACTCGAGTCCACGTGCGCACACACAATACGCACAGTGTTTTTTTTTTTAACTAATATGTAAGTATACGTATAAATATACGGTTTAATATTATGTAAACACAGAACCTTGAAATAAGTGCATTGTCATTATACAGAACGGTCGGTGCTCGTTTGGCGTTGAGCTTTTATTTTGTGTCCGACTCGTGCACAGTACAAAAGTTTTGGACTCTTAATAAAATAACCGTCGACGATTTCGGCGCTACATAATATAACGGGCCTATTCGACTTACCAGAAGATAGATGCAATGCGAGCACAATATTCCGATACACGCCGTTCCGACTAGACCGAAAATGAGACCGCCGTTTTTGAACGCATTCGGCATGGCTAGAATACCGGAGCCGAGGCTACTCTTTATCAAATGCACCAGCGCGCCGGTAGCACTGTGAAACAACAGCAACAAACAATAAACGACACGTGCCTACGCCCCGGACGGACGTGATAATAATATCAGAGCGAGTAATAGCTCTGCAGTAGTAACTCACGTGGTCCCGTTAGACTTATCCCTCATTTCGAACGGGTCGTATCGCCGGCGTTTCTCGTTAGTCCTGCCACAGTGTCCTCCTGTACCACCAATGTTGCCGTTGTAAACGCTTCCATTCATAATGTCTCCGCCACTTTTCGTCGAATTTGATAAGTTCTCCATACTGCAATGCCAAACACCAGAACGGTCAAAGTTCAGAGACGCCGAGACAAGTAAACGTGTAACTTTTATCAGTAAACATCGGGTCGGTTACTTTTTCATTTATTTCTCTTTTTTTTCTCTTCTTTTTACATCGAGTTAATTTTTTTTATAACGGCCAAATTTTGTTCGAGACGATTTTTATTTTATCATAATAATATATATTGTTTAGGCCAGTCGATTAGTATCGCTATAAAATAATTTCGTAATGTATTTCATTCTTTTTATAATAATATGATAAAAATCGCACGATTATTTTTCACGAGACGACTTCGAAAACGAATAAAACAAACTTTTTATTTACGGAACAAGTAGTAATAGTTATTTGTTACTTAATTATTTCGATTTAAACGAGTTGAAAAATTCAACAAACCCTCTGCGGTATTTCGATTAGACGTATATTATGAAATTCAATCCGATAAAGGTGCGAGATAACTTTATATGCACATTTGAAATTGAAAAATAAATCTCGACGAAAGGAAACGATACAATAATACACGCACTCGCGCGAGTAGACGGATGATTTACGCCCGTAGCTTGTTCATTTATTTATCCATTAGTCGGCGACACAATAAAAATTCCAATAAAATCCGAACGCGTAACTCGAGACCTTAGTCGTAATAAATAATAATTTATTCGGTTAACATTGAAAAAATCTGGTTAGATAATCGAGTGTTTGCCCTACATTGTTTCGCGCCTTGAACAGGATATTAAATTATTATTGGCAAACGCGCGGTCGGTAGGTGTGGGACACGTCATTATATCGAACGTAACATACATCATATTATTTTATGTGGAAAACAAACATTATTCATGAAAACGATAAATTAAGTAAGTCGTTATTGAAATTTCCATAGTATATATAGACGCCTTACGGAGAATTTTACTAATAATAAGAATAATACGTATTTACACACACGTTTACGATATATTGAAACGAAATTGCGAAATCGAAAGATTTATTATTACTTCTTACGCGGACTTACACTGACTATCGAATAATTAAAAAAAAAAAAAAAAAAACAAACAGCGCGACGTAACGTTTCAGTTTTCGAGCGAAATCGATTTTTAATAAAAAAAAAAAAATTTTTAAACTCTGAGCGTGGAACGTGGAAATCTCGCTGGCGAAAAAATCTGCGATCGCAGTTACGTGTTTTCGTACGAATAATAAATTATCAATATAACTCGACGTTTTTATATAAAAATTAGTTCAAACACGTTTATCAGCGAACGAAGCGGCGCGCGATGATGTCATAAATTGGTTTTTACATCATTGACATTTGGTGGCGCATATTACACGATAAATTTCATAACATTTTATTGTGCATATTGTGTTTTTAGCCGTTGGATAAAATTCTTCGCAGTGCAAACACCGCAACGTTCAAAGCGTTCGTGAAATGTTTGGTTAAGAATATCTCATAAGGTTAGGTAAGATAAACAGATGTAGTAGACTTCAAAGTCCCTCGCGCTCCTACGTTTTTAGAATTAATAATAACTGCGCATCGTTTGTGATGGAAATCAAACAACGGGTGGCCGTCCGATACGATTCTTTTATGCCGAAGAATTAATAAATTGTAAATAATAAACGTCCGCGTGAAGAAATACGCGCGGACTTTAACCAAAGCCGGACAACTTGTTAATGTCAATCGATTTTTCCGTTTGATTGTATTTTCTACCGACTAAATTCCAACTCGGGCGTTTTGTTTTTTCCGCATCGACTCGAACAAACAACGAAATGTTTTTTTTTTTGTTTTTGACACGTCGTCGCGTTTCTTTTATTGCCTTCGAAATAAATTTCTGTTCACTCGTATGTAAGGTCGTAACAAATTAAAAACGTAACACGAAATAAGTAGATTTAGTTAGATTGAACATTCGATCGATCGACGACGTTTAATCGACGTCGTCGTCGTTAATCTGTTTTTAAACTCGACGATTGGAAAACTTCTATTAATTTTAATCGATTGAAAAAAATTCGAAAAACATTACCGAATTAAAAAATATTATTAGCTCGCGCTCGTCGTCGACTTTAGTATTATACGTGATACCATACGACGCCGGAACGCTATGAATGTTACGCTCGGTATGCTAAAATGCACATTATCGTCGATTACGACGTTGCACTGGTATTGTTTCGAATTTAGAACAAATTGTTTCGCGATACGAATCACCGAAAGAACAAGTACGTGTTCTTTTTGTATATATATATACGTATGTATAGTCGATTTAAAAAAACTTATTGTTTATTATTGTGCAAAAAAAAAAAAAAAAATGTCCTTCATCACACACGCGCGTCAGTATCTATAGCTCGGCGCTGTGACGCAAATCGCGACAAAACGAAATACACGAGGAACTTATCGTATTTGATATTATATTATACTTGTGATGTGTCACGTGCACCTCAGGTAGATTTACCACTTGTAAACTATTATAAAACCCACTTGTTCGACTGTATTATAATTTCTTGTGTTACCGGTGTCATAATCGTCATATCTCTCTCTCTCTCTCTCTCTCGTGATATAATTCGCGAGGTATTCAATACAAATCACGTTTTTTTTTTTTTCTCTCTACATTCATTCTTGTAAAGAAAACAAAACCGATTGTTTGCGCACATCCTCTCGAGGGAGCAATGACCACTCGAAACGACGGCCACTCTTATCATATTATTATTATAATACAGTCATAATACCTGTCGCCCGGTTGGCCTATGTCAAAAAAAAATAAATAAAAAAAATATGCACCGGCCACGATTACGACACGTCGATATACTCGTATTATAATACCGGCGCGTGTCGATACGGATGGGGTAAAAAAAACGCAGAAAAACCAAATCGACCGCGCGATCGGGGTGGAAAAAGCGATCACATACCTCAAGACAGCGGTGCTGCGTGCGGTGTTGGCGCATGCGGTGCCAACTGACACTAATGCTGCAGCACAAACGCGGAAGTTTTCCTTTGTTCGGCGCAATGGTCACGGTCGCTTTTGCCGCTTTGATTTTTCGCACCGCCGAGAGAAATTTTTCACAATGATTTTTCACGGCCGGCACAGCACGTCATGCAGGTCCGGCGACGCGTGCAGATGGCGCGAGGAACCCGACGATTGGAAAGGAAAAAATCCTTCCGCCGCCACCGTCGTTGTCGTTATATTACTATTATTATTATGGCGTGAAAATGTTAACAACAACAACAACAATAATATTATAATATTCGATATCGCTACAGTCCGGCGTGTAAAGTGCCTAGATAGATACCGTATTACTTTACTACTAACCTTATTGCCGGCAACAACTATAATAACTATATACGAGACGTACGTATAACGATCGAGTTGCACCAGAGAGTGGGCGGAAAACAGTGTGCGAAGTGCGCGCGAGAGCGTCTGTCAGTCGCCGACAGTATACTAAACGACACTAAAGAACAGTCCAAATGCGAGACGCCAGAATACGATATATGTACACATCACACACACACGCGCGCGCGCGCGCGAGCGCTCGCGCGTGATATGCGTGTAATCATTGAGCGCAGATAATGGGTAGATGGATCTATCAATAACAATAATGTGGTGTGATGATGTGTGACTTAATCGATTTACGTTTCAAAGCGTCGTCGTCGGCGGCGGCGTTAGAAAATGACGAAAACGACGGTAATTATTACTGACCGCGGGTCGCGGATAGCAGCCGAGTTGAGTTTTTAACTCGCGCGGTAGACAATAGTAATTTGTCGCGTACTTACTGCATACCAGTCATCGACGACGACGACGACGCGACGCGACGCGCGAGAGATAAAGATTTACATTGTTACACCTATTATTTTGTACGCGTTATTATTATTACGCAATACGACAAAATCGGCTTCAACAGTGCCGCGTTAAGCTATGTTGCTGCCGCCCCGGGGCAAATTTAAATATGCCGCCCTCGGGGACGATCGCAAAAAAAAATCACAGGGGGGGTGTAATCTTCAAAATTGCCGACTAGAAATTGAAATTCAAAATTTTTGTTAACTATTAAGTTATTTTTAGTTACATTCTGTAAATTTATGATTTTTGTTTATTACCTTGTGTTTCAATTCTTAACAGGAGCAGTCGATGCTCGTATTTCCAAAGATATCGTGTTTTTTTTTAGAGTCAAATCAATATATATCAATATAATGTAATTATAATTATATATTTTTTATTTTATGTTGATCCTCAAAAAATTGGCCGCCCCATCAAACATCATAAAATTTGCCGCCCCGGGGCAATTGCCCCCCTTTGCCCCCTTTGCCCCCCCGTTAAACGCGGCTCTGGGCTTTAACCAATAAAACGCGCTGGACTTGGTTTTAAATTCGCGCTCGAAGAAACAACACGTCGGGTGTGCGAGCCGAAAGAAAAAAATACGCGCGTATAAACATAATCTATTATACGCTTTATTATACTTTGGTTATTTCGTTCACGCGGGATACTCGAACAAAATTTCGCAGTGCTATTTGAATAGACAAACGGTACACGTCGATATTTGTCTAGTTGAACAAGGGTAGGTCAGTTATCTCGAAGGTCGGTGACAAATAAACACTAGAGATCGATTGTAATATTGCACTGGTTAAGCCGCATAATCGATAATCGACAATTATTAATTAGATTAAAAGAACAAAACCGAATAAACTTCCAAGCGTTTGTTTTTCATTTCTCACTTTGATCGAACGAGTTGTCGAAAATAAATTTTATTTTTTCGTTCGCATAATATTATAATAGGTGACATATTATTATTATGAAAAATAAATAGTCGTTATAACCTTTTGGTCGTAAAAATCGAGCGGAAATGTTAGTTTTCGATCAATATTTTCGATACAAAAAATATCCAAATGTCATGCGCTGACATTAAATAAATAACAATTTAAACAATTATTATTGAATTAGCTCTATAAATTAAACTCGTATTTGATCAGAGCTGTTTTATCAACAGTTACCAATTATCATCACCTACGGACAACGGAGACGGTGTTATCGTTATAATTTTTCGACCGACACCACGCTTTTGTATTTTTTAGTAATGAATTTTTAGTTATAATGAAAACGATAATTTCTTTTCATTGACACTTTCAAGAGAGTGATGGCTGACAGTACTCGCTCGAGTCGAGTCGTGGCGTCGACTAAACTACATACTTCCGAGGAAACGTCATCGAAAAGTACATATTATCATATCTACGAATGAAAATGAAAATGAACAAAATATATAAAACTCGCGTGTTCAGTTGCCGTAAGTATGATACGAGTATACGACTGCAGAGTAAGGGAGGTTTTCTTCGGGTTTCTCATTCGGTAAAATCGAAGATCGATAAATGTAGTAAACACCAACAGATATACATAAACACATTTATGTATTTTGTTGTTTAGGTATAGATCGATTATTTAAAACGATTGAGTGGACCTTAAATAATAGACGTTTAAGAAGAAGAAACTCATAATGTCAACCCGCGTAATTTGTGGTTAATTATATAAATTAAAATTTATATCGACGCAATTTACTAATCGGTTTTGAGTAACTCTAAATAAAACAATTAAATCCATAGACCAGAGGTAGAACTAAAACGATAAAGAACGACCAGAGAAAGCGATTTCACCTCGGCGCGGCGGTCCCTGTAAGGTCTCGCCAGATAACAAGAGTCGTAGTGTAACAATAACGGCCGTGTTTGTTTTGTTTGTTTGTTAAAACTTTGAACGACACGGCCGCACCTATTTCATCGTCACAGACGCCGAACTCCGGATTCTCGTGATTGTTATTTCTCAAAAAAACACAACGACTTTTATTTTATATTTCTACCAGACGATTACCCCGAAAACACCAAACGGTACTCGGATAATTCTATAAAAACGCAAATCTTATATTATAATTACAAATTACATTAAAAATATTACACAATGTGAGTAAAATCAATTCTGTCCACTTCGCGAAAAGGTAAAAAAAAAATGTCTAAAAATGTATTTTTACAAAGCGTAAAAAAAAACGAATAATTTTCACTAAACAAACACATTTTTCATGAAACGAGCGATTTCACCGAGCGGACGCGACACGTTTTGTAATAAATAATACCGATGTACTTAATAGTACTGTAAATGTACCTGTGTCCTTTGTGTACTTAATTAGTTAGTATGTCCTATGCGGCCTTCCTAGAGCGGACGTTTTTTGATTTCTCACGACTGTCCGCTATATAGAGGTTTCAATGGTCGCGTCGTCGTACACGTTTAATTACGATATAATTTTAATGGACGAGCTTAGGCGAAGGCCCGGGTGGTACAGATTGTAGTTCCACCTATATGGTTATTATCATAATAATAATTATTGAAATCGTTATAGTAATTAGTAATTACTAATTAGTATAGTAGTACACGCGCTAAAATATTTTTAGCTTTTGCGTCTCTCAAATGTCACACACAACATACGATTTAAATGTCGCTGGTATATATTATATTATATTATTGTATAATCGTCAATAGGTATGATTATATAAGTACATCTGCTATTAAAAATTAATTAATTGGTCCGTCGATTAAACGTTGAAAACAAAACCGTGAGTTATTTGTTTGTATGGGTGTAATAATGAAAATCGAAGAATGTTAATCAGTCGTAATAATATATTTACGACGACGACGACGACGGTTTCGATAATAATAATAATTTAAACATCATTAGAATCGTCTCGATTTGAAGACACGGTGCCGTTATTGTTCTAGAAAATGTTTCTCCATAATCGATCTGAACTCGAGATACAAAATATTCGTGCGACTAACGTATTCGAATCGATGGGTTTCAAATTTTATTAATTAAATACCGTTTATAATATTATCATGTCAGAGGTTAAAAAATATAAACAAAAAATTAAATCATCCGACCGAGTAGTAGTTATTTTTAATAAACAACAACAAAATCAGACGATTTGGAATTAGTGAAATCTCATCGGACAATACGACATAACGTTTCAAAAAATGACCGATTTTTCAAAAGGTTTTGGCGTGGTCATATTGAAATTACTGAAATAGCGTATATAACGCGTAGGTGTGGATAATATGTTTTCAGGTATATAATATTGAACACGTTGATGGACAGTCACTGCTATAGCAGTCATGTTCGTTGTGGGTTTATCGTATTAAGACAGATGTAATGTCCATTTAAGACTTAACAATTTTTTCTACTTTCATTGTACTTTTATTCCTTTATATATTAAAAATAAAAGCTCCGACTCATTTTTTATTCGAAGCAATAGTTAATGAGATATGTCCGTCAATGTATTAATACGATCGTGTGAACCTTCTTTTCCTCGTTATTGATAACTAGGGCTCGGATTTCAATGCATTTGCATCTTTTTTTTGGGATATCTTACGCGATGCTTTCCAAGCTACAAATATGTTTCAAGTACTTCGCGATCTAACCACAATAATTTTGCATTTTTAGGGCATTTTTCGACGGTTTTAATGCATTTTTTAATTTTTTAGGACATTTTTGTCGTATTATGACTAAACAAATTGACCTCATTGAAATATAAGTACTACATAGTAGTATAGTACTACGTAATAAAAATTATTTTCATTTTGAACTATTTTAACTAATTTAACACAGGTTTTCCGGTTTTTACAATCTTTATGTTACAACCATCCACGATTAGCCGATATTATTGCACACAACTAATAAACTTTTTTAATAATAATTTAATTTGAATTTATTTAATAAATAATGCATTTTTGAAACGTCGTTTTTTTGATATTTTTAGGGCATTTAAATCCGAGCCCTATTGTGATAACACTAACACGTGTTATTATTTAAGAAATAAATAATATTACTGAATGTAATTTATTAGACGTGAAAATAAACCATAGATATATGCAAATGAAAACCTAGTTTAAATAATATAATATCAACCTCATAATAATATTCACTTAGTAGGTTAAAATTAAGTTTTTGTTATTACATTTTGAATTTAGAAAAAATCGTCTCCGCCGAAGTCATTGGTCTCGATCCATCCCCGGCACACCGGGCATACCTGTTATTTTAAGCCCGACGACTACTTGTCGTCCCGTGTGATTTTGTGAAAATCGATCTGAATTTTATTCAATGCCTATACGTTTCTCAACAGTTGTTGTAAATCGCTGTCGTCCCCGTCGTGCGTGGGCCGCGTTAAATTCTACACAAGTTACAGTCGATTTCGTATCGTATAAAGACAATTATATTATTATATTATTGTACTTTGTTTTTTAAACAGACGGAAAAAAAAAAAATCGTACAATATAATATTATGTATAATAAAACTTACGGAGACTTAATTTAATATGTTCGCCGAGTTTCATAAAAATGTATATTTCCATAATATTCTTTGTTTTGTTGTTTTTTTTTTAATAATTATTGAGACAATCGTTGTTGACGTTTTAGCTTGTACCGAGTGATTTATTATTATTTCGAGTTGGTCTACAAAGAAGTCGAATGTTTTTACGCGTAAATGATTTAGATTGCGCTATTGTAAATCAATGTTTACATTTACTTAGAATGCTGACGGAAACACTTTGATAAATCAATATCGAAAACAATGCTTTCCATTCTTTTTCTAATAGTTTTATATAGTTCTATTGATAGCTCCTCGGTTGAATCGGGCGCATAAAATAAAACAGACACTATTCATTCGATTTCATTTGTACACAATATTAATGCCGAAGGATGTTTATAGTTAAGTAAGGCTTGTCTTTCACAAATCTCCATTAATAAAATTACAGCAAATTAATTTTTATTTTTTGACTAAGAGTTTTTTTTTTTTTGTATTTTCAAAATTCACTTTATAGGAGTATGTAAAGCTATTGCAGATTCGTGTCAATTGCATTTTGAAAACGTTTGCCAGCCTTCCTTCGCTTCGAATAAGCAGACAAAAATTAAAAACAAGTTCCTATTTTTTATTTCCTACTATAAAATGTATTATTATTTCATTCGTTACATCTCTATATTGTAAAACTTGCGTTTTTGTCCAAAAATTAGTGAAATTTTGTTCAAGTATAATATAAATTATACAGACTTTAAAATATTTAAAATAACTAAGAAAGAGACATTAGTACATATTATTTTGATAATAATAAATAACGCGAGAACTTGTTTTTAATTTCTGTTTATTATTTTCCATAATCCTCTGTAGTCGAGTAAAAATTGACCGTAGAGTGATTTAACACTGACTTGTAAAATAAAGTGATTTTCCATACTTAATTATTGAATACTTATACTTACCGACATACTTTAAATGAATGCACGTGATTTAGATTTAGTTTAGTTTACTTGAAAATAATTACACATTCTCAATTATTCAATATCGATGGTCTCTAAATTTTACATTTAAAATTGATTTTTTCCAACCATTTAAAGATTTTTCTTCGTGTTAAAACATTGAGCATTTTGAAAAATAAGATGTGCTTTGGCTATTGAGTGCGAAGAGAAATAAATTGCTTATAATTATTATGCATCAGATATTGAACACATTTAATGTTTTATGATTTGTTATAAATTGTAATTGAATGTTTTTTTTTTTTTTTTACTTTTTATGGTTTGAAAAACGTAATGACAAAAGAAGTATGTCAGGTAAATATTTAAGTATTTCTTGTACTTAGAAAATAATACAAAACCATGTACCTGCCTACTATCATTATAATAAGATCTATAATGTGTAAGATATTTTTTTTGTTTTCATAAAGGATAAGTGAGAATTATTATCGTGTTGAAAAATTGACAACAACAACAAAAAAAATTGATAAAAATATAGTAAATGTATTTCTAAAATATTTTATAATTAATATAATATTTTGTATTAATTTTAATTCGTTTATCTATTACTTATTAGGTATATTAAATTTATACAATGTAAATTAAAAAAAAAAAAAAAAAATGTAAAACTTATATCGATTCAATAATAATTATTATAAGTCACGTGGTTACTTAAATTGAAAATTATCAACTGAATTACAAACATTTAAAATATATATATCGTTTATTTAAGTGTAACAGACATAAAAAGGACTGACTTTTTTTTGATTTTTTTTCGTTAAAATCTAGAGATATTTAAATTACTCGATGTAATATGAACGGAAAAAAAAGTCAGCCGACGACCGTGATTTAATTTGAATTTGAAAAAAGTATAATATCATAACTCGTGGAATAAACACTATAGGTAGGAACCCGCAACAAGTTTACAAAGCTATTTTTATACTTCAAAAAAAAAAAAAAAAAAACGTCATGTCTTATACGAATACACGATTCTATTGAGATTGTTAATGATTAAGAATACTCTTTTAAAAATTAAAAACTGTCGAGGCCCCGTCATGCGGGGGAGGGGAGGGGGGGGTGGGCGTACGACGTTAAAATATTAATATTATTACTATAATGCTTTTTTTTTTTTTTTTAAAAATCAATGAACCGTTAAAAACTCACTGCGGTAAAATTAACGTATAACGGAATTCGTTTAAGCGACTGTTACGTTTTTGAAAATTTCGAGAACGTTGAAATACGCTCCGCCCACTAATGCGAACAGCGCGACGAAGAGGAAAAAGACGTGTTTGATTAATCGCACGAGCCTGAGAAAAATGGCCTTTTTCGAGTTGCGTTTGTCGCACTCGGGATCTTCCAGGCGATCGTCGTCCTCCGGATACCAGTACCATATGATTTCCATGATGACGGGCACGATTAGGCCCAACAACGAAAACCCGACGGCGCCCACGAGCGACACGAGCGGCCCGATGTCCGGCACGATTGTGCCCACGATTACTGCGCAAAAACGATAAGGTCGAAATCACAATATCATCGCAAATTATCACGCGTTATTTGTCGTCGCTTACTTGTTCCGACTATTAAGAGCAGACGCATCACGTAGTACAACTGGTCCAACATGGGCACGTGATAGTCCGGTCCGAGCACGCGGTTCAGTTTTGCGCACACGTTTTGCCACACGATCTGTGCCGTGACGTTCAACTGGAGACCGTACGTCAAAAGTATTCCGATTCCAATCATGGCTTTCACGGTGTCCGAGAGTCTGTCGGCGTACATTAAAAAATACAGATGATGATAATACGTATAATATAACAGGGTTATTCAAAATGATTCATCCAATTTAAAATACTCACATATATTTATATTTTATATTTAGAACAATATTTTATACATTAAATTAAAGAAAAATATGTCAAGTTTAATTAATTATACTTATAAATGTTCTATGTGAGCTCCTTTGGTCACACGAATAACACATCTAATAACACGGAAAACTCTCTCTCTAATTCTTTCCACATTATCACGGGATACACGAGGTCGACCTGTGCTTTTCCTTTGCACAAACACCCTGTTTCTTCAAACTGCTTTTATACCATCGACGTATTACTCTGAGCAGTCGGTGCATCGATACCATAATGACGACGAAAATCGCGCTGCACAGTTATTATCGATTCACACTTGGAAAATCGCAACACACAAAACGCTTTGTGCTGTCCGGTCGACATATTTGCGGAAACTAACATATCGATATCGTGATTATTTAAAAATAATGAATTAATGTCATTGTAAAACTTGAGATTACCCTCTATTCATTTCTACATAATTTGATGAGATAAAATTTATATTTAACCATTTTATAGCTATCTTAAATTGGATGAATCATTTTGAATATATTAGGCCGCGCGGACTCGGTCGTTATTACACACAATATTTGAATATACGTATACTAACAAACTGTTGTGTGGCAAGTTGAACGATATGTTATCCTCGCTTTTGTCTCCGTAACGCAAATACCCGCATAGCCCTAATGCTCCGTTGAGTATTACGATGATGAACATCGACTGGTGCAATGTATACGAGGGAGGGCCGGCCAGTTCTAGCGGTCGGGCCATGGTGTTTTCGACGTGCAGGAGCTGTGTTTGTAGACGGGACGAGATGACGTCGAGGAGAGGCACAGCGCAGCACGTGCAACAGAAAAACGACGAGATTCCGTCGGGTTAGTAGTAGACGAGACAACTGAGCAAGTACTATAACGAGTACCCTAGAGCAGCGGTTCTTAACCTTTGTGTAGTGGATATATACCAAATTATCTTCCATGCGACCTTTTTATAAATTATGTTCAATGGCGGAATAAAAAAATAACAACCGGGTACTCTTAATTCAATAATTTTTTTTACTCTTATTACTTGTACTAGTAACAGGTCATAATATTATCATAGTGTATTATTACATTAAATTTAAAAATAAACATTTTTTTTTAATAATATTTTGATAAGCTTCTTTGTACCAATTATCAATACTGTGAATTTACGAAAACGGTTTCATTTATTATTTATATTATAAGGCTTAAAAATAAAAATATTATACCAACGTTTTAAATTATTGGCGACCCGAAATTGGGTCGCGACCCTATGGTTAAGAACCGCTGCCCTAGAGCACACACTTTGTTTGGAATTTGTCGAATCATCGTAGTTTCGATTATATTTAATAAATACTAGCTGAACAACCCGGCTTCGCCCGTGTGCAGTATAACTTTTTATTTTATCAGTTTTTTTCATTTTTACCCCTTTTACCCCTTTGAACCCCGGTAGGGGTCGAATTTCGAAAAATCCTTTCCCATGGGGTCTCCACTATATAAAACGAAACTGTTGACCAAATTGCATACTCAAAGCTCCAGCAGTTCCGGCCAGGCGAATTTTTCTAGTTTCACCTTTTTTACCCCTTTTAACCCCCTTAGGGGTCGAATTTTGGAAAATCCTTTCTTTAGGGGCCTCTGCTATATTAAATGAAACTATTGACAAAATTTAATACCACAAAGCTCCAGTGACTCGGGATTTTTTCCATTTTTACCCCTTTTAACCCCCTTAGAGTTAATATTTTCTTAATAATTCTCTCCGTAAAAACCATCCTCGTACTTCAAGGAATATTATAAAAAAAGAATTAGCGAAATCGGTTCAGGGGTTGTTGAGTCATGCGCTTACAACACATTTTGCGATTCATTTTTATAATATATAAGATTAAAAATGTAATAATGTCGCGCGCGTTTAAACGTTCACGACGACGACGTTTGCGCGTAACAAGTCAAATTTATCAGGACGAATCCATATCGAAATCCTTTTACTTTTCCCGAACGACGTGATTATTTTATAAAATATTCGTATACAAATATATTCACAATAGTTTATAGATATTGAATGATTGTACATAGTTTATATATATATATATATATATATATTATAATTTATACAGTTTATGAATAATATCTAAATTTATGTAAAACGTATTCGTTACTCGTACATAGTTAAATGTTGTAACGCGCATAATGCGTATTGTGTTAGTGCCTATTCAAATAATTGGGGTCCGAGGACGATAGCTTCGGGAGATCTAATACCGGCGTCTAGACAGATTTAGTCGATTATTACGAACATACAGTTATTATAAATTCATATTTATTTTTTATTTTATTTTTTTTTTCCACTCCGTTCTAAATTTATGCACCCCGATTCTTTGAAATAACAATCTTGATAAAGTTAACCGGATGCACGAGTAGAGATTAAAAAAACCGATGATAAACGATAATCGACCATTAGGTTGACAAGTACACAAAAGAACGAAGATACAACAACAACAACACTTAAAAACTTAAAACACACACAATGGTGTGTGAGACTACTAGTGTGAAACACACACACACCACACACCGTGTAAACAGTTACGCGAAGCTGGCACCGCCAAGTTCGCGAAACATTCTACAATCGTTCCGACAACAAGCTCTACTCAGACTTGTTGGACGAAATGTTGGAAAATCACAAAAAAGTCGCAGTGCAGTGCACGCTGTACAACTACGATAAAACTACTACTCGAATACTATTTGATCGTATAAACAATGGCAATACTTACCATTCCGACGCCCTCCATTGAGCACAACGCGCTGCCGGCGAACAGCGACCACTGTGACGCGGACCACACGGCCCATTTGGCCTGTTCCTCGGGTTCGAGCGGAGTTACGGTCTTATCGAAGAAGAGGAAATAAAAAATAGCGATGGTTCCCGCCAACATGCAGTTGTTGGCCACTACCGAGAATGGCACCAGATATTTCATGGACTTAATCATCCCCACGGGAACGATCAAAGTCGATATCATCAACGGATACCAACGAATGGACAGGTCGTGTAGCGAGCTGTACCAAACGTCTTCTAGTGCGTTTTTCGTGTACTGGTCGACGAGCTGAAAAACGATTTAATATAATAATTATGAAAGGAAACGTCTTGTCGACACGGCGGAGACGTCGCGGCGGCGGCGGCGGTATAGGAGATTTGGGTATGCGGGGGGGGGGGGCGGGCTTTTTGGCTCCGAACAAAATGTCGTCGACACATTATTGTTTACGAAGTTGGTTCGAGAAATAATTAATAGTCGGCAATTTAAAAAATTGTATTTACGAATGAAATTTAAAATTAAAATCGTTCGAAACATAAACAGTATAATATGACGTAAATACTAATAACCAAAAGTCAAAGTAATAGTAACGAGTTATAACTCGCCTGAACTGGAAATAATATTATTCAAATTATTGAAAATCCGTCGATTTAAAACGGACAGTGAAAAACGAGTTTTACTTTCGACCCAGTGGTATTTAATTTGATATACTGTCGTAAAAATGCCTTTTGTGTTTCCCCACTCACCCCCCAACCCCCTTGATCCGGCCGCGCGACTATTAAAACAATATGATATATGATTACATAATAAATGTATAATATATTATTATACCGTACCAGTTTACAAGTTTTCGCCAAGATACAAACGTAGATGATATTCACGCCGTAATATGTGATAACTAGTGTTACGCTCGTAATCCTCCTGTTCGATACGAATCAAAGTCGAGACGAAGGCGGGAAACAAAAACAAAACAAAAAAAATCAACAATTAAAAACGTTAGGAGACCGCCGCGGTATGATATATAAAACACTTTAAGGCCTTGTCAAACAGAACGCGTTTATTATTATCGCCGACGTTATCCACATCGTCACACAGAAACCGAAAAGCATCGCGTTCTGGTCGGCCCATAGTAGTCGTAGTATTGTCAACAAAAGAGGAAGCGAATTCGGGTTCATGATAATATGAACTATAGAAAAAGAACACATAGAACACACGATAGAACACGTGTCATAAAGAAACGCGCGTTTTCTCGCCGATAATTCTATGAGTTGTTTTGTCATTTTTTTTTTTTTTTTTTGGTACGCATATTGTAATGGATCGTATGGATTGTGATTTTGTGATTTTGTCGCCGACGAGCCATGTTCGACGGCCTATATGATTTGTAATCGAATACACATCGCAGCGATCCAATAATAACGCTTTCACGCGCGTGAATAACGCGTTCTGTTTGACAGAGCCCAGACTCACACACGGACCACTTTAGAACCACGCGACGACCGCAAAACGATGGTTGATATATTAAAAAAACATATAAAATAATATGAAACTTAAAAATATCGTATAAATCGCATCGCGTCGACTGTATCACTCACGAAATTGTGGTCGTCGGTCGGAAAGCGGTGGTTGACGTGTCACCGCTTTCCGACCACTTGCCACCAGCACTAAATTTAAATCGTGTTATTGTTTTATATTTATAGTAATATCATTGCCATCTGTATATATAATATATAGCCATAGATATATTATAATTAGGGCCCGGATGCACTTAATGTAGAAAAAAAATGCGATATAAAATTTGTACTTGGAACGCATTGTGTAAGACGAGGCAAAAAAATATGCACTTTGCGTTGAAATCCGGCCCCAAATTATAATGGCGCTTTTTCTTCAAAGTCCATTTTCACACTAAGCAAAAATATGTGAAATGGAAATAAAGAGCGCCATATTATGTGTGTGTGTGCGCGCGTCTAAAAGTCGTTCAAAAGCGGTCCGCGTGGCGGGGGTAAGAGTCGTACTTGGCGGCCGAGGCCCAGCGGGCGAATGTGCCGCGGGCGCCGAATTTGAACACGTAGTAAACGGTGGTCGGATAGTCCATGGGCGGCAATATCAACTCCTTAGAGTTCTTGTCCACCGCCGCGGGCGGCTGACCGCCGCTCGTGCCGTCGTCCCTGGTCGCGTCGCCCGCGTCGCCCGCGTCGCCCGCGACGTCCTTGTCGTCCTGTTCGGCCAACAATATGATCGCCGCGTACTTGCCGGACCGCAGCGACTGCGAGAAGCGCACCTGAAACGCGGACGCGTGCGCGCGTGCATCGGATTACGAGTTTTTCGGGCACGGTGCAATGACCAGCGAGCGCGTGTCACATCTATACAGCTCGTTAATCGGTCGACAGTGGACGACAGAGGGGCAACGCCGCCGCGAGGGGGAAATTTATTCGTAAATATTATTATTTTTTTCTATATAACCCGCGCGGTTCGTTAATCGTTAGAGACGGGTCTATGCACGCGCATAGCACACGTGAATTATAATATTATGTACACGTATCTATTTACCTATGCGGCAAATAGAAGTTTCGGCGGCGACTGGGGAGAGGGGCGGGGGGGATTCGAAACTGGAAACATAAAAAATATCCGACCGATCATACGACTAGATAATATAATATATACAAGTATATATACGTATATATATATATACTTGAATATATTATAGACACGAATAATGCATTAGTAATTGGTATGTAAAGTTATGTGCGCTTACTATGGACGTCATCATATCCAACACGGACAGGCCGAGGATTAAAACTCCCGTGATGCCCACCATGGTTCCAGAGTTGTGGAAAGCGTACGGCATGGCGAAGAAACCGCCGCCGATGGTGGCCTTGACCAAGTGCATTAGCGCTTCCCCGTTGCTGTGCGCGGCACGTGTGCCGGAGAGAATGAGAAAAGAAAAAAAAAAAACCACATCGGATTAGAAATATTTTTTTCCAACTTATTTTATTTTTTTTTATTTCGACCAAACCTAGAACATAGGTATGCGGGTATTCTCGATTATAATATTATATACGTACTACCGGTGTCGTCGTCGTCGCGTTAACGACGAAAAAAAAAACTCGTCCGCCTTAATTTATAGACATAATTTACGTACGTGATATTATGTATTTTTACGGTACGCGTTTATCTCCGAGACGGGTTATAATAGTCTTACGACGGACACAATATTATAGATGCGTGTTGTTTTTTTTTTTTTTTCTGTTCTCGTCGAACTTTCGAAATAGTCGTCTCGGAGTGATTTCGTGTCGACGATTAAAATATAATATAGAATCCACTCTGAATAATAATTATAATATTCTAGCCGCGCGCCAACACCTACGTATACGCAGGTACTTTTTATTTCCAACGCGACTCGTACTGATTAATTATTATTATTAACGATTATAATATCACAGTGTGTTTTCTATCGGCACGTTAGCTCGCGTACAAAGGTCACGCGGCTATTTAAAAATTATCACGATGTACCGATACGATATAGTAGTATAGCAGCTTTAGAGGGGATTTTTTTTCTTCTTAAACGTTGAAATTATTTCGTTTATCGCGTACGAAATGCATAATATACGATTGTCGTGAAAAATAATATTCAAAACCGTTGGCGAGTAGAGATCTGAGCCGATCTAAATTAAATCTAACGAAAACGCGAATTTAAACGAGCGTACGAATACATATTATATTTTGTAAAAGAAATCGGTTAGATTTAGAAAATTAGAAAATATCGATTACACACGCGGTTTTAAACGTACTTAAACTATATTATAATAATTGATTGATTTTTTTTCGTGTATTCTTCGACGCGCGATATTATTACGATAATAGTCAAAGAAACTTTTGAGAATAATAAGTTAAAAAAAAACTCTTTCCGTTTCGTTTTAATTACTTTAATGAATAAATGCTCGTTAGTTTTTATAGAAAACGTAATAGTTTTGTTTGATGTCGAATTTTTTTCGCACCATAATATTATGGTATATATTATTATAATATACGTGTATAGTAATATTTATTTAATGTGCTGAGATATGTCTATGGCACATATTAGCACAGTTACGGATCAAAGCTCACGTCGGCATCTTAAGGTTAATCAGTGGTCAACGGTTTTTTTTTTTAATTTTCACACATCACCAAATTATTGTTTATTGCACATCATTCTAAAGTACCTATCGCGTTCAATATTGAAATTAAACACTTTGTATGTTTCTTCGACCATTGATTACAATAATATACGCGAAACATTCGTATCGAACGTTACAATCATAACTAACCCGTGTAGTAATATATTTATTTACCGCAACGTTATTTATGAATTTTAAAAACGTTAAAAGTTATAAAATATAGAAAACTGGTCGCATTTCTTCTCATCGAGAAGGTATTGGCTATGTAGACACCCAATTATATTGTAATTGTATTTCTAATTTGATATTAGTACATTAATTCGGCGCGCCCACCCATAAATACACACGTGAAAACTGTATTCGCGTAGGAAATACACACGTTAATATTATTTTATACACAATGCGGACACGGCCGAGTCATTTATTTAGTTATCGCAACGTTATTTATGAATTTTAAAAACGTAAAAAGTTATAAAATATAGAAAACTGGTCGCATTTCTTCTCATCGAGTGTGTGTAAACACCAAATTATATTGTAATTGTATTTCTAATTTCATATCGGTACATTAATTCGGCGCGCCCACCCATAAATACACACATGAAAACTGTATTCGCGTAGGAAATACACACGTTAATATTATTTTATGCACAATGCAGACACGGCCGAGTGATTTATTTAGTTATCGTAACGTTATTTGTGAATTTTAAAAACGTAAAAAGTTATAAAATATAGAAAACTGGTCGCATTTCTTCTCATCGAGAAGGTATTGGCTATGTAGAAACCCAATTATATTGTAATTGTATTTCTAATTTGATATTGGTACATTAATTCGGCGCGCCCACCCATAAAAACACACGTGAAAACTGTATTCGCGTAGGAAATACACACGTTAATATTATTTTAAACACAATGCGGACACGGCCGAGTCATTTATTTAGTTATCGCAACGTTATTTGTGAATTTTAAAAACGTAAAAAGTTATAAAATATAGAAAACTGGTCGCATTTCTTCTCATCGAGTGTATAAACACCTATTTAAACTGTAATTGTATTTCTAATTTGATATCGGTACATTAATTCGGCGCGCCCACCCATAAAAACACACGTGAAAACTGTATTCGCGTAGGAAATACACACGTTAATATTATTTTATACACAATGCGGACACGGAATAGTAATTTATTTAATTATCGTAACGTTATTTGTGAATTTTAAAAACGTAAAAAGTTATAAAATATAGAAAACTGGTTGCATTTCTTCTCATCGAGAAGGTATTCGCTATGTAAACACCAAATTAAACTGTAATTGTATTTCTAATTTGATATTGGTACATTAATTCAGCGCCCACCCATAAATACACACGTGAAAACTGTATTCGCGTAGGAAATACACACGTTAATATTATTTTATACACAATGCGGACACGGAATAGTAATTTATTTAATTATCGTAACGTTATTTGTGAATTTTAAAAACGTAAAAAGTTATAAAATATAGAAAACTGGTCGCATTTCTTCTCATCGAGTGTGTGTAAACACCAAATTATATTGTAATTGTATTTCTAATTTCATATCGGTACATTAATTCGGCGCGCCCACCAATAAATACACATAAGAATACTGAATTCGCGTAGAAATACACACACGTTAATATTATTTTATACACAATGCGGACACGGCCGAGTCATTTATTTAGTTATCGTAATGTAATTTATGAATTTTAAAAACGTAAAAAGTTATAAAATATAGAAAACTGGTCGCATTTCTTCTCATCGAGTGTGTGTAAACAGAAAACACCCAATTATATCGCGCCCACCCATAAATACTGAATTCGCGTAGAAATACACACGTTAATATTATTTTATACACACACAATACGCGTAAAATAAATAAACCTAATCGTTTTTTGAATTATTTACCATCGATTTTTTACGAAAAGAAACCGACGACGAGTATCGCGTTAACGTTTTCAAACGGCGGCGGCGCAATGATTTCCGTCGATCCTTGTAATACACATACGCGATTGTATTATAAGTAACGATATTTTATGCTTTAAATATATTATTACTTACGAAATCAGTTTGTTCGATTGTTTTGGAGTCGCGTCCGAGCCAGCTTCCTCAATGTCGGCCGGCGAAATGGGATCTCGGGACTGTGATTGCAACTCCATCTTCACGTCGTTCTTTTATGGTTACAGCGCATATACTGACAGGTGACCCGTGACTGCAGCAGCGGTGCAACCAAATAACAGCCGCGTCTGTGTTAGGGGTCCGTGAGGGGATAACGTACACGACCGGTACAGTGGACAGATGTGGCAGTCACTGAAATTCGGTTGGAATAACGTTCTTTATGTTATTACTATTGTTGTAAAAATGTAACTGTTATTCGAAACGTTTGAAGGAAAAAAAAAAAAGATCGTAAAAAGGTATTTCATAAGTGCGTGTACAATAATGCGTACGGTGTCGTACAATAATAATTGAATTATCGTACGATAATTTTGAAATGCTCAATAGAACACGCGCGCGGATCGAGTAATCACGACGCTTCGTATTTGTTTGGGATTTAAATATTAAAACGTGGCGTTTTAAATCGCGGCTATTTTCGAAATCGTATTTTCAAAATGTCCACGGCGCGGCGGCGTCGGAACGTTTTTGTGAAAATTTAACGCGCCGCCAGTCGACTTACGATCGAAAATTTAATAAAAAGCTAAAGATTCGAATAATTTCGCGCATACAATGTAATAATAATTTATTGTCGAATCCGATTGTCCAGATCGATGTGTAATATAGGTTAGAAAATTTAAAAACGATCGCGAAATTAAATTAAAACTCGTAAAAACGTTTTTTTTTTTTTTTTTTTTAAAAAAAATCATACGTACTCGTATATTTAAAACGTATACGCTTACCTCTATCGTGGCGTTTGACCTCTGTTTGAAAACTCGGAGAAATTTCAAATCGGTTAGTCGCGCAATCGAAACTAAAAGGCGGACGTACGTGGACTGGTTCGGCGCTGTTCGTTCCTCGGCACAAGAATAAACCGTCGGCCGGTTCACCAATTACTTTTATAGGTGTTCTTAGGTGTGTTCAAAGGAACCATGCGTACGTACGTACATGTGTGTACATGTGTGTTCTGTACGCACATTATTAGGTATTCTCTGTTTCGTAATTGTTAAAATACGATAACAAATTGATTAAATAATAATAATAACAAATCGGTCGGTTCATTAATAAATGCCAAATGGCCTAATAGCTGGATTGACCTGACGGAAAACCGATAAGCCCGCGCACATACGGTAGTTTTCGGCGAATCGTTTCGATCTGAAAACGCGATCTAAAAAGTTATCGAATCTCTCGTTAAAATGTTGAAAACGATAAAGGCAGCAGGCGCTGCTCGTCGCATATCCGGACGAATTTAATTTATAATTATCTCATTATCAACACGTTTTCGTTTTCGTTTTAAGTCGTTTAATAATTGGCCCTCTCCCTATGCGCGGTGTCGGCTTATATATACGAAATAATTATATCATAATAATAATTATAATATACCGAATTAATACGTCGAATAAAAGTAATTTTTTTTATTTTTCAGTGAAATCGTTTCTATACGTCCGGCGATTGTCTAAACGAACGATTTTGCCAATTAAATCGGTCGATAGTTTATGCTTATTTAATATTTTCTCGGACAGACCGGCGGGCATGACGTAGTAATATTATATAGGTATACTTTTAAGCCGTAAAATAATAATTTCTGGCTACACTGGCACAATAAACGTGTGACCTTTTTCCCAAACCGAGTCGAAAATAACAAACGAATTTCCTCGTGTGGAAAATTTTGCGATACTTAAATTACATAATCTTTATATAAATATAATTCTACCGTACGTGTGTGTGTGTGCGCGTGTCAGTGAACTGAATTTAAAAAAAAATATGATGGGGGGGGGCGGAGTGGGAATTAACCCCACCCGTTCCTTTTACTCATAATCGGCGGGACTTTTTTTCTTTTTTTTTCAGGACTACGTTACTGGCACAAGTACCTACAGTAACACGTACAGTTTACCGGTTTAAAGTAACCCGATAACCTTTGACTATTGGCTATCTAATTAAACTACTGTTCAAATAGAATAAAACACCGATATGGATTTTCGATATGTTACATCAAAATATATAGGACATAGGTGCAAAGGCCTATTATCGTGTAAATAATACCACTACTAAAAGTACTAATAAGCGCAGCGCTCGGAACAAACATAAAATCTAAAACGAAAAAAAAAAAAAAAAAAAACCGTTCAGTGGCGCCCAAACTGTACACGTCGAGTGTAGCGGTCATACTGAGCGTCATATTTTGGACGGTCGATCGTTTGGATTCGATATAATCGGGTATAGATTGTTTGTATACTTTTTAGTTTTCAATTGGTAAAATCGTATAAACACGAGAGTGTTACATTACGTTGCTAGAAGCACGTGACAGCCGCGGACAACTCGATTTCGTGAATATTTAAAGTTGATTTTTTTTTTTTAATAAAAAAAGGAAAAAACAAATCAAACTCTATAGCGAATGTCGACGGAGTGTACGATACGTATACCGAACAAATTAAATCCTCGAAAATTATGTTATTACTGTAGGGCTCGGATGTTTATGAAATTGCATATTTTTTTCTATTTATCCAATTTATTGCTAACCTGGATACAAATTTGATTCATGTTCTACTGAATAAAATAATACTATTTTTATTTTGCATATTTTTGCATATTTAGTGGTTTTGTATTTTAAATGCATAATTTTGGATTTTAAGAATATAAATGCATATTTCAAGACAATTTAACGTAGAATATTAATAATGTTCCTTATTAGGTATTTTTATATCGTGCTTGTCTGTAGAACGAAGTTTTTCACGTTACAAAAATTTACTTTCCGATAACAGACGCAGCTACAAGTTTGATCAAATTAAAAAAAAACTATTGTATCACAGTGTAACGCTGATAATTTAATAATGTAATAAAATGAAATATTAGTCACTAATAAATAATAAATAATATTATAAATTAAAGTTAATAAAACGCTATGTAAATTTACGAAATGTATTTTAAATTGTAGTGAAAAAAATAATATATAAAAATAACTACTGGGTAATAAAAATATAATATTTTTGTTTTATGAATTGTAATAAAATTTTTTGTGCATATTTTGGTGTTTTTATTGACTGAAAATGCATATTTTATCATTTTTAGCGCATATTTTGTTTGCATATTTCGTAATTTTTTAGTGCATAAATGCATGCATATTACAGTAGTTTTAAGTGCATAAACATCCGAGCCCTTGTTATTAGGTACTTATACTTTAGGACTACTACTTCTTATAAAGTTATGAAGAAATTATAAACGGTTTTTTTTATTATTATTATTATTATTTCGAAGCTTAATGTTGACATCAAAAGGGAACGGATTTTAATGTTTACTTATTCGTGTTCAAAATACAATACACATAGGTACACAAATAAATTAAATCAAAACTCGAGCGATTGAAAATACAAGCGTAGGCCACGTGCAGCCCGAAAACTAAAAATTCGACGTGACAAATGTAATAATTGTTATATTGTCGACGAGTTGTCGCCAGCGATAAATTTCGTTTTCTGGTCGTTTCGAACGCTTCTCGAAAGTAATTCGCCACCGACGACGCGACGATTATAATATTATACAATCGATGGTTTTCAACGGTCGTACGAGTCGACGGGAAATAAAAAATTACACCTTGTGCGTGCGTGTGTAAGACACGAGTTCTATTTTGAAAAAAAAAAATAAATAATCGTACACATTGCACACGTGTCGCAGCGCACGCCACGACGTTATATTTTTTGTTGTTGTTGTTGTTGTTGTTGTTGTAAAAATGTTGACAATTTCAACGCTACAATGCGATAATAATATTATTACGTCGTCGTCGGGTGCTCGTTGGGAATGGTTCAGACGGCCGGCTTGACGTTGCGCCCGTCGTTGACGGCCTGGTCTATGATGTCGCGGATGTTGTAGAACGCGCCGCCGACCAGCGCGGACATGGCCAACATGAGCAGCACCAGATTCTTGAGGTGTCGCAAGATCCTGCGCAAAGTGTGACAGCGACGCGCGGCCGCCCGTTTCTTTTGCCTTTCGTCGTCGTCGTCGCCGCAGCGAGCGGTCACAGGCGGCACCGACAAGCTTTCCACCGTCGTCACTCCGCCGCCGTTCGCCGCCGCCGCCGCCGCCGCCGTCACGCCGCCGTCCCAGTCGTCGTCCTCGTCTTCGTCCTCTTGTTCGTCAAAGTCCTTCGGGTACCAGTACCACACGGTCTCCATGATCACCGGCATGATCAGGCCCAGGCTGGAGAATCCGACGGAGCCCACGAGCGAGACGAGCGGCCCGATGTCCGGCACGGCCGTGGCCACCAGTACTGCAAACGAAACGGAAACGTTTATGAACATGTACATTTTTGGCGAGCGACACGCCAATTTGAATATAATTCATCATTTTTACTTTACTTTCCAAAAAAAATTACTGATAATTTGAAATTATTTATTATATTTTGTAAGATATTATTAACGTAATGTCGTATGTAATGACGTACTGATCTGTACTTTCCCAATCTCGTAAATCAAAAATCATGTTTATACGTTTAGTTAATTATGTTTTAAGCGAGAAAAAAAGGTCTGAAAAGTTTCTGACAAATAAAATCAAACCAAACATTTCGATTCGACGCGCAGTCATCAAAAGGTTAACCTTACACACCGTGTGTGTAAGACATAATATTTTGAAAAAAAAATAAATAAACACACACACATCGCGCACGCCACGACGGCGACGGTTATGTTTATCGTTGTAAAAGTCATCCGTTTCATGAGACAAAACAATATTTCATCGTCCTTAACGATATTTTTCAGCCCCGACCCCGCCGGACGAGATAAAAACACGACTACCGGTCGAGTTTTCGTTTTCGTTTGTGAAAATCGTAGAAATTAATTAAAAAAAAAATAAAATAGTTCGGAAAAACGTTTCGTCGATTAGTATTTTTCAATATTGCACTCGTTTTAGTGTTTCGAACGGACCTTAAAATCGACTTTTTTTTTTTTTAATGCTATCCTCCCGCCAACACAAGTAGGATTGTGTGTCGAGAACGTAATATCCTTACTGGTGCCGAGTATCAGGGCGAATCTCATGCCGTAATAGTACGCCGTCATTTTGGTGGAACATTCTTCTTCGTCCTCGGCGTCGTTGTCCGCGGCGGCGGCGTCTCCTGCCGACGAATTCGATAGCTTTCTGCGCAGCCCTTGCCACGCCAAGTCCGCGGTGACGGTCAACTGTAGGCCGTACGTCAACAATATGCCCAGGGCGATCATGATTTTTATCGATTCTGACAGTCTGCGTATCAAATATAATATAATATTATACGCTATTTATTTTCAATAAACTATTATTATTATTACGACGGGAATAAAAAAAAAAAAAAAAACGTTTGGCAGACGATAATTTTACGACAATGTCGCGAAACACCCGTTTCAATCGTTTTCTACTCACCGATTGTTCGTGGGCAAATTGAGCGATATGCTGCCCTCGCAATTTTCGCCGTAACGCAAGTAGCCACACAAGCCTAGCAAACTGTTTAAAACCACGATTACCACCATAGCCCGGTGCAGAGTGAAAGAGGGCGGTCCGGCGAGTTCTAAAGGTCGACTCATGGCGTTCTCGATGTGCAACAGCTTTTCGCGGCACATGCAACAAAACGACAATTTTTTTTTTTTACGTCAATTGATCGCTCCTCTCCACGTTACGCGTTTTCGTTCGTCTCTGTTCTTCAATTTGGTCGACGTATTTTTTTTACTATATAAAATTATATTAAATCCACGACGAAATCGTATGCATTCAATCTCGACACCGCGCCGTTCCAAAATCCGATCATCTCCGAATAATATGTAAAAAGCAAGTGTATGAAAACGTCCCGTCGTCGTGTAGAGACGAATTCAATATCGAGTACGACATGATTTCGCGTGTAAAATACAGGAAAACAAGAGTAAATCGTATTCTTTTTACGGGACGAAAAGAAACGATATTCGCTCGCAAAACTATATAAGAACGTGGTTTAACGATTAGGCGGTACGTTACGCGATATCGCTTGGAAAAAAAAAAAACAGCGATTTACAATAACGTAATCATTATATCGCGAGTTAACTACTTGGCGAATAATAATATTTATCTCGTCGAGTTGTGTCGCAGACACACTCGAAACGCAAATCGACTGCGTTCGTGTCGTCGATTTCGTTAAAATCCTACAGACCGGCGGCGGTTCTTAACCTGTGGTCCGCGGGTGTCAAGCTTTCAAATATTGAGCCCGAGGTTCAAAAACTCGTAACCGAAATGCAACATCAACCATCGCATTAACACTTATTAATAAAGTAAATCGAAAAATTAAGTTTTAAGAATATTAAGAATAAAATAATTTATGTTACAATTTCTTTTTACAATTCAAGTGTTTAATGATGTTAATGTTTAAAACGAAAAATTAAGTTTAATAAAAATAATTATAAACGTGTATATTTTGTTATGTCTACTTCTATAATTTGTAATATAAATTAGTTATTATAATTAACGAAAAATTGGTAGGGGTGTCCGCGACAAAAGGTTAAGAATCGCTGCTACAGACTATCCGAGCCGAGCTCGAATCAATTAAACGCGCGAAATATTTATATTTCGAGTAGGTACGTACGTATTTAGCTGATTTCACATATTTTCATATTACATTTCGATACTCTATATTATGGGAATAATAATATTTAGACCACACGCGCGCGAGCGTTTTTCAAGGTCTTCGATTTTCTAATTCGGTATTTTCGAAAAGGTCGATTTACAGTACAATATCAAGACCTATTATTTGAAAACACACACACGAAAAAAAAAAATAATAATAAATCATAATATCGTCTCGCGCATACCCCGCCCGACAGCAGATGGATATAGGCGTGTACCTACCCCTAGGCGTGTAACAACTACCTTGTATCCGAGAGGGTCTTTCATATATGATTCCGCGTGTATTGTGCGTACTGCAGGTAAAAGAAGGTACACAGCATCGCGTTCATACGGATATTTTTCACCTGCCGCGGCGGCGGCGGCGTATAAATCATTTATATAGTCCTTTGAGAAATCTTATTATTTTCGTGCGCTCTCCTTCTGTCAGACGAATCCATTATAACATTATAACGTGTGTTAAGAAGAAGAAGAAGAAATAATAATAGCGTACACGAAAAATAAACCCACGCTTACGATCCAATGGCCGCGCGCGCGTATCCGCACAACAAATAACTCGATGATTTCGCATGAATGCTACATTGTTATAAAGACGTCGAACGCTACACGTATATATCACAGCACACATTGATTATTTCGAAAACATTTCGTTTATGTACGTACACGCACAATGCACAATGTCCATTCATTTAAAAAAATATCAGAATGACGTTTCTCTATCGTTATTTATCTCAAAGGCGGCACATTGTGTATGTACTTGGTACATATACGAGTTACTGTACATCACATCGAAAACACTTTGTTTTACAACGTTAATACGACGGTTGATGACATTTAATATTTTTCGGTATCATTAAAACACTGTTTATTTATTTCATCGTCGATATTATTTTATATTGTGACCCGAATCTTGGGAAGACGACGTTTTTTATTCTCACAGTCAAATTACATTTTAATCGATACAATATTGTTTACAATATCATGCTCGTACAACGAATAATATGATATTCCGTTTGTTTCCGATTCGATATTTTCGACACTTGGTTTTCCATTAAAATATCGGGAAAGAAATCTACGCCGCCGCCGCCGTCATTTTCGCGTTAATATTATCGAACGTAATACGTAGGATCGTTTGATAAATCATCATATTACTCATTGACAATTCTCTTACACAACAGACTCCTCTTTTAATAATAATAAAAAAACACTATGCGTCCGTGGCAATGCGCCATGTACGTAAGTACAAAGACTCGCGTCGTTAATTTAAATTTATTTCCCGTCCGATCGAAATGAAAAATCGGTCTTCCCCCCGAGGTGTTTCCTGATTAGATAATTATTATGTTATCGACCGACGACGTTACGTCTTTAAAACGTTCGTTAAAAAACCCGCGCGATAGTTTATGTATTCAATCGTTTTTCTCCATCGTGACTAGACGTTAATTAAAAACAAAAAACAAAAACAAAAAACAAATAACTAATAAAAACGGTACCGACCATTCCGACGCCCTCCAGGGAACACAGTGCACTTCCTGCGTACAGCGACCACCGGGTCGGCGGCCATACCACCATCTTGGCCTGTTCGTCGGGCAGCAGCGAGGTTTCGCCCTCGGCTCCCACGAAAATGAAATAAAACACCACCCCGGTTCCGGCCAACATGCACACGTTGGCGGCCACCGAGAACGGCACCAGGTATTTGATCAGCTTGACCATTCCCACGGGGACGATGAAGAGCGCGGCGAAAGCCGGATACCAGCGGATCGACAACCCGTGCAGCGATCTGTACCACGCGTCGTCCGCCGCGTCCGCGGTGTACTGGTCGACGAGCTGGAGGAAATGAAAAATACGACGAGGTCGCGAGAAAAATAAAAGCGACGAAACGAATACTCATACCGGGGGGGAACCCGTACCCTTTAGACAGTGGTTCCCGACCTTTTTGGTACTACGGACCACTATGAGAACTTTCGATACGTCACGGACCACCTCAATTTTATACCTTATTTTTCTTACAAATAAGAATCAATTTTTTTTCACATATTTTAGAATTTTGATTATTATTATATGAATAAATAAAAAACAATGAATATAATATTGGCTTTTAATAATGCTTATAACTGATTTTTTTTCATTAAAGTTTTAAAACTAATTGAAAATTTAATACCAACAAATATTCTAAAAAAATTTATATCACATTATTATATTTATTTAAGGTAAATTACAAAAATTATAAAAACAATTTAATGCGAAAATTTTGTGCTTGCGTTTTGTTCACTAACAAAGGTATTCTTGGGTTGATACTGCTCAAAGCTACACGCAAGTCTTTAGTGGCGTCCAACCAATTTCTACGTTTATTTTTAATGTAGAGTAGTCCAAAATGGGTTTCACTATGTAATATAAATTTATAAATAAACGACGTACTGTACACGATTGTCAATAATTAGTGTTATGCCTCGAAGGAAAATGAAATTATTAAAATATTTTTACATTTTGTAAGTATGGCTCGCGGACCATAGGTTGGGAACCTATGCAGTTTAGAACTATAGTTATCGTGTTACCTGTTTGCACGTGCCCGCTACGATACACACGTAGATGATGTTCACTCCGTAATAAGTCGTCACTAGTGCAGCGCTGGTAAAGTTTCTGAAACAATTTCGGACGCTCAGTATTTCGGTGGTGCGCCGCCCAGTGTGAGCGCGCGCGCGCGCGCGCGTGTGTGTGTGCGTGCGGGGGAGGGCCTTAAGCCACCCTGGAAAATTTCAAAAGCCCACCCACCCTAGTATAGTGCAGTGGTTTTCAACCCGTGCGTCGTCGGTTATTATCAAGAGGGTAGAAACTAAAAATAAAATTGAACAAGAACAGCCGATAGACTTATCCTCAGATTCAGTGTCGAAATCTAAATTTGCATCATCAGTTATCTGCAGGACTTTGATTCCATTATTTGCTTCTTCGTACTTATGTGAAACGGGTTTTTCGGCTTTGGCAGTTATTAAAACTAAATATAGACTGAATACCGAAAAGGAAATGAGAATTGCGCTTTCAAAATGTACGCCACGATTTGATAATACGTATTATGCAACAAAACCAAGCACAGCCGTCCCGTTAAATATCAAAACTATTATATTGTTGTATTGATTTTTTTAATTGAAAAAAATAAATCTCAAAAAAAAATGTTTACCATTAAATAAAGTTAAATTAAAATGATTATAAATAATGTGAATTTGTTTATTTTAAACGTTCGTATAATGGGAGCCGTATATTTTATTTCAATATCAAAAGGAGCCGCGGACCCAAATCCTATAAATGCTCGTGTGTTATTCGTGCTATTTCATACGTACCTGGCAAATGAGGACCAGGCGGCGAAGCGACCGCGAGCGCCGTACTTGAACACGGCGGCCACCGTGTCCGGGTAATCCATGGGCTCCAGTAACAACTCTTTGGATTTCCTCTGGATTCGCGAGTGTTTCCTATACTCGCCGTTGTCGCCGTCGGCGTTTTGGGCGCCGTTGCTCGAGTTGATGGCGTTCCGCTCGGCCAGGATAATCGTGGCGTACTCGCCGGATCGCAACGCTTGTGAACACCGGACCTTATATTATGATGATACATTATGACATTATGTTGGACGACGACGCTTGCATAGATTTTAATATCGTAATAACCAGGGTTGGGAAAAATGTCGCTAAATATGCGCTAAAAATATGCAATAAAACGACAAAATATGCAACAAAAAAAAAGGAAAGGAAATTTACATTTAATGATGTGGCCAAGGACGGTAATTTTGCTTGCAATTTATCAATAGCTACAGATAAAATAGATAGAAAAATTTGATTTTATGTATGCCAAGTTATTTTCAAGATTAGGTTTGTCTAAACATTTTTTTTAATTTGTAAATTGACAAAACCCTAAAAACATGTTTACTAAAATATAAATTTATAAAATATAACCGATTTTGATTCAAAAACAGGTAAAAATACAAAAAAAAATCTCAACAAATCCAAAATAAGCACTAAAAACCAAAATATGCAAAAATATGCAAAATAAAATTTTTAATTTGAGTTCTCTATATTATGAAACACGTTTTTAGCTTACTCTGCTATTTCTCAAACATCTCATAAGAAATATGCAAACGCTATAAAATCCCAACCCTGGTAATAACCTACTAAATATTTTCGATTTAATGACCTAGAATCGAATAAAATAAAATGATTTGAAAACAAAAATCACTAACTTTTTTTGGTGCAAATACGACTTAGTTTTTCAAATCGTACAACCAGATTTTTATCACCAAACGTGAATAGATCGATTTTTTAGTCGTTTTCATCCACAAGCCCGCCCCGAGTGCTAAACTCGAAATCGATCGAGTTACAGGTATTAATCCCTTCAGCCCTTCGAACATTTTTTACTTTTTTTTTAATTTCAAATTAATTTATACGACACGGTACGGACTAGTTCGGAGAAAGCCGACGATTTTCGTCAGAACTGTATTGGCATGTCAGCCGGCGGCGGTGTGATAAATAAAACAACAAATTTCGTTGTGTTTGATCGTTTGCACTATGAATACGACCCTTAAGTACCGTCGCGTTGCCGGATACGTGGCCGCACGTTACAAACCAGTTCGTTTGAGCGCGGCCGCTTGTCTACGTATCTATTGTCGCCGAACAAAGTTTTCGCGGTTATTATTTCCCAAATTGGACAATATCGCTCTGTTCGGTTTATTACAGTCGGACGACGCCTAGCTTGTCTCTTGCCCTCAAGGGACGAGCATTGCTATGCGCGATATGCGCTCGTAGAATTAACGAATCAGGATAAACACGTATAATAAGTCATAATTAAAGCGGAGACATCAACCCGCATAACCGCGATACGACGCTGTTAAAAAGCAATATTCATAAAATTATTAAGGGGCCAACGTGTATGAGAAATAGAATCGGAATAATTTAAAATATTATATAAAACGCAATCGTGACGATAGCCGCGCGATAATGCGTGTAATGAACATACAGTGAAAACTCTTTATAACGAATCTTAAGGGACCAAGAGATTTCTTTCGTTATAGAGAGTTTTCGTAATAGAGAGGGTTTAAAAAAAAACAAAATTTTAATTATTTATGTATAAAGGCATGTACCTATGTAATATTATATATCAAACACATCGTTATTTTTACGATAATAACGATATTAAAAGTAGATAATGAAAGAATGTAATCGTTTTTGGAAATTTCGGCATTACTGCGGATTATTTTTATAATTTATGTATGTAATAGGTACAATAACACATAAATTGTATTATGAAACATAAAATATTTTTTCGTTATTGAGAATGACAATACGTTATAGAGAGTGAATTGACTAATGGATTATATAGAAAACGAACCATTATTATGTAATGTTCACGTTATATAGAGTTTTTCGTTGTAAAGAGTTTCGTTATAAAGAGTTTTCACTGTATTATTATTGCGCGGTGGGCGCCAAAAATCAGATGTAATATTCCGTTAGGACGACGACGGGCCGTCGAAACGACGCCGAGGTAAAGGCGAATCTCCTCAGGACGCGATACGCGAGGCCTATACATAACCAAGACTCTAATTATTTTCGAACGTTTGTTTATTTGGACTTTTTGATCATTTTTTAAATTTCATATTTCACTCGTGTTATGGCGGTTAAAGTTTACAAGTTGATCGGTGACGTCACGAATACGTTTTTCTCGCAGCCAATCGCCCCAATAAAATTTCGTACGGGTAGGTGTGTTAATTAGCAGCGTTTTAATTTAATTTACATTGATTAATTGATTATTTACTAAATTTAATTTATATAATATTTTGAATATTGTATTAAAATATTCGATTAAAATTTACATAATTGCATAATCGGTCAATTAAAAGTATGAGTGAGGGGTTGAAAATACACAATAACATGACCTTTTATTATAAATGTTGATTGATATTTACCAAATCAAATCAGAAAAAAAAAAATTATACTATTATAATTATTATGCGTGGGCGGATTTCAGCCCTTGTGGCTGAAATGTTCGTCACGCCGCCGCCGAAATGTTGACAAAAATACAAATCTTAGTGCTCCGACATCGATTTGTTTTTATTCAAAACCGTTACGGCACCTGCTAGTGAAAATAATCAATTCGACACCAAATCCGAGGACATAACGTTATCGTCTCCAGTGACGCCAGTGGCCCTCGAAATCTCACAAATGCACAATAATAATATTGCAACACGATGCGGTGCACACGGAGACGGTAAAACTCGGGTCTCTGTCCTGAGATCCTGACGCGGTATTGTTTTGCGCGCGCGGCCAGAATACTATACTCACAATGAACGACATCATGTTCAACACGGCCAGGCCGAGGATCGCAGTGCCCACGATGCCGACAGCGATGCCCGCGTTTTTGAAGGCGTCCGGCATGGCCAGGAATCCGCCGCCGATGGTGGCCTTGACCATGTGTATCATCGCCTCGGTGTTTCTGCGCAACGTCAAGGTGGTTCGGATTACATTTGCGCCGGGCTACTCGGACCCGGGCCGGTCACACGTTATTATACGTACGACACGGGTGCGTGGCGATCAGGGCGGGTTGCATAAGGGATGCTCGTTAACAATTTACCGAGCATATGTTTATATAGGCATATGTTTTAACGGGTCAAGTGTCGGGATATGAGTTTTATTTTCAAGTGCATCGTGTGCACTCACAGTATTTATACCAAATGTTGACCTTGTAAAAGTATTTCGTTTTCTACAAAAACATAATGACACGTGCAGTTTGAACAAAAATCGATTGAAACAGAATCAGATAGTGTCGACGGCTATGTAACTCGCGGGTCCGATGACTTTTACAGAGAACCTAAACAATTCGTTTGGCCATAATTTCGTAACAGGTTGTCGTCGGCGCGGTAATGACGATTGATTTATGCAACCCTACCTCGTGCCGTGCCCGCGCGTGTACGACACGGCATATTTGCGCGTTCGGCAGAACCGGTTTCGCGCGTGTTTAGCTCAAAACATATTTTTACTATCAGAAGCGAAACGATTTGTCAAAGCTGTTGTCCGTAAAATATCCACGTGAATAAAAAAATGTGTTTGCGCTCGAAAATTAAAAAAAAAAACCGACGTCGCATATATTCGATGCCAATGCGTCACATGTTGTACTGCGACGGAGGCGAATATTTCGGTTCGGCCGAACGCGAATCCCCCATGAACACGACGACGACGATTATTACTATCTGTACTCACGATATCTTGTGTTTGTCGGAGGCCGGGATGCCGGCGGCCGCGGCCGACATGACGGACGAGGCGTTGGACATGAGACGGGAATGCCGGCGCCGGCGTCGCCTCATCTCCGAGGCCGTGGGCGACCCGATGGCCATGGGCACTACCGTGGACGTGAACGAGGGCCTCCTGTCGGCCGCCAGTTTGCCGGGGCTGACGTGAAGCTGCGACTGCACTTCCACCATGATGACGTGGTCGTCGGCCTAGGCAAACACGCCCGTCGAGCTGTTATAACCGTCGTCGGTCGCCCGCCGCGCCCGGTCGATTTCGGTGCTCTCCTCTCACGGTCAGCGGCCGGTCGGCGAGGGATTGCGTCGCGATCGTCACGTAAAGTCAACGGTGCCCGCGCCCGTACGTATACTATACCGCATACCAGTCCGTGACCGGGTTGTCATGCGCACATACTGTTTTATACACCGTATGGGCGCGAAAGCGACCGGAACGATTGCGGACGATACGGAAGGCGAATGGAAAAAATGGAAAATGAAAAACGACGATGACGAAAAAAAACTCGACGACAATCGGGTGTTTTTTCGGCGCGCGGCAGGACGAATCGGTCGGCGGGCGCGGGTGGGGCCAATGATCCTGGGCGGTAAATCGTCGAGCCGGCGTTGTCGCGGATCGATTGCGCGAGCGATACAACAAATGGCGCCAGATGCCCGAGTGCGGTGCGCGTGCAAGAATCCCCGGGCGCGCGGTAATCGCCGAAAATCCCGACCGGCTCGTTATCGCGTGCCCGAGAGGTGTTTACAACAATCGCCGGTCGCGCGGCGGCGGCGGCGGTGGCGGGATTAACGGGGCCGGGATTTGCGGTCGTTTTATCTCGCGGATTAACGACGACGCCTTCGATATCTCGCGGGCAATAAATCCATAAATCATTTTACCGATATCGTCGTTAATCTGCGATCCGACGACGCGTCGTCGCGTCACCGTCGATTCGATTATTATTATTTCGACGACCCCGCCGACGACGCTGGAAATCTCGCGCGCAAACAGATCGGATCTTACGTCATCCCGCGGCCGATCGCCGGGGCCGTTCGCGCCCTTATCGTCGATCGTTTTCGCAACGCTTCTAGAGTGTCGCTCACACGTCTATCACGCGCGGCCGAGGCACCGAGCCCCCCTCTCTCTCTCTCTCGAGTGTGTGAACACGATATTGTTGTTCTCTCGAAAAACGTCGTCATCGAGTGTTGTTTGCTCAAGTGTGCGAGTTGCGCATTTATCCGCGTGCGCTGACATCGCGATGTATTGTGAAATGTAATCGCTGCGCGCGGTTGATCTATTTTGTTTGGTTTTTTTTTTTTTTTTTTTCATCGATTCGTTTCCATTTTGACACGCGCGTCTGGTGTACGTAGTGCCGAAGTCAAAATTACTGTCGTCGTCGCAATATTATTTCATTGATTCGCGTGCGAAAACAAGTGTTTTTCATTTTTTTTTTTTTTCACTACGCCAACTTTATCTCAGATCATAGATGATACGTCGTGAACGCGTGATACATTCGAATAAAAAATTACAGAAATCAAGGTCCCTATCCGAAAACTTAAAATTAACGACGTATACGCTGACCACGTGGGCGCCGAGAAAAACGGAAGAATAATCGAGGCCGGCGACGTCGGAGAGGAAACTTCCAAAGGCCCGACAGAGTTAAAACGATCGCTAAGAAAAGATTAATGTGGGCGCTTGGAGAAGACTCGAATGGGGAAGAAGGAGGACAGGAGAGATGCTGTAGAGGACGGGAACAGGTGGAAGAATTATTATTATGGAAAATTAGAAAACGTTTAACGAAATGAACTATCGACTTTTCGAATTCTAATCGACCAGTTGTTTTTCGCGATCGATGAAATACGGAAAGACGATTTCGAAAAATCGCATTACCATACAGATACACATTGAAACTCGCGTTTGGCGTTTGACGCGCAACGCAATGTTCATACGAAGGGAAATGCGAACATTTTTTTTGCTTTTTTCAAAATACGTACTTGCGATTTTCATCGGATAACGATAACATTTGATTGCCGATATTAACTTGATGTTTTCTTTTTTTCTCTCATTTTTCAGAGTTTTATTTCCCCGTATGGTAATTTGTCGGAAAAAAAAAACAAGTTTGACAATTGAAAACATTGTCCGAACACCATAATATTATCTAAGTAACAAGAAGACATATAGTAGCCACCCTAGAGCCCAGCCTCGTCGCCATGTGTATATGTAGAACAATAATATATAATTATAAATAATAATGATAAATATACAGGGGACCGCGTAGACCTGGATGATGCGCGTTATATTTTTATCGTACCGGCCAGCTGCACACAATGGTCAGGTCGACGGCGACGCAGCGGCAGTCCTTTGAATCGACCTCGCGGACACTCGTCCCCGTGGCCGACCCCGGCCGCCCGGCAGGAGCGACCGCAACTCGACGCCCGCGTAACGAATCAATATTTTATTATTATAACCGGAATTTCACACTGACGCATAACAATCATAACAACGACCGTACAATATTGTATCGCGTTGTTCCGTAGACTTTTATGAGAATATTTCGAATTTTTGTAACGACGACGACGACGGTGAATTATTATTTATGCCGCCGCCGTCGTCTATAACGAATTATTTACAATGTTTTTCGTATCGTACGAATTTCAAAAACTCCGTAAGTCGGAGCTTCCGTCGGGAAGAGAATAAAATGCGTTTATTTTTAAACGATCGCAGCGATCGTTTTATCGAAGCTTACATAAATGCGAATAAAAATATGAAAAACCTATTGAAATTAAAATTAATGCACGTGTGGACTCGTAATGTATTGATTTGATAAATTATCGACACGACGTGTAGTGCGAGAGAAAATATATAAGGCAAGTCGTACGAATAATAACGTTCAAAAAAAATGTTGTACAATATGTTTTTACACTGACCATAAATTCAATAATTCAAATAAGCGATGATAATTTCTGTTTGTTTTTATTAAACTAAATTGTATTAAACTAAAAATAAAAAATTAAATAAATCTCATACGATTTACAATTTTATATTCTCGGTGAATATAACACGATAATGTTTTTGTTTTCTAACGACTGTAAGTATTTAAACACTTTTCTGACAGGTGCAAATCGCGCACTCGAAATGTCTCGGAACGATTATTTTATTGGACACGGTTGATATGTCAGAAGTATCACTTTCAGATTAGTTTCAGGTAAACATTTCAATACGAGTGAAAAACCAAAAGGAATAAATCATTTTTTCCGAACGCGATGATTTATTATACCGTACACGTACGTGTACACATATCTACGACCAGATTATCAGACACTCGGAATCAATAACACTCGACAACCGGTACCTATAACCGTATTTGTATTTGTATTTGTATTTGTATTATTATTACACTCGGTACACACTAAAAGTGTAATAAATAAACATGTGTTATAGGATGTCGGCATGTTATCCGAGTGGCAATTCGTGTGCGACGTTAATTAATAATATTTCAGAAGTAAGGCGAAAAGGCAGACGGGTAGGAAGAAACGCGTGCAGTTATTATTATTATCTTATTTAGTTTTGCGATTTAAAAATGAAAGAAAGAAAAAAAAAAAAATTACCGTCAAAACGGTTTTATTATCGTTTGCGCCAACGCGACGAGCTTTATTATGCCGTAATAATTTATAATAATATTTTCGACACAAATATTCGATACCGTGTTGTTGTTGTTGAAAACAAAGACGCGTTGATTTACGACATCGCTCTTACGAACGGAAAACGTATATATACATATTATAATAAATAATTATAATGAGTGACTCGATATCACATTATATTTCAGAAGTTTAGCCTAAATATTAAACTCGCCCGTTATTACGGCGGTGTTATTTGTCGACGATAAACTAAATCGCACAACTCACGACGACGACGACGACGACGAGATAAATCCTTTTAATAATTATTATTATATAATATTTAAAGCAATATTATTATTGCACTTACCGTGTTATTATAATATATACGTATAATGTATATATCGCGGACAATGTCCAAAATACACAATACGAGTGGTGCGGCGACGACGATAACGCTCTAGCAGCCGTTAATGAAAAAAGCAAACAGAAAGATATACTCGCGCATTTGTCGCGAGGATTAGGATTTTAAAAAGAATAGAGCGAAAAAAACACCGTGTAAACAAATCTAAACCGTAATGGATTATTTTTAACAGACGTTATCGATAAGAGAAGCCGTGGTACCGTGGTTTTTGATTTTAATTTTAACTCTTGTGCGTACAAACATGTCGTAGAAACCACATGTGTAACACACTGGCCACTTGGAAATATTATTATAATCGAGACGCTGCGCGGTCGAGTGTTTACTACGCCTTTTCGCTAATCGAGCAGAAAACCATAGGTCGTAAAACTCTGTCGGGCTTCTCGGGAGAAAACGTACTCCGGACCCGGCGCGGGCCGCTCACAGACCGGGGGAGAACGATGGGACGCGCGACGACGACGACGACGACGCGCGACGTTCCGAAATCGTACAAGCGTTATTTTTCACATACGTTTTGATTGTGATTCGTACGAATTTGGACGAGTCGTCGTCGAAAACGTGAAAAAAAACGCACATCTGCTAGTCCGAAATATTATCTGACAATAATTGCGAGTCGACGACGACGTGGTGTCGTTATTGTTACTTTCGAATAACGTACTCGGAACGATACTCGGAGAAGGGTGTTGTTTGTCGTTTTTATTTCCAAATCGGGTGAAATTTACTAGATTTTGTCAACTTTTATTTTTCCGACTCTTTACAACTCGCCGCGCCGGGTTTAAATCATTGTAGAATTTAACAACGAAAAACAAAACAAAACCTGTTTAATTTGAAATTCTCGTTTCACACAACGATCACACACACTTTGATTGAAAATCCACTCGCATAAATACATCGATGTGTTGCGAATTGTGTTCGAAATCGTCCGATTATATTATAATCAATGCATTTTGCCAATATTTTTACAAGTCGTATTATGAGAATGTTTTTCAAAATGGCGAAAAAACCATCTCCATTTTGGTACCGTACATTTATTATTATAATATCTATTTCTACGCATTGCAGCCGACGATTAAAAAAAAAAAATATACATATTATACAGAGCAAAATTAATAATTGGGTGCGAATTATGCGTATAATCAATCGTTTCTATATAATGTGTTTTGTTGTACCTACTGCACGCGTTATCGTTGCGGACACGAGAGCTTACATAATTATACTCGAACGAGACACATCGAACGACGACTCCGAGAGATTATTCTTACTAATGACACCGCGTTAAGTCGGCAATTAATTTATGACACATCCACACGCCGTGGGTGATATCGCCGGGACGATCTGATCGGGGATCTTTTTAATTTCGTTCGTACGCGCAGAAGATAATATCTCGCAGACAATCGGCGAGCGATCGGACCATGTAAATACGCGATTAACGATTCGCGCGACTTTCTAAACGTTTAAAAAGGGGCTGCTGCCGCACACGGTGATCCGCAGACGAAATTGACCCTAGATTAGAAAGGTGGATGTAATTCGTGCCACGTGGAAAATCGATTTCGGTAATGTCCGCGATAATCGACGATCGGCGTTTTAAGTGGTTTATTTTTTAATTCGTGCCACACTTATTTTTAAACTTGTTTTTTTTGTTTTTTAATTACCTATCGATTTTCTTAATCATCGCGGGCGTCTAGATTTCGGCCGAGCTATAATAATTCAATTTATACGTACATATATATATATATTATATATACTAGCTGACCCGGCAAACGTTGTTTTGCCATATTATATTTCCAGTGAATTTTGCAGTATAAAAAATAACTGACTTATTGTAAGTGCGTGGCGACGACGACGACGGCGTCTACGATTGAAAGAGGAATGGTGCGCGCAATTTCGGTAAAAGTTATGTAATAATATATGACGTTGCGAAATCCATACCTTTTGCGTAAACGTCGTCGGGTTTTCGCTTTAAAATATTGTATACGCCTATCGAGCCTATCGAGCCAATGACTATAGATTTGCCTGCGATCGTATTCGACCGCCCAATGAAAAAAGTTCTATTGTTCATCGCACGCACGCAATTTCGATAAAAGTTATGTAATAATATGATATTGCAAAATCAATTCGTTTTTGGTAAAGATCGTCGGGTTTTTTGATGACATGATAATCTATTCATATAAAATGCAAATTACTCGCTGATCTCGTTGCATCTCAAAATCTAGCCCGTGAAAAGTTTACCCCTTCTTTTAAGGGTTGAATTTTGAAAAATAAGTTTGTAGATTTATTTATATACATCCCCCTGGGGGAGGTGCTCAAACGGGGATTTTGTATTATGAAAAATTACTAACCTATTGTAAGTATGTACGCGTATATGTGAAAAGTATATGAAACACGTACATATATATTTTAATTGAAAATGATTCGCAAAAAAAATTTATAAACAATGATAATGGTCACTATGGTTACAGTATAGGTATACGGTATATATATATAGGCAACCATTTAAAATTTCAAAAGTACATCACAAAATTCCCGTTTCAGCACCTCCCCTAATTGGGTTTTTTCAAATTTTTTTTTTTCCGTAAAAACTTTCTCCTGGCAATTACGAACAATTCAAAAAAAAAATTTGAGCCAAATCGGCCCAGCCGTTCTCAATTGATGAATTGTTTTACATTTTTGGCTCCATTTATATACAATACTAGCTGAATAACCCGGCTTCACCCGTGTGCAGTATAACTTTTTATTTTATCAGTTTTTTTTTCATTTTTACCTCTTTTACCCCTTTTAACTCCGGTAGGTGTCGAATTTCGAAAAATCCTTTCCAATGGGGTCTCCACTATATAAAACGAAACTGCTGCCCAAATTTCATACTCAAAGCTCCAGCAGTTCCAGCCAGGCGAATTTTTCTAGTTTCACCCTTTTTACCCCTTTTAACCCCCTTAGGGGTCGAATTTCGAAAAATCCTTTCCCATGGGGCCTCTGCTATATTAAATGAAACTATTGACAAAATTTAATACCACAAAGCTCCATTGACTCAGGATTTTTTCCATTTTTACCCCTTTTAACCCCCTTAGGGTTAATTTTCTCCATAATTTATGCTATAAACCCGCTCCCCGACATTCTCTATCATTTAAAAAAAATTTGAGCCAAATCGGCCCAGCCGTTCTCAACTGATTCAATTTCCAATTTTTTGTCTCCATTTTTATATATATAGATAAAATACGAGTATATAACCGTTCCAGAATATTCTCGGCGCTCGCCACATATAAATATTGAAAAAAAACTATTCTATCTGACCATTTTATAATTGGTTGCCAAATTTTATCAAAATCCGTTCAGTAGTTTCGGAGTTTATCGCGAACATACATCGTGACACGAAATTTTTATATATTATATAGATATATACACGCGAAAAAGAGATGTTTTCAATTTATTATACACCTATAACGATTTTGATAAAATATATTGTATTTATCTTACGACCGCGAACACTGTGAATTCATAATATTAATTTATAATAATAATATTCTATAAAATTCTCGAAATCGTATCGTCGATATCTAAAATATGTTACGATCGCCGGATAAGTTGCAACGGGAAATTGTGGGCGGTCCGATCGGATAAAGCGTTCGTATCGTAAAAGTTTTTTTTTTTTCCACTCTTTTAGGTGTCCGTTTCTAATTCCGAACGTTACACCGAAATCTGTCCAAAGTAAACGTTGTTTCAATAGTGTGTCTACGGGAATCTACGTCGCGAGAACACGCGACGTGGAAAGGCGGGCACAGCGACGACAAACTGGAGATGGATGCACTACTTTCACGGGCGGTAAGGTTTCAAACGACGCGGGCATTGTCCCGAGCAAATGCAAGCGTGTCTCACGTCGTTTTCGAAAAAAATTAAAAAAACATTTCCACAATATTACAATAACTGTTATTGTTAGTGGTTTTTATCGATGACCAATACAACACGAGAATGATAAATTCGATAAACAATGTCACGTTTTTAGAGTGACACTGTGCGGTCGACGGACGCGTCGTCGTCGCTTTTACCGATATTTAGTGAATAAAATTGCGATTTTTCCACGATAACGATTGATTAGAAGAAAGAAAAAAAAACATCCCTCTCCCGTCGTCGTTTTACGTCGCGATTTTACTGCGATTGTCTCGATTATCGCAATCGTCGGGCTCGACGAAAAGTAGTGATTTCGACTGCCGTATCATATTAAAAGCGTCACGGTGCTCGAGGGGGAACGGAAACCGCGATCGATTTCCGAGCGATCGTCGGACAATAAACCGGTGTTTCCGGGTTCGCGAAGGAATCGCGTGATGTACGTTTATCTGCACGGACGTCACGCCGTCTAGCCGGGGCTTTACACGTGCACGCGACTGCGGCGAAATCGCGACGAATAAAATTCGGACGAGGTGTCCGGTCACCGAGAGGTAGGTTAGCCCGAGCGTGTGTTCAACGTGTCTAGTGCACCCGATAATTGTTGTTGTTGTCGTCGTCGTTGTGTAACGCGTGTAACACGTTGCGATAATATTTAAATACACACGTATCGGCCGAAAAGAGATGTCGTGTGCGACGGCGGCGGTCGTCGACGGGACTCACGCGATCGAAATGTTACGCGTTATTATGTTATAATATACGCAGTAGAAACCTCCGCGACGACGACGACCGACGACGACGTCGGGTGCGCGACGACCGTAATGACGAGAGGTAATGGAGGTACCTAGTATAATAATTATAATAATCGTGCAACGACGGAAATAATAATAATTGTATAATGACGGAAAATTACGATAGTTATAAAATAAAAATAGAGTAAGACAAACAAAAAAAAAAAAAAAAAAAAACGATAATTAAAATAATAATAATACAAATATAAACCAAATAATAATAATGAATAAATACAGTAAAATAATTTTGTAATTATCAATTATAATAATATATATATATATACGATTACAGTTTTATAAATATGTCTTTTATTTCTTTTCGTGTTAAATGGTGTCACGCGTTCAATAATAAAAAAAAAAATTTTTTTTATAACACACAATTAAGCAATAATTTGTTGAATAATAATAATAATAATAATATATATATATATGTATATATAAATGTGTGTGTGTGTTAATGTAAAATAATATATTTCATATACGTGTAATATAATATTTAAGAGGCGTTTAAATAATAAAATGTAAAAAGAGAACGCGCTTTGTTTTTGGTTTTTTAATTATTATTATTATTTACAATAATTAATTGGTAAGTCTATAGAAATGAAAATCGATATATATATATATATAAAAAAATATATATTTTCCTTACGAATCGTATACGCTATTATTATATAAATTAAAAATTACACACAAATACAAATCGAGAAATAAAAAATAAAATAAAAAAAAAAAACATACATTGACCGACACGACGCACAAGTGGTGTATACAAAGGAAGAAGGTGGTGGTGGTGGTGGTGGTGGTGGTTTTTTTTCATGTTTTTTTCGCGTTTTTCGAATAATGATAATGTGAATTCCGCCGAAGAGTGGGGCGGTGTGCAAAATGAGAGTGCGTGCGCAAAGGCCGACGTGACAAGCGCGCAAAGAGCGTATAATATATTATATATGAAATATGAATAATAAAATGGGGTGTTTGGCTGCGGTGTTTTTTTTTTTTTTACCGTTCTCACACCCCGTCGCTCCTCCGGCGGCGATCAGGAACGCCGATTCCGGCCCGGGCCCGATGGTGGTGGTGGTGGCGGCTGCGGCGGCGGCGGCGGCGGCGGCGGTCGCGTTCGCGGCGATGTGGTGCTCAGCGGCCTCGCCGCCCGCGCCGTAGAACGCCACGATGTCCACCAGCGACGCGTACGTGCCGGACACCAGCGCTATGACGGCGACCAAAACGATGGCCACGTCTTTGGCCACGGTCCAGCGGCTCATGCCCTTGCCCCGGCGGTTCGACGACCGGCCGCCCGCGCTCCTCCTGCGCTGCGCCCGGTGCTGCACGCCGCCGAGGTCCGCGTCCTCGCCCGACGCGTAGTAGTCGCCGTCCAGGTCCGTGTCGTCCTCCGAGTCCGTGTCGTCCGACTCGTCGCCGTCCTCGTCGCCGTGGTCCCAGAACGCCACCAAGTGGATCACGGCCGGGCACATGAGACCCAGGATGGAGAAGAACACCGCGCCGATGAGCGAGATGAACGGCGCCAGGTCGGGCACCAGGGCGGCGATGAACACTGCGATAACACACAAATACTGGTCAGTCAATGGCGCGCGGAGATTTCCGAAATTTATTTTAATCGCGTGCTGCTCATGCGAGCGGGTATAATTACACTAGGGCACAGGCGTTTACCAAAGCGGTGTGTTCCGCCAGATGTATATTTCACACGAGACACTTTGTGGCCGGACACTAGAATCCAGATTCAAGACACAAAAAGTGTCCCGAAATAATGAACCTTTCACACGAGACACTAGTCGTACACGTGTGTCTGATTCGATTCAACACAAACATTTCTTTAAATATTCATTGGTCATCCAACCATGGAGGTAGAAGAAGCTTTGTTACTTTGTTACCTAACCTCCGCACACTACGCGATTGACATGCGACGCAATTGACCAACGATAAGTGCGATAAGTGCAATTCATGCGATTTGTGCGATATGAGGTCCACCTAAGTGCGATAAGTGCAATTCATGCGATTCGTGCGATATGAGGTCCACCAACGCGAAACGATATTCAGTCGATCATACTGTGTCAATCGCGTGACTAGTTTTCATCCGTTTTCAATTTTCAAAAAAAAAAATGTCTAGTTCGAGTGATGAAAAACATATTGTCATGTACTATTGGTACACAAAAGGAGGCTAACAAAAAAAAGAATAGGATCAAAACCATCAAATCTTTCCTACAATAATCGGGAATTGTATAATTATATAGGGGTGGGTGTTTTTCAACCTCGCCGACGAATTTTATGTTGAACTATGTCTAAATATTAACAAATTTCAATAAAATCGCATGCAATACGCGCGATACGACTACTAGGCGACTAGCACTGTCGGTCGCGCGGGTCGCCAGTCGCTCGCGTCGCAGTCGCGTCGTTATTAAATTGCAGTGTTAGTGGTTCCCCATTTACTTTGCTAGGATATCGCGCGTGGCAAAAATTGTGTCGCGTGTGAATCGCGTAGTGTGCAGAGGGCCTTACTGTTTAATTAAAAAGAAAACATAAAAAAAATAAACATAAAAGACTTCATTGGGTGCATCCTATTGTTGGCGCAAGAATAGAAAAGGGTAATTTTAATATCCTATTTGCCGATTTTCAAAATTATTTTCATTATAACTATCCATGTTTTTAATTAATTGAATTTAAACGAATTATAAATAGTAAGTAAAAATAAATATGAAATCATTTTATGTGTTTATAGATTTTTAATCAATTTTTAATGTGCACACGGTAGGTAATTTATATGGTAATTTATACCCATTTTCATTCGAAGATAACTCCCAAGAAAATATAAATATACATTTTTAATTTGTTTCGAGTCGTTCGTAAACATGTCAATTCGAGATGTTTATAATTTCAGACTAATCAGAAGATAATTAAGTGAGTAGTTCTAAAAATAAAAATTCTATGAAAAAAATAATCACACCACTGACGGATAATTGTATTTTTTTCAAATATCTATGGATTATTTTGAATATTTCAGTATTAATATGGTTCCTTACGTGTGTATGAATATTTTACATTCTTAAAATAAACAAAAGTATCGAAAATCAACTAAAATAATCAGAAATTAAAATGGTCTACAAGTGTAGACCACGCGCCTAAACTTGTAACAATATACCACGCGCCTAACGAAGGGTTAATTATTACGTACAGTAGAATAGCTCCGGGCGGACGATGTCACACCTAACCATCGGTTTTGATAATATCATTACGAAACGAGAGCGAAAACGATGCGAAACGGACGTTTGTTTGTTTCACATGTTTGCACTTTGAAATGGCCGCGTATTTTAAAATGCGGTGTAACGTGACACGTTCGAATAGTTCCACCGCGTTGTGCTACCGAGCCGCGTCGAGACGAGAAAAATCGTGCGTTCGTATCGGCCTGATGTTTATCGATTACCACATTTGAAATGTGACCGAGTCGTCGTCGGCGTGAAAAAAAAATCGAGCCGGCAAAAGGTCTGGAAAAAAACCGACTGCGTACGTTATCCGGGTTACGCGCGTATTGTCGATGAGAATAAAAAAAAATCCGCAAAAAATTAACCACACGCGCTCGGATCGAGCATTTTACGTATACGTACCGGTGCCGAGGATCATGGAAGCTCGCATCACGTAGTACGCTCCGTCCATCGGCTTCTCCTGCTGATTCAGCTCCAACTCGAGCTGCTTTTTCTCGTCTATGGACATGGCGCTGGCCGCGGTCGTGGCCGTGGTCGTGGTCGTGGTGCTGCCGGCGATGGCGTTCGCGGCCGTGGCGGACGACGGTTTGTCGCCGATGGAATACTGGTTGTTCTGCCTGCGCTTGCGCAGCCACGGTTCAAGGCGGGTCCACACGATCTCGCTGGGCACGCAGAACTGCAGACCGTACGAGAACAATATGGACAGCGCGACCATGATTTTCACCGCCTCCGCGAACCTGCGGGGTACACGGGAAGCGAATCAGTGCGTGCGACGACGTTTAATTTTGGGTAAAATCGGGTCTCTACTATATACACGATACGTAAAATGAAACTTTTTTTCATACTCAAAAAGCTCCAGCGGTTCCGGCCGGGCGATTTTTTCTAATTTTACCCTTTTCACCCCCTCAGGGGTGGAATTTTCGAGACGTTCCCCGAGACTTGGCCAATCCATTAGTGGAAACCGTACTAAAATCCGCCGAGTAGGTACTTTTCGAGTTATACAAAACAAAAGCTTCTATTTTATATATATATTTATATTTATAATATTGTATGTAACCTTTATCAATAGCTGTGGTAGAACTTTGTCGCTCATAATAATAATATTGTTCCACGCACTTTACTGATTTCTAGTGTGTAAAACGCGACACGTAAAACGGTTATAGTTCGAGTTCAGAGTCGTTTCGATACGAAAACGCCTGTTGTAACGGACGTGTCTAAAAATCGCGCGCGCGCGCGCGCGCGCGGATGTTTCGTTTTTTATAAAAAGTATAGTCGGCCGTAGTAGTAGACGAAAAAGAAAACCACTCTAAACTCGAAGCATTATCACCCTTTTTCCGCGTGACGTGTGCTACCTCGTGGTGGGCCACAGCGTTCGAACACACAACGTTCATACCACGACGCTATTGGATCTACTGAAAGTCGACGGGTGACCGATTATAGAGCGACGAGCAACGAAAAATAAATGAATAATAATCAAAATCGATTATTGTGGGTTACATGGCATAATAATAATATGTCACGTGTACAGGATTTCATTACGTAAAGTATTTATCGCGTTCTCGTCAGCAGTACTCCACAGTACTCCCTCTTACAGACATGCTACGATCGCGAGGGTTTGGCCTCTATTTATTTTTTTTTAGTAGTGACCGAACCCTCACGATCGCGAAGGGGTAGTATTGACCTCCCCTGAGGATGGTTTTTTTCAAAATTTTTTTTGTAACATCATATACGAGTACGAGTATGTAGAAATGTTATACAAGTCAAATGGAAAGAAAAAGAAAAAATAGTCTCGGTCTGAGAGGTTTTCCTCGGCGGCGAGACGGGCCATTTACATGGGCGCCCGGAGGGGGGGATGCCTCGTTATATTCAAATATAATGTCAAAATATTATGTATGTTATTTTAAATAGCAAATTCTTTTCGTTTAAATTTAAAAAAAATGTAATTATATAAAACATTTAAATTTTAAAAAAATACCAAACGTGTGACAAACTAATAGAATAATTCATTATTTTTTGATTACTTTTCTTTTATATTAATTTTTTTCTCGATTTAACGGTCGCAAACTGGTGGATAATCTCCGACCAATCCGTCTGTTTTAGATAAAGATCATCTTCGATGTTTTAAGAATCGAAAGCGATGACGACATTTTTTCATCTATTAAGTTGCATAATTTTTAATTCTTTTCAAAATGATCGTTCAGTAGGGGGGTTAACAGAAAGGATACGTACAGATCGTTGGGCAGATTGAGCGTGATGGATCCGTCGGTGGCGTCGCCGAACCGCAAGTAGCCGAGGAACCCGGCGATCGAGTACAGGCACACGACCAGCGTCATGGCGGCGTTGAGCACGCCGCACGGGCGCGCCGTGAGGAACCGCTGCGGATGACGCATCGAGTTCTCGATGGGCAGCACCTGAAACCGAACACGTGCGGATTAGGTGAGTTCGTTAGCGCCAGCTAATCGTTTGGCGATCACACTCACGGTGCCGATGCCCTCCATGGCGAACAAGACGGTGGCGAAGAACAGCGGCATGTGGCCGACGGGCGCGACGGCCGGCCGCGACGAGATGTCGGGCAGCGGCTCGGCCGCGGCCAGCGCGGCCTCGCCGGCGAACAGGCTGGCGCCGGTCACCACCCAGGACATGGTGCAGCCGAGGCCGACCAGTATGAAGCCGGTGGCGATGGCGGAGAACGGCACGAGCAGCCGGAGCGAGCGGATGATGCCGAGCGGCACCAGCGGCAGGGCCAGCCCGATGATCCAGGCGCGCACGGAAAAGTGCCATTCGGGCGGCGTGTGCGTGTCGGCCACCTGTTTGAACGACGCGGCGACCAGCACCACGTACACCGTGTTGCCGAAGTAATACGTGCAAAACAGCGCGGCGTTGACGAACTCTCTGCGGGCCGACAACGGCAAACAAATCGCGTTAGTTTTCACACACACACACACACACACACACACACACACAAACACACACTCCGAGTCTGTGTTTTATTATTATTTTCGTGGGTTTTTTTCAACGTTTATTTGATTTTTTTTCAATTTCGAGTAGCAGTAAAAAAATTTAAAGGTTTCCTATAAGCGACCACCACGTTTTCGGAAACGTATGTCGAAAAATAGAATAACAATATAAAAAATGTGAACGTTTATTTTATCGGTCGTGAAAAGTTGGAAAAACGAGACGCTAGCTCAGAGGTTCCCAACCCGTGGTACGCGAAGAATTTTTTTTTATTACTATTTGCATTCAATATTATTGCTATAACTTTCATAAATATCAAATAATAAAAAATGTAAAAAAATGAATGAATGATATAAATATACGTTAAAAAAAATTTGACTCCTTATTTAGTTTTAGAATTGAGGTGGTACGCGTATTGATTATAAAAGTGGCTGGTGATACTCGAAGATAAAAAGGTTGGGAACCCCTGCGCTAGCTTTTTCGTCGGGGCACAGCAGTGGATAAGTGTTATTTTTTCTGACGAAACGTGTGCATCGTCAGACCCGACAACGGCAAACAAATCGCGTTAGTTTTCACACACACACACACTCCGAGTCTGTGTTTTATTATTATTTTCGTGGGTTTTTTTTCAACGTTTATTCGATTTTTTTTCAATTTCGAGTAGCAGTTTACGACCATAGTTTATAATCATTTGACCGGTCAGTATATCGTCGTAATTATAGATACTACTTATCTTTTAGTGGTCGGCAAGCCGCCGACGAAAAAGGTCGTAAGTATTACTTTTTTTCAAAAAAAAATTTTAAGGTTTCCTATAAGCGATCACCACGTTTTTCCGAAAACGTATGTCGAAAAATAGAATAACAATATAAAAAATGTGAACGTTTATTTTATCGGTCGTGAAAAGTTGGAAAAAACGAGACGTTAGCTTTTTCGTCGGGGCACAGCAGTGGATAAGTGTTATTTTTTCTGACGAAACGCGTGACAACAGCAAACATATCGCGTTAGTTTTCGCACACGCTCCAAATCTGTTTTATTTATGACCAACCATATCGACTGTCCCTAGTATTGAGATACTACCTGAGGTAGTAGATAGTACCTAAGGTAGTATCTCGATTTTTTTTCGAGTAGCAGTTTTTTATACGACCATGGTTTATAATCATTTGACCGGCAAACATGGTCGTAAGTGTATAGATACTACTTTTAGTTGTATATTATATATTATATTTTCCTACTCGACCTCGCGATTTGTGATTTTTCTCAAAAATTCAAACCCAATGTTAAAAAGGTTTCCTATAAGCGACCACCACGTTTTCGAGTTTTTTTTCACCACATTTTCCAATAAGCGAGCACTAAAAATTGTGAGAGTAACGACATAACAAAAAAAAAATGTGAACGTTTATTTTATTCGGTCGCGAAAAGTTGGAAAAAACGAGACGCCAGAAGCCTTTTTCGTCTGGGAACAGTCGACACGTAATATTATATGTCATATATTGCTCGACGAGCGTTATTTTTTCCGACGAAACGTGTGTGGTGGCGTCGTCGTCGTCGTCGTCAGACCCGACGACGACGGGGAAAAAATCGTCGTCGACTCCTACGGCGTCCGTCGCGATACACACACACACACGGGGGCGGCGAGGAGGAAAACGCGTCGAGTCGCTTATTTTTTTTCTATACATAGTTTTTTTATACGTACGTCGTCGTACACCTCCTCCCCGCCGACGACGTTACGCGTGTCCTGTACAATGCGATCGCGCGCGAGTTTATTATCTCAGGAAAAATTGTATACGTCATGTTACACGTCTATACGCGCGTTATTTATTGTACACGCGAGAAGGTCCCCCCCCCCCCCCGTGATATCGAAAAACATTATTTACCGCGGCGACACAAAGAAATATACGCCCCGCGTGTACCGGGGAAAACGTCGTCGTCGTTACATATTATTATTAATTACATATTATTATTGTTATTATCGTTATTAATTATTATTACTACTACTACGATATATTATAATAAACGAGTCGTCTGCTGTTACCATATTGTGCGACAGCATACTATTATAATATTATATATCTCGTGTTTTCCACGACGACGTCGTCGTATTGTGTGTTCTACGCGAGTATTTTATCTACGTCATAACGACGCGAAATATTAATAATGTCATATAGTATTTCAGCGCGAAACTCCAACCAAGACCGGTCCGTTGTGTTTTCCTCGCGACTTGTCTTTTTCTATTCTTTTTTTAATTTACAGACAAAGCGCGATTAGATACCTATATTATAGTATATTATAATTTATATATTATATACACTCGCGAACAATATCGATGTGACTATTATATCAATAATATGATTGTGTTCGTACGCAAATGGTCGCGATAATTACGATTTGAAATCGTACGTAAATGGGGTTCCGTGACGTTTTTGGACCGTAAAAGGACATGGTTTTTTGTTTTCGCGTCGCGCCGTCGTGTTTGTTTTACAACACAAATCTTATTCATCACTAAATCGCGTGCGTGCGGCGGCGCGTCGGACGAAAAAATATACCTAGTAGATTGTGATATCAGAAATAGTGCAGTGTGCAGTTATTTGTACGCTCGCGGACAAGTTTAGTATTTCTCGACATCGCTTTCAAAGAAATCTAGACTAATAATTATTATCGATAAATCTAATGAAATGTACGAAATTTTCAAATAATCCATATCGGACATTGTATAATATGGCGTTTGTAAATAATAATTAAACAAGTTGGGCAACGGAATCGTTGAAAAATATCAGATGCGTCGCAATGTCTACGTCGTACAGCGTCGTCGTATCTACATGAATAATGTATAGGGAAAAAAACAAAATCCATTATACAGTATTGCATTTTATTATAATTATTATTCATACGTGGGTTTTTACTTCTTTTGTAGTATAGGTGATATTATGATATTATTTTACAATAAACGGAGTCCTATAACGACGACGACGTTACGTCAAGTCGAGTTTAAAAAAATATATATTTACACGTCGTCGTCGCTCGATGATTGTAGAATGACTATTTGAATTTCTATATAATGAAAATATATTTTCTACACACTATATAATATATAATATTATTAATTATTTAATATGTTACGTTGAATGTATATATAGTTCGATCAAACGATTTGTTCGACTGGAATTCGCGCGCAGTATTTAAATATTGGACGGATCAATTATTATTTATTCTCGTAAATAATTAAAATTATTATTATTATTTTATTGTTGTTGTTATAATAATTGTCTATTATTAACGTGGAATATTCGCGAGAACAAAAGGTACTGTAAACGGCGTAATATGTAATTATTTTCATTGCCATACAAATGAAGAACAACAATAATTGGTTTTTATTAAATGTTGAATAATAAAATGTTATAAACGGCGCGGCGGCTACGTGTGTATACCTACTCAGATTTCAAGTCGCGACGCACATTGATATTATAATATATATTATAGTGTATTATGTCTCGGAAATATCGACGTGACTCACGGAGCATGACTTATCGACTTTTGTATACGAGGTATACGAGTCGCGGAGAAATTAAATTAAGCTCAGTTCGTTTTTAGCGACGAAATGTTTGGCGCGAGTACTCGGTCAGCGAAATATAATATAATAAGAAACTATTTTGACATACCGACGGTTTTTTTTTTTTTTTTCTACTAGTTCGGTTCGCAATTTAAACTACACGGTTAATAATAGTAGCGTTTTACTCCGAAAGTAATAATCACGTCGCGTTCATTTATTCGTGTGTGTGTGTGTGTTTGAATATTATAATCCGTTGAAATAATATATTTGTAAACAAAGAGAACTCCTCGCGCGCGTTACATCTGTCGAAACGCACACGTAGTGAAATTTAATTTTCCTAAGACTAACATTGAGATTTCCATGTCAATATCATACGTAATAAATTACTCGAGTAAGACAATACGCGCGGGTAACGATTGCATCGTTCGTGTCGTCGTCAGGAGAGGTTTCTTTTTATATCATTTAAAAAAAATATATTATTAATATCGCGTGTTTGTTGTACACGACGAAAAATTATTTTGTGTGTGTGTGTTTATCCCGATCGTTAAACCATACGAAATAAAGTTCTAGGCCATTACGAGTAATAATTTTGGCAATCCAAATTACACAACATTATTATATGTGTGTGTGTGTGTGTGTGTGTGTGTGTGTGTGTGTGTGTGTGTAATAATTTGGATTTCAGTCGAGTAGAGGTGGTGGTGGATTTTGTTTCTCTCTCGGTAAACACCATGTCCGTAAGGCCGGCTATTAAATATTTGTAGAAAACCGTCGTCGCGGCGAAACGCTACTAATACAATGACAATGACTTTTGTTGCCCGCGTTTCGCAACGCAAATCGCTTGGCGAAAATATCACGTGTTCTGTTTGAAAATGTCCGGGAGTAAAAGTCGTTTTGGAAGTTCCGGACGGACGGACGAAATTAGAAAGGCGAAGAAAAAATCCAATTTTTATCGACAAATTGTGTTGGAAATGTGTTAGAACAGTGCGGAATATCATCGACGCGACGTCGTCGAGTCAAACGAAACAACAAAGCTCGAGAATAGAAAAGGTCATCACCGCCAGAGGGGCTCGTCCCCTCTCCGCGGGGTAACATAGCGGTTTAACGAGTTAATTGCCGGTTTTCGACGTCCGTCGTCGGGTCACGACCCTAATTTAAATAATAGTTTTGCGTTGTCTTTCGCGTATTACAAATTAACAACGAATGCCAATAAAATTATTAAATAAACATAGCGTACCTGGCGAACGGTGCCCATGCGCGGAATCGGCGAGGACCCGTGCTGAACGCCGCGGCCGCGGTGTCCGCGAATCCCAGAGCCGGACGACGTGTGCGCCGGGCAAGAGCTTGCGAACATAACACCTGCGAGATTAACGTAAATATTACAAATTGGTGGCAGCTATTTACACTCGAACGTAATTATAAGTATATATAGTTATATATTTAAATACACACGAGGTATTATATACGAGCATATATTATGCCGAAACGTTACGCGTTTATATAGGAGGAAGTCGATGCCGGGGAGCAGCCTAAAAAAAAAAACGTAATTATCAATATTGATACTCGTTCTCTCGGCTGGGAAAAAGTTTCACGGAAACGGTTTAAATTACACGTTATAATGGGCGGGCGGGCGGGCGTGTGCGTTTGAATCAAGGATAATCAACTGCTCGACGTCAGTAAGAAGGACCGAGAGTTGGGGCGATCTACGGCGCGAAAACTCTTTATCTATATTTTATATTTACCCACGAATATTAAAATAAAACGCCGCCGACTAAAAAAAACAAACAAAAAGTAACACGGACCGAAGAACGTTTGGAAATAATATTTCCTGAAAAAAAAAAACAACTCCCGGTCGAGATAATGCGCTCGTACGACGTTAACGACGACTTTACAATAATATTATCGTTATTGTTTTATCGGCCTGAATCATTAGGGCAATTATTATATTATCTTCGCGTCGTATTCGGTCGAGAAAACCACCGAAAGCCGTGTACGTGCGTACACGATTGCGTAGAGTAGCGATAAAAACCGTTGAAAAACTACTTACCAAAAGGAAAATGCAATGTGTGCACAGCATTCCAATGGCCGCGGTGCCGACCAGTCCGAAAATGAGTCCGCCGTTTTTGAACGCGTTTGGCATGGCCAAAATGCCGCTTCCGAGACTGCTCTTGATCAAATGCAATAACGCTCCGCTGTCACTGCGCAAAAAATCCGATTACAAATGTTATATCGATTTGTCCGAACGGACGGGACGATAGGAACAGCAATAAGGCCGCACGGACGAAACGCCGCCACAAAGTCACTGCGTCGACAATCAATATACCCTTTCCTTGCCGGGGTGGGTTATTGCAAAGTTTTTGCGAACACGACGTTTTAAAAACTATACGTTTTGGTGTTTTGTTCGAGTTTTTAAACACGTTGAAACGTATTGTTAATGGTCGAATTTTGTTTACAATTTTCTATCTACCCGAAATCACAAAACGAGACCCAAAAAAGGACCTAATAATTATATCCAATCGATAATTCAATAACATATTTATAATTATTATTATTAACGCCCTATCGGGCAAATAGTGTACACGAGTGATACGATTATATAAACATAGAATATTTACAAGTTAAAATTTTTTACATACACGTCGATTATTTATCCGAAACCTAAGCGAAGTTTAATTTCGTTATCAAAATTTAATTGAAGTCAAAAGCAACACTGTTGCGTTCTCTTAGCGTCCGACTCAAAGGCTCGTCGAAACCGTACGATTGAGAGTGAAAGAGTATTAAGAACGCGAACATGCCGGCTTACTTTTTCGAGTATTTCAGGACGAGTCATATCTTATACCATTGAATTTTATAATATTGTTTACTTTCTCGGTGTTTATGCGGTATAAAAAGAAACCATTTGATGATATTATTTTAATTTTTTTCGAGTCGAGAAAAACGATCGGACCGCTCGTAACGCGAATCGACCACCCTACGGTCCGGAGTCGGATCGGAAATCGAGATAACAGGGATCACGACTACCGTCGTCGTATACTCACGTGGTCGCCTTGGATTTGTCGCGCATTTGAAACGGATCGTATCGCGGTTGCTTCTTGTCGCCTTTGCGGCGGCGGCGTGCTCCGCGCCCGTTGAGCGCGGTGTCGTTGGCGCCCGGCGCGGCGTACGCCACCCCGGAGACCCCGTCGCCGACGCTGCTGTTGCTGCTCGAGTACTCGGTGAGCTTCATTCTGTTGGCGCGATGATTATTTTGGCGAAATATTGCGGTGTTATTGTCGGTGTCGGTGTTGTTGTTGTTGTTGTTTGCAACGATGACGGCGGTACAACGCGACGATACGCATTGGCACACACGTAGACGGAGACGAGACGTTTTTTTCGATACGCGGACGTGTACGCAGAATGGACGACGACCGAACAATGAATGAGACGACCGCACCACACAAACCGCACAAAGACGATGGCATGAGTTTAGCAAAACGATGGTGGCGGCGGCGGCAATATAACCGTGTTGGAGAGAGAGGATCCGAGTGGCCCCGGAGAACGTGCAAAAAAAAAAAAAAACCCAATTTGATTACATTGTTATTATATATTTCATCACGTACATATTATAATAATGTGCCCTCCCTCGTGCGGTGTGCACACTACACATCCGTAAATTCGTCGCCGTAAATATATAATAATAACGAATAATACACACACACACATTCACGTACGATAAATTGTTATAATACTGCGTGGAAAGGTATCACAATGTTACAGGTACTCGTCGTACTTACTACATACAGTGCTTACATTGTTGCAGGTAGGTACTTATATTGTTCGACGGTACACTACGTGCCGATATTTAGATATTATCGTCGGACCCCGACGAGAAATAAATAGATCCTATAGTATGGTTCGTCGTGTCTTGCGGGTAGACAGACAGGAGTGTGTTCGAAATCTAAAAATATAGGGATAAATGAAGAAAAACGTATGTTCATCTCGGCAATAATGGATTCGAACCCCGTTATCGGATTCCGAAAAAAATTCGCTTCGATATATTATTATTATAAATAGTCGTTTGTGAAGAAAAATAACGTGCGCGCGAGGCACAAAGATTTGACTCGTTATTGTGTGTAGTGTATATTATTAAAATAATTAATTAATTGTCGCGTCGGAAAGTGCATGGTGCGCGCGAAAGAATGTCGCGAGTTTTTCGGGAAAAAAAAATTTAAGTCTACGCGGTCGTTTTTATATTTTAGTCGTCGACTTTTTAACGTCGTCGCGTTTTAACGTGGCGACAATATTTCGTGCACGCGTTTCATTATTCTCCCACACACACATTACATAATGCCGTATTGTTATGTATATTATCAGAAATGCAAAGATAAAGACAACATAGATAATTAGAAAGTATGCAATAGAATTCGCGAGCGCGCCTATTCTCCGCCGCATTGTGTGTGCGGTGTCTCCACGTGCTCGTGATTCGCTCGATGAATTTAGAAAAAAGAAATTTCGAAGATTATAATATGACTCGTGTTGTGTGTGTGTGTGTGTGTTGTGAGCGCGCGCGCTGTGCATTTTTTGAATAATCTGCGCGCGTGTTGGCACCGCCGGCGGCATAATGTACGACGATTTGATATTACCTATGACGATGAATCGTGGGCTCAAAACCTACAAGGATTTAATTACACTTTTTATTTCGAATGGGTTTGTTTTTTTTTTTTTTTTTTATCATCGTTTACGATTGACTCCGATGAAAACGTGTAATAATATAATAATAATATTATATTCGATGTACTCGGTCGAGTGTAGCTCTGCGATTGTGGATAATATCTCATGAAATTATTATGAATAAACGAACGACGTTGTCGTTTTTTTTTTTTGTAAAATTTTTCGATCGAAACAAAATCGAAATTAGAATAATAATATTTTACTCGCGATTAGAGAAAATAGACTCTAATCGTTTTACTACTACATGTATAATACATGTATACATCGTCGGAGATATTTCGACGAGTGAAATTCTTGTGAAACACTCGGCGGCAGTCGTGAGTTTTATTTCATTTATCGTCGACGACGTGTTGTCGTTAATAATATTATTAAAGCCGCAGTGTGAATTCCAAATGATAAATCATTTTTTTCTTTTTTTTTTTCCCCCGAGCCCTTTTAAAAACGTCTACCGACCGACAAAAACATGGTTAATATTATATTTTATTAAATAATAACAAAATATAATATACGCGCAGACACACTATACACACACGTGACGGACAAGAAACGCACCGACGACGACGTCTCTTTTCCTACACCCTGTCAATTATCATAATATCTACCCGTCGCCTTAAAAGCGGACCACGTGCGTTTGGTAAATTAATAATGTCGTGTGCTGTGGACGGAGAAATTCCAACAGCTGCGGCGCGCGATGAAAAAAAAAAAATAATAAATAAAAAAAACAATACGTACGGACGACGATTTCGTGTCGAGACATATTATTATTATTATTATGTTATTATTTCTGTGGACGAAAAACAGTGAAACCCGACAAAAACCAACACTATATTATTTACACGAAATCGAGTCCGGCCACTGTAAATTGCGCGCTTGCAAATATAATATATTTTCATTTATTCGATTCGATTTCATATTATACATACCGGACGAGAAGACTCTGAAATGAGGAATAGTGAATTAAATACGTATTCTACGTATATATTATCATTATTAATTAAAATTTAAATGATCGGACTTACACGAGGCGGTTTTTTTTTTTATAAATCATAATATCGGCGGATAAATCGGTCGGGTTAAAATTCGTTGAAACATCTGATTGTGTAAAATTTAAAAATTCCATCACTAGTGGAAAAAAAAAAACGAAAACAAAACGTTTTGCGACTTTTCGGTGAATATTTCATACGTCGCGCGTCGTCGACTAGAAAGAACAACATTATATACGATTTCAATCCCAGAGTATCGGAATCGAAAGTCTCGTGCGTTTTTTAACTATACGAATTGTCATACTATTTTTTATTTACGATTTTCGACGTTTCCTATTTTTCTTTTTAAAGTACGAGGAATTTTTAAAAATTATTTCATCCACATTGTACGGAAAAAATCGAACGTTTTAAAAAAAGAAAAAAAAAGTGTTACTTAAAATCAACTACTACTACTACTAGGTGCGTTTTTTATTCGACTAATAAAACAATACTCACGTAGACGATGCTGTTGATCCGGTGCCGGCAGTGCTGTTTGCCACCACCAATCCTAAAGACGCCGGGATGTCGATTGAATACACCGAAGCGTTGCGTTTATATTGTTGGTTTTGAGACGACGACGACGGTGCTCTTGGCACATTACCGGTCGACGGTTGTTGTGTGGTCTGGAGGCTCGCGTTTGATGGCCTCGTGTCCACCACGTCGTCCGTCAATATCGCGCCCGGATTGTCCATGATGGCTGTGTCGTCGCTGCTTTTTCCTATTGTCCCGGAAAGCTCCCGTTCCTGGTCCCGTCTCCCCCGCTGCTGGTCCCCGCGAGCGTTCGTTTTCCGGAAACGCGCCGGTCAGTGTCGTCCCGGAGCAGTCACTCCTCTCGGTGCCCGGTTTTCGCCGCGGTTTTTTATCGCAAAAATTACCACGCCATTCGCACTTTTGTTCTTTTTCTGCGATTCCTGCGGTTCGTTTCCACTTCTATTGCGCAATAGTGATTGTTCCGTTCGGTCTGAAATTCATAAAAAACAGCAAACGATTATCATCGGCGTCGTCGTGAATTCAATGGTAAATAATAATAATAATTGTTCGCGGTAAAAGTTGTTGTATTCGACATAAAGGGGGAGGAGAGAGGTGGCGAAAGGCGCGACGGACGGTGGGCGCGCGAGCGTTGGCGCAGAATCTATCGGGACAGAGCGACCGATTCTAATTGTGACGGCGGCGGCGGCGCGGCGACGCGCGACGCGTTTGGTGGCGTTTCGTCCGGCGGCGGCGTCTTTCCGAAAACGTTACTTCCTGTGGAAAATTCGGCAGTACTATCGCGAGGGGCGGGGGCGGGGGAAACCTAAGTAATCCAATCGATTTCATTGCGATAAATCCAGCGGTACGAGATGGAACGAGAATGCCGAAACGACAACGACAAAATACGATGTATTTATACGCACAGAACAGCGTACCTACTTTTTGCTATCGTTGCAACAGGAATCAGGTCCTGCGACAGAATCGTAAGGGACGGAAGACGGCCGAGGAACGTGATCATTTTGGAGAATTATCGTTGGAAATACGCTTCGACGGCGGTGAAGAGATTAGATTAGTTTTAGATCGTATCGGAAAGTATATGAATAATACGTAAATACGACAATCAATTGCCGCGGGGGGAAGTGTTGTGTGTAAATCGCGTTGATATTAAGAGCGAGCGGTGGCGAGAGGCGATTTAACCCTACTGTCAACAACCAAAATGTTCTACGTTGTTCAACAACCGGGGTACCCGGGTACCCACCATATTATTTTCATTGAAATATCTGTAAATTATTGAATTTTGGTTTGAATGTGAACGATAAACTAAGTTATTTTCGTCACCGAGCGAAAATAATTGATTATGAGGAATAGTTTTTATCTTTTCAACTTTTATTGGGCACATATTAATCTTTATTATAGATGGAGTATATTCATGTTTGTTCATCAGTAATCAATCACCAGCGTGTTTACGAATAGTGTGGATGTTTGTTGTAAAAATTTGATTTCTACAGTTTTGTTTTATAATTATTATGTTATTTATATATTTATAAATACTATAATGGTTTTATATATTTTTGTTTTATCGACGGAACAGTCATGAACACTTAACACTTTAATGCTATGGGTACCCCCGGGTACCTGGTTGTTGAACAACCGTGTTGTTAAATTCAACCTGGAAAAATAGACACTAGATATCAATAGAATTGTATTTATTTGCACAATTGAGTATAAATATATCCATAAGATGAGGATCCAGAAGGATATAGGCATACACTTTCGGAAAAATTAAAAAATCTTGTTTGAAATTGAAATAGGTACCCGGGTACCCGGGGTTGTTGACAGTAGGGTTAATTACTCAAATGATTCACGTGTTCGTCTAAACGCGTTCGCAATCGAATAGAAATCATTGGAAAATCACGACTCGCGACGAAACGCGTCGCGTCATATTATCGTGTGCCTTTGCCAAATGTCGCGTGTAAAACAACGAAATCGCCTAGTATGAAAATGGTGTTCACTTTTTTAATAATAAGACGAAAGAAACATTGTAAACTCTAACGGCGTATACGCGTTATTATAGATAAACATAACGTACGATTGAAATGTTTTAGACATTCGGTTCATAATTTTAGTAGAATCGTTGTTTTATTATAATAATTGTTTAAGTATTGTTTACCCAATCCAGTCGATTGAAGTCAAACCCATTGAAAAATAAACTATTACACGCGCTTATTAAATAAGTAATAAGACAAAATGTTAGTAAAAGCACTTGTACATGCTAGAAAACGATAAATTAATATTATTCTCGCGGACAAACGAGCCCGGTTATCATTTTTTTACGATTAATTACGATAATTATTAAATTACACAACGTGTACGTATTATACAACGAACGTTTTTCCCCTTAAAAAGTTCGATGGAAAAAAAGTACTCGTTCCGTAATAGATTATTTCGAAACGCTTTGTATGCGTAAAATAATAATAATAATAATAATAATAATATGACATGCGCCTAGTTCGTGAAATTAAAAAAGGTCTTTTCTCTCGGGGGGCGAACACACAATGAATGACAAACAATTAAAATCCACGTGGGTATTGTTCGGTTTTTAACTAGTTTTTCTCGCGCGTGTTTGCACAAATTTACTATTTTGTAAACAGAGAGAGAGAGAGAGAGAGAGAATAAAAAACGTTTCAAACTTCCGAAATGTTTAGATGTGATGCAGGTTGCGTTTATTTATTTTTCTCTCTAACCTCGAGTGATTTTCATTTTTATATTGATTTCGCTGTATGGAAATCGACAGGTGCCGAATGACAAACGACAACCGACCGATTTCGGGTGAATTAAAGACGCGCGCGCGGTTAAATATAATTAATAGGGCTCGGAAGTTGTTGCATTTGCAACTTTTTTTCCATTGCTTGGATTTATTGCCAAGTAGGTTTTAAATTCATTTCACGGGAGGACGAATTTAAATCTAAAAGTTTTTAGTGCAACGTTTTGCAATTTTAGCTATTTTTCAATTCGGTTGCAATTTTGACAATTTTTTTCAATTTGACTGCAATTTCGTTGTTTTTTTCTCATTATTGTACAATTTTATATACTTGTAAATTGTGAATAACATAATTTTATTTTTTTCGAAGGTTAGAGGTATGTTAAAATATATATATATTTTATTTTTTTATTATAGTACGCGTATTGATTGTTTTTTCGAGATTTAGATCGACCAGAAATGCGATAAGACGATGCCGCGGTTATTATTAATACTCATATTATTTTTCAGAAACTAATCTAGAAATATTGGGGTAAATATGACGGTATATCGTGATTTGTAGATTGTACTATATTGTAGTTTTAAGTTTATTATAGAATTTTAGTTTAGTCTTCACTTCTTCAGTCTACTACTAGTATTCAGTCGTTTAGTGTGTCGCGTGTTTCGTCGTATTATACGTTTGTGTCTTATTATTTCGTATTGAAGTCGAAAATGCCGAAAAATAAGCAATCAATGTCTATCAAAAAAAAAAAAATAGTTTACTTATAACTAAAAACCATTAATAAAAACAAATTTTAAGCGCAATTTTCAAGTGCAATTTTGGGTATTCTTTAATGCAACAATGCAATCAATTTTCAACGTTTTTTAGTGCAATAACTTCCGAGCCCTAATAATTAATATAAATCAGTTTCACACGCGAATATAGTTTTGTGGTCTAGACGATTGTCCCCGTGTCGCGGACGATAAAACGTGACCGTTCAGTTTAAATCGTCGTCGTAGAACAGGAGTTTTTTCGATGGTAATCAAGACGACGATTTTCAAAATACTATTGCGTTTACAGTTTGATTTTACAACACGCCGCGCCGGCGCGTATGGAAAACGATATCGAAACACTCGCGCGAAACGCTATACGTTATATTATAATAATATTATGTTAATTGGTTACAAAACCGACGACGGCGGCGTTTACTATTTTTATTATGTAAAACAGTGGAGAATATTCAAAGTCGACGCGATATTATTAACATTAAATGAAAACGTATGCGCGTATACTGCACGACGTGCAAAGTAAACACGATTATTAATTATACGACCACCTTATACGCACGTCCGATTATAATATTCGCAACTTTTTGTTATTGTTTATTTATTCGTCATAAACTCGGGTGTGTAATATTTTAATTGATTTCGTCGCGTAATAATAATAAATAACCGTTCGCACAGAAACATTTTGATGAATAAAACACGTCATCCGTCGATTTATCGTATAGTATATTATTTAAGTATTGAACGTTTGTGTTGGAAATCAAATTGATTCGGACGAATGTGTTTGAATGATAATTTTCAGATCGTCAATTTCGCCAAACGACTCGTCGGAAACGTTATAAATCGTATAAACTAAATCGACAAAAAAAAGAATAAAAAAATATTTTTCGTTTCGTACGATATCGACACGACACGTTATGGATTAGAGAAAAAAAAAAAAAATCGCCGCATTTCTTTTCTTATCGAGACAGGTTGTATTTGATCGATTGATTGATCGATCGAAATTATATTGTTTTAAAATAACACGACTTCATTAATATCATAACTATAATGTGACTACACGGGACGGTATGTACATAGTGTTAAACGAGTTTTTATCTCGCGTTTCGATTAATACGAATCCGTGTAAGACTGAAAAAAAAAGAGTAGTAATAATATTATGAAACACGACAATTTTGTTCTACCGACATTGTACGTTTTTTTTTTTTTTTCATCAAATATATTGTATTATTATTACATCACGGAATTAAATATTTAAATTTATTCGATTCGCGGCTTATTATAAGTGTATAATATATTCAACGGATAAAATTAAAATGTAATTTTCATAATAAATAATAATAATATGATAAACGTACTTTTATTTATGCCAATTTTAAACAGTTTTGTTGAAATAAGGTTTTTACAATGTGTTTACAGCAAACCAATACCAAATAATGCATAATACGTATGTCTGAATATAATATTCAAAATATCGTAATCGACGGACTCGGATGATTGTTATTTTTTGCTATTATCGGTTTGTTTTAGCCATTTATCGTCGTTGTCGTTTCGACTACGCTCTGGAATAACGAAATCGAACCAGTCGCAAAGATTTACGTACAATTCTCGCGTTGGAAAACGTACGTAAATAAAAATATCATCGTGACGTCGCGAAACAAAGCCGACGAATATTCCAAATCAATCGAAAGTAACGATCGCGGTTGTTCGATTTAGAGTTGAATATTAACCGAATAGCTATAAAAAAAAAAAAAAAAAAAACAATCAAAGACTTGTGTGTGTGTGTACCGAGGAAACGATGATAATTTCCCCCGGAACGGTCGAGGCAAGTCGAAACGTTATGAAATTCGATATGAAATCGCCGAGTGGTGCGAGCGCGGTGTAGTCGAATAGCGATGAGAAATATAATAACGCAGTAATATGGATGATTTCGAACGCACATGAAAAGAAAGAAAAAAAAAACTACGTGTTCTGAAAATTTTACAGTAAAACACAGATATAGAGTTTAGTGCACACGTGATTGTTTAATAAACGAACACATATTTTGTTGTTCTGCGGGTGAAGAATAGAAACTAAATGTCTAATTAGTATATTTTTTTCGCTATATATATATATACGTACGAGTACATAAAAAATAATAGCTATTTTTTTTATTTTTTATTTTTTTTTTTCAATGGATACCGAACGTTGACCAGATAAGATATAATATTAAGTATTATATTATATTATAATATTATTATGAAAGACCAAAGACTACGATTTGTTCTATTTAATTTCCAACACATGTTCCGAGGTTATCGCGTTACGAAGAAAATCATCGAACGTTGAACATTATTCGAATGTGTTTATTAGTTACGTTTTTTTTTAACACGTTATTTTATCGAAATTATTCTTGCCCGGAGACCCTCTCTCATCGTTGAACGTGACGGTCTTTGATCGCTTTCGAATTTAACGAAATGACATTAGACGGGCACGGCTAACAAAAAACCATGTACGTATACCCGGCGGTTGGTGTCTTATCGCTTTTATAAGAAATATTTGAAATACATTTTTAGATATAATATACACACGAAACAAAATACATTTCTACGTTATATCATTATAACTCGATAACTGTTTATATGTATATGTTTTATATGGATTCGTTTTTATTTTTTTCAATTAATTTAATCGATCCGTCACTGCGATGCATCACAGATCACTTCACGATAACAGGTACTCGGCCTCTTGGACAGGCCACGTCTTCAACTCCAACATCCGTCATCTTTTTAAATCAAAACATTTTGAATCGACTTTCAAAAACATAATAATATATTGAATTATAAACGATTCGTTTAAAATCGATTATTTAGATACTGATTTGTATCGAAATCGAAAGGTTTAATAGGTTTTTCTATAGAAAAATCGATTGATAAAAATTGAAATGCCTAAATTTTAAAATATATACATAACATTATAATATTATGTTATTTTACTAATCAACACATTTTTATCGACAATGATATGCAAGAACGAAAAATAATTGACGATTTTGCACTTTTTAATAACTTAAAAACATCCGATTGTTATTGATTACTGCGATATTTATAAATAGTATGATATTTTCCCCGGAGAAATACACGAAATACGTTGCTCGCAAGTGAATTCGAGTATATATATATAAAAAAAAAAATTAATATCCGTGCAATCTAACTGGTGTTCGGCAGAGCCCTCGTGAAAATAAAATCAAACGTGGCAACGTTATTCGTGCACGCGAAAGAGAAACCCTCTAAAAACACTACGAGCGCGAACGGAAATTATTAAAAGACACCCTAAAATGAAAACCCTGTAAATGACTGTCGCCGACAGAACGACGACGTGCGACGGTGGTAAATATAAGGTCGATTTCGGTTTTCGAGACTCGTCGCGTCATCGCGCCGGAAACCAATAGGCAATTCCATCGAAAATCCATCGGTTTTAATTCGTTCGCATCGGGTTCTTCACCGCGGTATTGTTATCGTTCTAATATTATGTACATCGTTAATGCGTTTTTATTCGATAGGTTTTTAACTTTTCGCTTTTACACGCCTATAGAACTCCTCTCCGCGTGATCGATAAGTCCGTTAAACTATATAATAATAATAATATAATCTGAACCTTACACGAGGACGCGTTCCTCGTCGACGTCTCATCTGAACACAACGTGAACGAAACACATCACGCGTTTACGAAAACTATGGACTCTGGATCGACATTTGAGTCGACTGAAATAACCCATCATATCGCCAATGTTCGATAAGAATATTTTCCGTTAAACTTTTAATCTACATAATGCGTGCGTAATATAAAATATATATTTTAAATGCGCGTTAATTAAAATCTGAAACGGAGTAGTGTGTAATACGTTAAAACACGTTGGGAGCAAAAAAGCGATATCGCGGCGAATCGGGCCAAACTCTGAAAAATAATATTTCCACTAAAAGAAATAAATGTGATCACCGAAGTCATCCGAATCGATTGTGTTTAGTAGAAATAGTAAAATAATTTTTACTATTCAGGCTTGAACTTATTTGCTTGAAATTTACGAGTTTTTTTTTTAAAACGATAAAATGTTGAATATTACTTGAATTATTAATCTCATTAGCAAATTGACAATAACGTCTGATACTTGTACACGTCATGTTCTGTTACTTGAATTTGAAAGTTTACTATATATCCGTACGAATTGCATTCGTTGCGTATATTGTAATATCAAAGTAGATATGAGAATTTTTGTCGAAACGCCGCCGTTTTCTCTCTCCGATTTCGAATTTATCCGTTACGTTAATTTATTCTGTCGTTTGATAGAACGTTATCATTGGACCGACAAAACGATTTGAAATGTCACCTTAGATACAGGTTTTCACGAACAGTCTAAGAAGTCTGATATTTCTACTTTCGGAGTAGAATTATTACAAATGTGCGATTAGTGGTCGTGTGGTGGTGGACGGCACGAAAATAATTTAAAAACTTAGAATACTAGAAAACGAATTGCACTTATTTTGCGACTATAGTGGCTTAGCCTGATTTTATATGCTCATACTACCGTAATCGATCAAAATCTATACACATCGACTTGCACGATAAGAGTGCATTGCGTAGTACGTGTGGTTTTTCTAGCAACCGACTGTAAGCGATAATTTTCCAAAATACACGTCGTGATTTTAAACTTCCGAGTTATGATTCGTTATTTTTTCATTTTTGTCAAAACAAAATTACTGTTCGAATTATTATTATTTTCGCGTAAAGAGGTAACACAAACTCGGCACGGGTTTGTCATCGCCGCGAGTCGTAAAATAAATTACACTCGAATATAATATACGTAATAGATAAAAAACAATAATTTTCAATACATTATTATTATTATTATTCGTTAAATGTTATATAATCGCGCACGGCCTAGAAACGACGAATCTACAAAACGATTTACGTTTATTGCACATTAACGACCGACGACGACGTTCTCTCTATTTTATAGCCGAAGAAATTTGGCGATTTCTTTTTACTCGTATGTTTTATGAGATACGTATAACTACAAGTCCGCGACTTTACGTTTCGTAAGGACGTCTAATATCGATTGAAATTTATTATTATGATGCGTATATTTCTAATGTTAAAAAAGTAGTTTGGCCGGTTGTTAAATAAATCATCGTGTGCAACACCACACCACCTCTAATAAAAATATGCGAAAATTAAATTAAAAATTAAAAAAAATAAACGAAAAAACCCTACAGGCTCCCACAATAACGGAGGTGTATTCCATCGTTCAAAGGTATATATATTGCACTTTATTTTTCGTCGAAAACGAAAATCCAATAATAATTTATTGGTGAAATAATTCATAACGTATTACCTATAAAGGCTCTTATAAAATACAAAAATATCAATACGTTTTTATGAAAAAGTACGAGTTTTAAACGCATTACGTTTTAGGTTTATCGAAACGACGAACGGAAAAAAAAACTACACACACACTTGTTGTTTCCACTTTTCGTTTTTGAAACGCGTTGTAATAAACTAAGTAATCTCACCGTCGTCGCGTCGACTAGAAATGTTCGACTGAGAAGAAAGACACCTATTTGAAATTTACTTTATGATATATTGTAACTATTCGCGATGAGGTCGCGTATCGTTTTCGAGTTTTTCACACGACACGCGATTTTTTCCTTCAAAAAAAAAAAGCATCGTCTTTAAATTTTGTTGTTTCCACTTTTCGTTTTTGAAACGCGTTGTAATAAACTAGTAATCTCACCGTCGCGTCGACTAGAAATGTTCGACTGAGAAGAAAGACACCTATTTGAAATTTACTTTATGATATATTGTAACTATTCGCGATGAGGTCGCGTATCGTTTTCGAGTTTTTCACACGACACGCGATTTTTTCCTTCAAAAAAAAAAAGCATCGTCTTTAAATTTTGTTGTTTCCACTTTTCGTTTTTGAAACGCGTTGTAATAAACTAGTAATCTCACCGTCGCGTCGACTAGAAATGTTCGACTGAGATGAAAGACACCTATTTGAAATTTACTTTATGATAATATATTGTAACTATTCGCGATGAGGTCGCGTATCGTTTTCGAGTTTTTCACACGACACGCGATTTTTTCCTTAAAAAAAAAAAAAATAATAATAATACCACTACGCTCTAAACCCCGCATCGTCGCGTCGTCGTCGTGTACACCACGCCTTAGAAACTTTAAGCCTTGTCGTTACAATACGACGCGATGCACACACAAACGTGACATGCGTTCCCTATGGCTCCTATAGTGACGTTCATTTTTTTTTTTTTTTCTTTCTCTAATAAACAGGTTTTGTGATCTCACATACCTATATATTATAAAACTATCGTTCATATACCGTACACTGTATTTTTTTTTATAATATTTTTAAAATGCACGTCCACGCGGCGACCGCGCGCAGCGCAATGACATAATTATTAATCGGTAACACATGCACATTCATACTTTTCTTCGTTCGCCGCGTTCGTTTTCGTAATGACGGCCCGTGTGTGTGCGAGTACTCGTATATTGAAAATTCGAGTCGAACCGAGCCGGCGGCGGGGCGATAGAATCGTCCGAATCGCGTTTGAGTTACGTTCAAAGAAATAATAACGACAACGTCTCATATGGAAAATATGTGTTTCGAACCCTCGTATACGTATATTTCTCGTGGGAAACCGTATTCACATTGCCGTTCGTCACGGGACACGTGTTACGACGTGAAATTCTACGAACGCGCCTAGTGTACGTTACCTCCGACAACACGTGCATGTGGGGGGATGCTCTACATTGCGAGAGTTCGGAGACCAAAGAGACCCTAACATAAATAGAATAAGGCAATTCACATGTGCGCGCGGCAATTATTACTCTAGAAGGTTTATAATCTCAACATGTCACGGATTACTACTAACTGCTGCGGCGGCGGCGGCGGCGGCGTACTACACACACACTGCGTGAATAACAATAAATGGGAAAATTACGATTAGACTAAAATCACACCACTTCACCTTATACATCATATTAAAATTTATATATATATATATGATTTATATAAATAATTCAAACGTTTTATTCATTGCTATTTATTGCCATTAATGGTATCGAAAACATAATATTTTATTATCTCTGTGTACGTACACATAAAGGAGTTATTCGACGCGGATTCGTTTTATAACACTATAATAGTATGTTATGAAATTAACGCTCGCGTGCTGCTAAAAAAACACACGATGATTTGAAAACCGGTATTTCATTCAAAAATTATTTGCGAAAATAAATTACTATTATATTCACATTACGAATAATATTATCTCGACATTTAAAACCGTACCAATCGTATCTGTAATATAGGTTTTCTCGGCAGCTACTAAATTAAATGTATAAAATTACCCACACGCGTGTAATTTTCGTCTTTGAAACATATTTATATTTCCATACAACACGATATTTACGTGCTGTGCTTGTAAAGATGAATAATCGTGTGCAAATCAATATTTAAATATCGATCGATAAAGCTTTATTTCCTTTGTCGAAAAAACACGTTTGTTGAGAGGTATGTTACTCGTATTATTAAACATATAAAGTGATTTATAAAAAATTATAAAATATCTTTAATAATAATGAAAAAACAAAATAGAAATAGCTCTTGCCCGGAGTGTTGTGTAAAAGAAAAGTGCTTAAATATTTACGACCGGTTTCGAATGAAATAATTCATCGTCGGGTGTGTAGAAAAAGCGCACTATTTTGTTTTTCTCATTATTTTAAAGATATTTTATCATTTTAATAAATTATTTTATATATTTGATAATATTTCGTTACCGAAACAATATCGTTTAATGTTGTTTATCTGCCAACCGAAATCACGAAAGTGGTCCGATTTAAAAATGGAAACGAGCCCGACTTTACTTCGAGTTATATAGGATTTTCTATCATTTCTAACGATTTTTTTTTGTTTTTTTTTTTTTGAAACTCCTCAAAATGTACTCTAAACACTGCGATTTTTAATATGATCACAATAAACATGGCGAATTGAATATTAACCGGCAAAAAAAAAAAAAGTACTATAATTTCGAGAGAAAAACGGTAGAACTAGACATCGGTGTTGCCGTGAAAACTTGTATTTGCACTTTGCAGCGAGTTGAAAATCTATGTTATAAACAGGGATGGCGAACCTTTTAGTTGTAACTGAGTGTCAAATCAAAATGTTTGGTTTGATTTTATTTGCCTCGCGTGTCAGAAACTTTTCAGACATTTTTTTTGCATAAAAAATAATTAATTAAACCGTATAAACATGATTTTAGTTTACGATATTGGGAAACGGAAAGTACAGATTACGCCAATTACGACATTACGTTAATCTTACGATATATTGTTAGAAATAATAAGTTAAAAATCATTTCAAATTGGAAAGTAAAGTAAAAATTATGAATTATATTTAAATCGGCGTGTCACTGAAACAATGCGCGCGTGTCGCCGGGGCTCTATTTACACCTACTACGTATTTTTTCCGAAACTCGACTTACAAGTTACATTTTTTTTATTTTATTTTTCGGGACCCCGAGAAAAGGTCATTTAGGACCCGATTTATATAACTCGCCAGTGTATCGCGTAGTGTTTAACCGGTACAGGTACGTAGTATACCGGATGACCTCTCGAGATAAAACAAAAAGTATTAACATATTACACAAATCGGCTTCGTATAACACGTGATGATATTGTGTGCTAATTAACAAATAATATTTATTCGTCGTTCGATAAAAAAAAAAAAAAAAAAAAAATGTTTGCACATAATTATTACGAGTATTTCTTCGACGAGCATGATAATATAATTAGAAAAATCGACAGAGTATAATATTATAAATGGTATATTTCCTCAAATATAAAATCAACGACGAAACCTTCGGGTAAGGCGGGAGAGGGAGCGAGTTGCCTCGTTATATATAATTATTATCGCGGAATCATATTCGCGTAATATCATACATGTGCTATCAAGTTTTTTCCGTCCGTCCAAAACAATACCTACAATTTACCAAACGGTCGCCGGAACGAACGGTTATAACCAGGGTTCGGATTTTATAGCGCCAAAAATATCTAAAAAACCGTAAAATATGCTCTCTATAAATATGTCCTAAAAACATCAAAAATAGCAACAAAAAAATAAAAAAAAATAAATACAAATCAAAATGACAGTCGATGGTATATTGTAGAATCATATGAAACAATAACAGATCGCCGGGCTATTTAAAAAGAGAATATGACTGCATGTTAAATAATATATTATTTATCGATTTTCAATATGAAACGAAAAAGTGGGAATTTTTCATTATGGATTCGCGTAATTGAATACTATTTTCGTCGTACGATATAAACGAGATTTATGATGAAAAATACAAAATAAAGCGTCGAATTAAGAATATTAGCAACAAATGGCAAAATTAAATTTATAGCCCGCTCTGCTATTTTTATCTCTATCCTATATAATAAGTAGCAAATGCTATAAAATCCGAACCCTGGTTAAGGAATAACCTGAAATATATGGTCCTTCAGTATTATAAACGCGGATTAGAAATCGTTGATGAAATTGATTAAATCGCAGATATGAACACAATACGCGTATGACATAATAATATTGCCGAACTTGTAAAAGCGGTGCTGTTTATTTCGCCCTATTTATTAACGAAACGGATCGTTAGGTAGGTACTATTATATTATAGTTTTATTACTTAAAAACTAACGGTGGACTAATTTCGGGATCGCCGAACAGTTTCAAAAACAATAATAAAGAAGGTCGTGGGATATTATGAAATCGATTTGATAACATTTCTGAACGTTTGTTTTTGTCGTTTATTCGCGCAATGAAAAATTAATTTCTTTTTCAATCATGTTATTGTCGTGCATTTCGGGCGGAAAAAGTGAAATAAAAGTTGTGTATCGATTCAGTATGTCCAATACACATTTTGCATATAATTTTTGATTTTTATTAAAATACGACCGACGCGTTTGAGCTAGGTACGTCTTGTTTAAGCGTAAGTTGTCGTGAGCATTAGCATTAGAAAAATCGTCGTAAAAATATTCGATCGCTCAAATCTAATCCACTGTTTAAATATCTCCGGGTCAGAACTAAACTATATATGCTGATTAGTAGGGCTGGGATTTCGATGCACTTTGCATTGTTTTCCAAAGCTTACTGTGCAATGCTCGTCTTGTCACAAATTCGTTTTATGTACATTTGAATGAGAATAAGAAAGTTTATTTTGCATTTTTTTGGCATTTTTTAGTTTTTAGGTCATTTTCTTAATTTTTTAGGGCATTTTAGAGTTTTTGGAGCATTTTTTGAGTTTTTTTTAAACCAAGTGTATGAATTTGAAATTTTATTTTTAGATTTTTACACCAACATGGTTTTCAAGTCAGATTAAGTCTATCTAGCTTTGTATACAACTTTTTTTCAGATTTATACAAAAACTATGTATTTACAGTTTACACTTGTAATAGATTTTTATAATGCATTTTTAAAACTTTTTATTGTAATTAATACTAAAATTATTAAAAAAAAAAAAATTTTTAGATAGTAAAAGCATTTTTTTTAGGGCATTTTTCGTGGTTTTTTAGGGCATTATTTAGAGTTTTAAGGTCATAAAAGCATTTTTTTTTGGGACATTTTTCGAGATTTTTTAGGGCATTAAATTCCCAGCCCTACTGATTAGCAATCGCGACGTCGACGATGATCTCTAATCGAATAGTTTAGTAGCACAATCGTTTTGCCAATAATAACCCAACGGTTAATGACGATAATCGAATTCGCGGCGATATTTATTATCCATCTAAACACACACACACACGTACAATTATTCAATTAAAATTATGATAATAAATCGTAAACATTGCCCAAGCGTCGGACGGCCGCGGGGCCGCCGTAATCGCATACCCCGGCGGTAAACGTACAGCCTTCGAGTCGTCGAGTATACGAGTACGTATATTGTAATATCTACTGTGCGATGTGTACGAAAATCGGCGCGATTTTACAAACCAATCGTCCGAAGGGGCCGATTAGTTAGATGTCGCGCAGGGTCGCGATTCGGGGCAGCCGAGTGGGTTGAAGCCATCGTAGCTGTGTGTAAGTCATATTAGAACCTTAATTAGAGCAACGAAACGGTTTATTACGAAATTACCACCCGGAGGGTCAAATCAAGCGTTTGTTACAGAAGTTTGAGCGCGCCAATCAATAGTATAGTTTATGCGCCAACAGTATATGTATAACTCGTTTTTACAAAAAAAAACATGACTTACACCACTATATGTGGCTTTAACATGTCGACTTTAACTATGTCGACCGCCCTCTCGGGTGATCAAAAACCCGGTAAACCTACCCTTAGGTGGAAAGCGCCGCCTTTTTTTTCACAGAGTTGTTCCAAATACCTTCCTGAGTGTCGTCACGTCGCCCGATTTTCAAAATTCCACCCCTAAGGTCGGTTAAAAGGGGTAAAAAGGGTGAGACCAGAAAAATGTTGAGTATGAAATTTGGTCGGCAGTTTCTTCTTGTTATATAGTGGAGACACCGTGGGAAAGGATTTTCCGAAATTCGACTCCTACCGGAGTTGAAAGGGGTAAAAATGAAAAAAAATAAAAAGCTCACGGGCGAAGCCGGGTTATTCAGCTAGTATAATATAATACACGATCAATACCGACACGATCGTAAATAATAGTGATTATTCGTTCGAAAATATATTACGGTAATTGGGTCGGATAACTTTTAAGGCAGGCGCGTCCCCAAGGGGGGGGGGCAAAGGGGCGAAATTTTAATAATTAGTTCATTAGTCAACATAATATTTCAGCTATTTATTTCATGGTTTTTAGATTAAAAACATGGTCAAGGAGCCAAACGGAGCAAATTAGATTGACTGGACTGGCATTAATATAATTGCAGACCGGTTTGCAAAAAAACTAACGAAAAATAGATTTTATTGTATAATTGCACTTATTTATTATTTCATTATGTTGTACTTAATTATACTGACAATACTAAAACTTAAATAAAGATGTAACATTAAAGGTGAATTTATGAAACGGTGCTTTTTTAGGTAAGGCTAACGTAGAGTCGCATTATAAAAAAAATTAATACAGTAAAATTGACTTGAGTTTGCCCAAACTTTTGAAAAATACGCTTAGGGTAATATTATTAATGATTTAAAAAAAAAACAGATTCGCCCTCCCCGTGGAAACTGTCAAGGGACGCCCCTGTTTTAAGGGCGTTGACGCCCAGGAAACGCGTCGGTCTTAACGAATTGTCATCGATAAAAATGACCATCATGTGGTCATTGTTGTTGTTGTTGTTGTTATTATGCGTCTGAGATTTGTCACACGCGCGCGCGCGCGAGTTAATCACGGACGTTTATCGCCTTATTTATTATTACGACGACGACGACGACGTGTGCGTGTCGATTTAAACGTTATAATATATATAGTTTATTCGAATAAAATATAAATACCTATACGTAACGTGGCGGTAATATTAAAACGAATAATAATAATAATAATAATGTACAACGACTTGACCGCCCCGGCGTTGGAAGCGCATCGTTTGCCCCCGCGCTGCAGCCCTCTCCCCGGAGCGAGGCTTGTTAAATTATCGGCGGATATTATTATTATTACGCGATATTAGATTAACGGCGGTGTTTATTGAATATCAACCGCGCGGCATTGGCGTGACCTTAACACACATGCATACGATTTTGCGTCGGTTATTTATTTTGCGGAATTCATACGTGTGTGCGTATAGTTACGATTACAAAGCACGCGCGCGCGCGCGAGAGAGAGACAAACGGCGTTATTATACCGGCTACTTAACAGCGTCGTCTCATTAATAATTAATAATGATAATAATGTACCCGCGGTGATCGTTATTATACCGCGCCGGTGTTATTATGTATTATATATTATGTTCTATGTAGGCACGAATTATGATTAGTAGTAAAACGTTATATACGGTACGAACGGGGCTATTATTGCGGCGGCGGCGGCGAGATGTACGTCTAGTCTCGGTCTATTATACTACCATATGTATACGTATATATAGCAGACGTTATGACGTCTGCTGCATACTTGCATATTGCACTAAGTCTGCTGCATACTTGCATATTGCACTAAGTGGTAAATAATTTATACGTATATTATATATAGGGCAGAGAAGTAATATAGGAGGTAAAATTGGAAAAATATGCAATTAAATCCATTAAACATGCACAAAACGTGGAAAAAAAAATTATATTTTAGTGAAATAAAAAAATTAATTATAAAAGATAAATCATTGTATTGAGGACAGTTAATTTTAATATTTTCTACATCGAATGATCGGTGATTATTAGCAGCCAGTATAGTTATTGAATCTCGAATCTCGGATTTATCCTTAAAATAAATATTAAATTTATCAATATAAAAATAGTTTTAAAATAACTTTTTTCTCACCTGATAAATTATTGCATTGCGCTACTAATGTTTTTTTAATATTTTCTACGTCGAATGATCGCCGATTGTCAGCCAGTATATTATGCCAGTCTACACGGGCATCGGGAAATTTATATATATATATAAATATAAGTACAATAAAACCATGCGGTTTTTAATTAATTATAAATTTAGCAATTTTTCCCTCAAAAATGTGTGAATGTGAAGAATATGCATGAAATTTGTGCAAAATAACGAAATATGCATTATTTTTTTTAAAAATGTTTAAAATATGCAAAAATATGCATAAAAAAAAATTTATATTTTACAACTATGGAGCTTATGACTTACGTTTATATCTTGGTTTGCTATGAAATAGAGGGTCAGAAAAAAACATGCAAATCCTATAACTTCTCTGCCCTAATTATATACGAGCGTTTAAATAGGGTACTGACGTTTTATACCGGACCGACTGATTTCGCTACGACGACGGGATAGCCCCCCCCCCCCCCCGGGGCAATCCTCCGACGAATCCACGATCAATATGGCTCGATCGAGCGGAAAATACGTATTAATAACCAGCCAAGACACTGTTGTGCGAAAAACATGAAAATATATATTATTATATCAAAGTCGTAAGCGCCGTGGCTGAGATAATAATGTATCGGCGGTGAGAGGCGCGTTAGATAATATCGAAAATACCAAATGCATACGTTTATAAAAAAAAATATACATATTCATAATTAATTTATACGTACGCGTCATTAAACGAGAAAAAAGAAAGAACAAGGTTATAACTCATTAAATTTTAAACAGCTTTGATTAAAGGTTTTTATATTTCATTCCAGTACGAAATATTATAGTATACTTTTTATATTATAAATCAAAATCTAGTAGTATTATCGGTGTGTCGATTCTATATCGTAAACATAATCCGGGGACCGAGAGAGAATCCTAACCGCCCCCGTCACCGACGAAATCGATCGAAATCGTTATTGCAGTTTTATGAAAATTATCGTATACGAGGTATTATTATTATTACGGAGAATATACTTTCGGCGTTTGGTGTGTGCGTTGTGTTTTCGGTGACTTTGACGTGCAAATAAATAATTATTACGAGTACACACCGTCGTTCGTTATTTATTACGACACGCGAATCCGAGAAATATCTTCTATACTTTTCACGATGATATAAGTAAGCGGTACGTTACGTGTTGGTAAAAAATAAAAAAATAATTTAATATTCCAACGTCTATAATGATTAGAGTATTCGAAATTTCAATCGCGACGACGACGACGACGCACGTCGAACATGTAATTTTATTCCGTTGTAATTTATATACATTTTAAACGACACTGAATACGTTTTGAAAATACGTCTATGAATATTATACGTACGATTTGAACGTATAAAAACGACCGGCGCGGGGGAAAGGAGGAAAATAATGGGCGATCGATCTCGGGGACCACTATACTAAATACCCGATAGTTTTAAACATCTCGACACTATTGTTCCTTACTCGTGTGTGTGTGTGTGTGCTCAGGACGATAGAGTGACGGTCGCCGCCGTTATGGGTAAAATTGCAGTTCTCGCGAGCCGTACAATTATTTATACGTATGTAACCTGCCTCTAATTATCGTTGTGCGCACTGCTTTAATATTATATTATTATGTAATATTATGCTGTATAGCGTGTAATAACGCGCGCGCTGTACGTAAATAAATAGCCGTTTATGACGACGACGACAGTAATAATTGGCGTATTATTATTATATATATATATATATATATAAATATGTGTACGCGAACACAAAACTATTTACTTGGCTCGGACGACAACATTGTTATTATACATTGTGTTAAACCGAAACCATAATATTATTAAAAGTAATCGCCTTTGTCAAGAAGAGACTAATTGTCTTCGACGACGACGACGACGATCGTCTTCGCGGCAGCGTTATATATGCTTGATAATCGCTCGACGAGACAATGTGTCATAATATTATGCATATATAAGACGCGCATGGTCGGTCGTAAATACGGTCTCGGGCACGTGCAAACAAACAATGCGTTTGAAAAAAAAAAATCATCGTCATCGTCATCATCATCATCTCGTCGACCACTGCTCGTTTTCAACACGCACACGCGCGAATTTTATTCGAAAAACTTCGGTAAAAATATTACCTTATTCTTCTTATCGAATCGATTGAAGAAAAATATTAACGTCGGCGATTGATAAATGTTGTTCTAAACATTAACATCGATAATAATACGTGCGAAAAAGGTAACAGAAAAAAAAAAAATGAATTTAAAAGGCGAATCGGTACCTATTTTTCTAGCTGCTTATAACGCGGATAAGATACGCGTTTATGATTAGCATATACGCGTTAATTAACACTTTGCAGGTCGTTATTATTTGTACAAAACAATAATAATTATTTAAACTCGAGTGAAATATTAAAATAATTTATAATAATATGCACGAGAAAAAAAGTCACGCCCTTTGTTTATTAAATACTTGCGGCTCACAAAAACGTCAGCAATAATTTAGATAGAAATATAGTTACGAATCGTTCTCGAAAGACGTGTATATACGTATATTATTTTAATATTCGAATTTGAAAATCTTATTTATTTTTAATTTTCAGTTTCTCATGCTCTTGATCCGAGCGTCAAGATCCGGATTCTACAATCCACGTCGATCTGTTATGATGGGTGCCGCCGGCTCTCGAAAAAAATTATGACAAAAATACGATTACAAACGTTTTCATGACGAGTGAATACGTTTAGTTTCGTGGAAAATTCGTCTATTCTCGTCGCCGAGATCAAACACAAGTGTCGTACTTTTTACGCGACTGTTGAATAAATTATACGCGATTGTTTTTTTTTTTTTTTTTTTTAATTTTAGGTCATGTAATATTTTAATGCGTTTGTCACTACCGTATTCTTAAAGAAACTTAGAAATGTAAAAGTAAGTACGTGTAATAATATGCTCCAGCAACACCGCATAATAAACACGCCGATAAGCGTTCGTAGGTGTACGTGAGATTGTTATTAATGAGATTTTTTTACGATCACTACCACAAAATTAAAACCCGGTAAAATACTGGTTTAAAATGATTACAATCGAAGGTCGATAAAAGAATATAATATATAATAATGTAACACTCATATTTATTTGTATGCATGCGAGATAAGGCGTATTTTAACTGTTTTAAATGGTAAAAAAAAAAAAAAAAAAAATCGCCTTGCCCAAATCGTATAAATTATTAGCCCCGTTCCGTGTAGGCACGTGAAGTTTTCGAGCTGTAAAGCACAGATCTATACTTATTTCGACAAAACAATATTACCAACGCTCGTTGCACGAATTTCAACGTTTCTAAATCGTTTTTTTTTTTCTCATTCATTCATTCATTTTGAACAACAGACTACAGATGAGAAAACGAATTATTGAAAATAAAAACGTTCCCATTTTGATTTTTCTTTTCGATAATATACTACGAGAAACTTTTGATGCAAATTTTCCAAACCGATGTTACATTACAATTACGAATAGTACGCGATGTCTATAAGAACGGCCTGCAATCGATAAATACAGCAGGACTGAATTGAAACACTCGTTGTCGTAACGATCGGTTGGTTTTATGAAAATAATAGTTAATGGAAAAAATACTAGCCATTGTGAAGTCGTTATTGTGAAGAAACAAACATTATTGGCAATCTTTACCGAGTGAATTGAGATGCAAATAAAATTCTTGAAAAGGGTTTGGATTTAAAAAAAAAGACGTTGTTAATTTAGACGCATGGCGATTGCGGTTTGACAGAAACGAAGAGTTTTGCCATCACCACGAGTGGTGTTTGTCTATTTGAAAGTTTTTTTTTTCGTTTTTTTTTGTTGATAATAATTATTATGAAAATAATTCGCAAACACGTCGCTGCTCGCTGTGCGCGGTCGTCGTCGTCGTCTTGGTGAAAACCGCGAGACGAAAAAGAAAACGACAAACCGGCGCGGCGGCGCGTTTCTCCGTTACAATATCATTTTTATAATCGCAACAACAACAATAATCACACACATACTCTCGTATTATAACGCACAATAACGGCTGCCGCGGCGCCCGGATCATCGTCCAATCATCAAACGACGACGACGACGATAATAATAATAATAATTACAATATTCTAGGATATTATGCGAGTCTTAAATAATATTATGATTGTGTTCTGCGCGCGCGCGTAGAGAAATCCGTTCGGCGGACTCCCCACAGACCGAGTAGTACGTGCCGCCGCCGGTGCTTCCAAACTCCGTTATTATTACCGGGCGGCGCGACGTTAACTTCCGTCCGTCCCTGCATACTCGGAACGCGTTTATCGAATTCGTCCCGTTTTCAAATGTCAAAAAGGACGTTGGAAAATTTCCCCGAGTGGCAAAAACGAAGGAGTAAAAATCAACACTGACACAGAGACGGATTATACAGTTTTTGGTCACGATCTACTGAAAAATATATACTTCACCTTTGAGGATCGACTTTTATAGAAATTTTTTTTTATTATTGAATGACAATAATATTATTAAGAAACATACCTTTGCATAAAGTGCATATTATATAAACATACAGTAAGTATTATAAACTAATTACTAAAAATAATATAATAATAAATAATAATTTCTAAAATCTAATTAGTTTAATTAACATAATATTTTGTTGATAATATATATTATCTAATATATGAATGTGAAAATGAAAACCTTTGAGTGATATGTTCTCCAAGTCCACCCCCGTTTCGTTTACGACGTTATAGTAGTAGTAGTGTAGTAGTAAAAAAAAAAAAAGGGGAAAAACACGAAAACGTATTATTATATCGGAAAAAAAGTACACACGTTATTATAATATCAAACAAATAACGTAAACATAATAATGTACTAAGCGCGTATTGTTATTATTATAATAAACGCTCGGACATGGTGTGCGTGTAAACTCGTTCGCCCTCGCCGCGCGACGCGTTCGTTGTGTTTATATTGTGTGGTCGTTTTTTTTATACGTAACGAAAAAAAAATAAATAAAACGCGGAAACCCGATTTTTTTTTTTTTTACGTCGGGTTTTTTTTCACAGCGTATGTTTACTACGAAAACTACTCTTATTTGATTTTTTTTTTTTTTTCAAATTCATTTTTTTTATTATCATAATAACACACACACACATAAACATTACGCCGCGGCGACGACAATCACTTGTTTGCGCGGGAGATCGAGGGCACGCGCGCGCGGCTCGCTGGACCGCAGCGGCGGCGGCGGCGGCGGCGGCGGTCGCTATATAATATTATACACGACCGCGACCACGTCTTAACTATTTACCTGTGTACCTCCGTACCGTTTCGCCTTGGCCCGTTGGCGAGGACACTATTGCCGGTCACCGACGTAGCCACGGCCAAGAGTCGTACAGACTATAGAATACGTATATTATTATTATTATTATTATTTAATATTACACGTATAGGTCGTCGAGAGTGTATGTATAGCCGCCACATGTGTGTGTGTGTGTGTACCTACCTATTACGCGGCCATTATATACTTGTTATTATTATTATTATTACGATTACCATTATGACGACGACGATTATTATTATTATATTCTCGTTATCGACTATACAACGGTCGCCCTTCGGCCGCGGCTGATGAAAAAACCGCGAAATCTCAGTAATAATGATAATAATAATAAGACTCAACGGCGGCGTGGACATATAATATAATAATAATAATAATAATAATAACGCGTCGATATTGGGCGCGCCAACATATAATATTATAGTTGCAGTGTGAAATACCTATACGACTTTCTCGCGTATCACTTATCGACCCGAGTTTTTTTCTCCAATTGTTACTATCTTAAATCATTATTTCCATCTAGCCAGTACACACGTACAGTTTGAATAAATGTATACACACACACACACACACACGCGCGCACACATTAGATATAATATGCATAATAGCACACAAGCGTACGACTGCCTAATCAAAGATACGACTACAACAACCTATACCGAAAACCCAAGTAGGAAATATCTCTCGATTCATATACATATATCTAGATGTGTGTCGAGAATAATAATTGACGGGAAAAAAAAACTCGTTTGCGCGCACGCATTATTATTTCTTTCACATAGGCCCGCGGATTAACGATGAATTCGAATGGCTGTAGGTATACTTGTTTTCATTAATAACATAAGCTGCATGCGCGCTTGCTTGACGGCGATAATATAATGCGATAATTAATGATATACATGTATACGGTGTAGTAGACGAGTAGTAGTAGTAGTAGTAGTAGTGTGCATACGAATGCAACAGGTTACCGCCGCCGTCTCCTATGGCGAACACACGAAATTCGAACGCCCCATAACGACATATCGTCGACGAATTTCGTAAAGGTTATTGCGTGCCATACACGTCAGTAAACAATGAACCGTAAATTAACGAAAAGAAACTGAAATTGATATGTCATACGATTTTTATACCCCTAGTGAAATTTGCTGCGGAGTAATAAAGCAATTGAAAATCGCGTCCGAAATGAAATAAGTAAAGAAATCACTGTAATAATTCGAATGGTATTGAAAAAGAATTAAATATTTCGTGTGATAGACTAAAATACTGACTCGAACGTTGTAAAATACGAATCCGTCTCCTCGCGCTCTTGTACCCGTCTCATACGAACTATGGTTTATGAGAAAAAAACACAGAATTTTGCCAACCACCACTGGATCACCGGGTAGATAATCTCGTATGTTTCCTTTGATAATTTATTTTCTTCGCGTAATTAAAGTACACGTGAACACGGTTAGTCGTAGATGAACTGACTAAAGCACTTCCTACTGTTTGTGACCATTATTGTGGTTAACCACAGACACATCCTAGTTTTCATAATGCTATATGATTTTTTTTGTTTCGAGTACATAGAATTTCACTGTAACCTTCAACTTAAATTGGCGTTTGATTATTAATTATTAAATATACGTTAAATACTATATTATGTCTTTGTGTCCAAAGGAATTAAAAGAAAAATGTAATAGTTATAACTATTGTGCTCATAGAACTCGAAAACTCGAGAGAGAGAGAGAGAGAGAGAGAGAGAGAGAGAGAGAGAGAGAGAGAAAAAATTACATTTTCGTTTTTTTTTTTTTAACTTTGAAACTTATTTTCGGATTAGTGGATTACTTTACGCAATAACGAATCGAACGAACGTACAGACATCGATATAAAAACAGCGCGGCATACTTTTTATACATAGTCATATATATCGGATCGTGAAGAAAAAAATTCGACGTAGGCTCGCGTTTGAAACGCGGCGACGGACACGTGATTAAAAACACGATCGCCGCAGCCTTTACGTAATAGTTGTTTTCTCTGCACTGCCTACCACCCGGTCGTTTTTGGAGCCGCCGCCGCGCCGCGCCGTTTCGGCATGTCTCGTATTTATATGCGCCTATATATACCGTACTAGGTGTACTACCAATTGTAATCTCCGTCGTCGTGCGACAACGACGAAATAGCAGTCGCGGCAATAAAGTTGTTCGAAATGTGAATAATAGTTGCACAATGCACCGGTCATTATTCGATAATAACGCGTTCGCGCCTATATTCGTTTAATATGTACGAATAAAAATTTAGGTCGATGAGCGTCGAAAATTGCCTCGTATTTACATCACACGCCACCGCCGTGACACATATATTATACGTATGTACGTACGTATTATTATGATGTTTCAGTAGTGTACGTATACGTCGAAACGACGACTTTGACGAAAACCGCCTATCGATTTACATCACACACGCGCATTACAAGATAACGGCGTATTAATATACGGGAGAGAAGATGACAATTGTATAATGCGGACAACGAAAACGATCAATTAATTTGCATCATACGTTGTGCATTGACGCACAAAAATGTGAAATAATCAACGGTCGGCGTAATATTATTATGTCCCACGCACGGTGTTTACAACGGATATGTTATTAATTTATTATGAAATCGAATCAACACACACACACGCACACACGCATATTTGACACATCTACGCTGCAGAGACGTGTAACTATAATGGTTTTCACGGTACTGTAGAGTATCGCTCATAACGACCGAAGGACGAACGATTAATTGTTAACAATATCGCTTTTAACGCGCTAAACCGCGCACGAGGTGTACATAATATTATTATTATCGCGCGAAAATTCGCGCCGCTAGTTCTCGCCGGACCGTTTTGCCCATCATCCCCGATAACATTGTTAACCGAACACACATGACGATGTAAAAAAACAACAAACGTCTCGGATAAATCGACCGAAAACGAATACGGTACGACGAGAGAGAGAGAGAACGAGGGTGAGTGCCGAGATAATAATTGAATTTTTCAAACCGCGCATAAAACGTACGCGATAATAACATTATAAATAACGCGTGTCCCCTCTCGCGGTGGACCGGCGGTTTTTTTTTTTTTTTTTTTGTCGCCGCAGGAAGAACCGACGGAGAGTTATGAAAAAATAAATAAAAAATAAACAAATTGCGTACCTTTAGCCGACGGTGGCGGTAGTGGCGCGCGCGATGCAACGGTTTATCTTCGTTCGGCGCAATCGTCACGCGGTCGTTGCGGTGTGCCCGGTGGTGTCGTCGTCGTCGTCTTGTCACTGGTGCGCCCGCGTGAATAATACGCGCGACCGGCGGCGCCGCTGCTGCTGCTGCTGCTGATTGTTGTGGTTGTGGTGGCGGCGGCGGTGGTGGTGCTCCGTGGTGCGTGTCGTCCGTCGTGCGTGAACGCTTCCGTCGTTCTCGGGCCCGTCGTCGCCGTGTGTGATGCTGCTGCACTATCTCTACGACTACGTGTGGTTTCCACGCACTATATGTATTGGATATATATAGCGCGGTGAAACTACCGACGAAAACCACGCGGCACGAGAAGAAGGTGGTGACGTTTTCGGCGCATAGGTGGTAGGTAAGCGCGGTGATGTCGCCGTCGGTGGTGGTGGTGGTGGTGGTGGTGGTGGTGGTATAGCGGCGAGTGTCGTATACGAGAGAGTGGTGGTGGAGGCTACGGTGTTGGCGCGACGACGGCTGTTACTGCAATGCGGTTGCCACTGAAAGAATAAAAAATGTGCGTGCCCGCGGAATGAACGAGCGACGAAATAAGAGAGAAATAAAAAAAAAAAAAAAAAAACAGATATATGGAGCTAGATATTATCTATTCGTGCGTGCAGCGGCTAGTCGGAAGGACTTTCGTCCGCAGCGAAGACTACGTGCTGCTGCTGGTGGTGGTGGTGGTGGTGGTGGTACCGGCTTGGAAGTGGCGGCGGCGGCGGCGGCGGCGGCGGCCGTCGATGACCATGGTGACTCCCCGGTAATATTATGCCGTCGATATAACGTACATACCGCTATTCAGTCACCACGATTCTACTACGCAGCGGCGTGTACACCTTCCAGCTATTGCATTATTATGCCTATATTGCAATAACGCAATATAATAATAATAATAATAATAATAATAATAATAATATATGCCTACGCGAACGTAATGTTCGTAGCCAATTGAATATCACAACCGCGCGTTATACAATATTATTATTGATGAGGCCGGCGAAAAAAAAAAAATCCATTACTATATTATTGGCGATCGATTTTTAATTTGATGGAATTTTCACGTTTCGGCGGCGGCGGCGACTCTAATCGTTTACACTGACCGGGCACTAAGAGGGCACTAACCCATTAGACGAAAATATACACGTACGTGTAAATCTGACGGAGAAATGTCCACATTTATTGTGCATTTGCAGCTAGCCCGGGGCGCCGCGCCGCCGCGCCGTTGCGTTTGTCGCGCGCGTTATTATAATATTGTTATTATTGTAATAACGCGCGCCATGATAGATAGCAGTGCACCGCGGACAGCGATAATAGCACGGTGGCGCGTCAACCGATTTCCACGCGCGAGCGGGCCCGTATCGCTATCGCCGCTCGATAACGGTCTTTTCGATACACGTAATAACGCGCTTACCACTACGCGTCGTCGTCGTCGTAACAATAATAATTTCAATAATATTCATCATAATGATAGCCCCCCCCACCCCGCCTTATGAAATGATATAATAGAGAAAATCGTCGGCACGGCTTTCCGGCGACCACCAAAGTGCACGGAATAATGTACTTATTCATTTCGGCGCGAATTTTACCGTATGAGTAATTACATAACGTATAATTCCGTGCGAATTAAAGGCTTACGTAACTATAAGTAAATATTATCCTGTTCGGAGATATACACATAATATGTATGGTCTAGGTACAATAGAACTCATAGTTAAACGGCCATAACTAAGGGCGGGCGATAAACATTCGATGCGTTGATTGTAATAGGCTATATTATAATTAATTGTGACGCGAGTGTCGTCGTTTGCGAAGTAGCCGCCGATTCTTTTGTTTGACGCGCCCCGAGAACAAAAACGACGTCGCAAGTCGCGCTCGCGCCGTCGTTTGCACGAGAAATAAAAAAAAAACCGACTGACCTGTTTTGTCGCGTTGCAGCCGCCGACTCTTGTGTTTGACGAGCGCCGAAAATAAAAACGAGCCATTATGAACAATTATTAATTATTATACAATCGATACGAATTATTAAAATATTTTTATCGCGACGCCGCCGACGGCGAACACTGCGGAACTGTGCGGACGTCTCGCGTCTACGACGGGCGGGGTTTGTTCGTTATCGGCGTCGACGGCGAGTCGTGGAAAAGAAAACGAACGGAAATCCACGTCGGGAAACCCATCGGTTTTAACCAGCCGCTCGTCGCTCGCGGAATACCCGGTAAACCTCGATAACGGATACCTGGTGCTCCGGGGAGAAAATACCCGGAACGACCGCGCGTCATTAACGGCCGTATCTGGAACCGTCGACAACCGCGCCGCGCCGCAGTCTTTCGTCGTCGTCTTTTGGAGAAATATTCCCTTCGTTTATCGCGTTGTTTCTCGTTCGGTCGGTCGTTTTTTTTTTTTTTCAAAGTCATCGCAGTTCGTATATCAACATTTATCCAATCGGTCTACGCGGACCCGGGGAAAGACAAAAAACCTACGAAGATCTACGCGAGAAGAGTATGCGCGCCGCGGCGGCGCGGCGGCGGCGGAGTGGCGACGACGAATGTCAAACGGAGAAAAAAAAATGGCGGAAATCCCGTGAGTACCTATATAATATTATTACGTGTCTACCTATATCCGGTTTTTTTTCTCTCGAGTATTTTATAAGTTTGTTTTTTCGACAGTCGATTTTTCTGTAGTGTTTTCACGATTAGAATGCGGCGTATAACGAATTATCGAAAAAAAATTGTGTATATTTTGTTGTAATCAGTTGTTATTGTTATTATCGCGCGACTAATTTAAAAACATCCGACAGTTTTGAATTATTTTGATTTTATCTCGTTTCGAGACGGGCAAAGCCACTCGAGCTGTGAGTTTGCCGCGGGCACACGCCCAACTTAAAATCCGCGCGTGCACATAATCATGACCATTTTGTAGTTTCCATACACCGCGCGTTACCAGTAGCAGCGCGGAAAATGTGTACTTTAATCACGTGATTCGAGTACAAAATTAGCGCCGGATAAAGTCTTAATAAATAGTAATTTAAAAGTCCAATGTGAAAATGTTAATCGTAGACGTTTGAAAAATTGTTAAACGTAATGTTTTGCCGTGTTTTGCTGTCTTGCTTAATTTTAAAAAAAAAAACCCTAGCATCTATGCACTATTTTTGGAATTATTATAGAACTTAAATATTGTATAAAAAAATACATTAACAACATTTCTAGTAAATCTATACATTTCAAGTAAAATTAAAGACAATACATATATCGTTAGGTATTTAGAAAAAAATAGTTCTAACAGTAATTTAAATATATATTTAATAAAAATTGTAGACGCAAAATAAGCATTTCACATGAAAAAAAAAATTAATTTACTTAAAATAAAATAATTAATTAAATTATCTTCAATTTATATCAATTTTCAAAGATTCTGTTAATATTTATGTAACATTTAGGTACAAATTTAAATGATAATTATAGTTTATTTTGATCTTAACTATAAAAACAATTGTAATGTGGTATAAAGTATGTCATTATTTATTTATTGTTTGAGCAATAACCGTTTGAATTTTCTTTTTTTTCTGTGTTCAAATATTAATAAATTTGTACATTTAAAAATGGATTTTAGAAAATTTAAAATAGGAAAAATTAATCAAAACTAATCATTAACTAGTGAAATATAGGTATATAATATATAATATGTATATGTAAGCTTTAATATAAATTTGGTTAACGATCATTCATGTCTCTAGCTTTGAAAAATGTAACCAATTACTAGTATTAATATTTAATAATAACAAATGGTTCAAAAATAATAAGACGACGATATAAATCACAAATTTCGCTTGAAAATTAATGTATAAACAATTAAAAAAATAATATATTTCCATGATGAACAATAAATATGTAAATAAAATGGTATGAAATTCATGAAAAAGCTGAATTGTTTAATTGAAAATTTAGTTGAGCATGGAAAGTGTATTCGTGGGGATGAATATGAGATAAGTGTGGAAAGTAATTAAATCCCTCACTGATTACGGTGTGAGAAATCGAAAAATATATTAATAAAAAATGGGACCTCGATCGACAGACGTGTACGCGGCTCACGTCAATGAAAAAAAATAAAAAGATTTCTCACCTTCACCCCGCGTCTAAGTTTTCAAAGTACGCTGTTCACTGGTAAATTTATTATTTACTTTTTACATTATCATAATTATTATTATTACTATCGTTTTTGTTTTGACATCCCCATGAGCTTTAGTATTAAATAATCAAACTGACCTGTATAATTATGTCGACCGCAGATCGGTGAGGGTTGATTAGAGAATGGCTGCGGTGATGTTGTTTGAGAGCCAAGGTAGAGGAGAAGAAGGTTGGTCTTTTAAGAGAAATCCTTGAGATAACACTGATACATTATAATCATTTTAAGGCTTAGTAATCGTAAAAAATAATTTTTCAAATAATTCGATTTGTTTGTACTCGATCGATTTTCTTTAAAATACATTGAATCACGATAGATTCTGTTGAGATATTTTTTATAGATTATATTAAGCATTACAATAAAGATCTTTTAACATTTGGATGTAAATACTATAGTTTTTGAAACAAAATTAAAAAAAAACAGCAAACACAATCTAACCTAACCTAATCATTTTCGGCTATTTTCAACCCTTTTGAGTGGCGTGAGAAGCAATTGAGTCATCATGACCAAATTTAACAAATATTACTTTCTTAAAGTAGTGAACAATGAGACAAGGGCACTTGGTAAAAATTATTTTACTTTTTTTTTCTACGCCCATCAATAATAAGGACCACCCGACATGTTACAATAGATACATTAAGTATGTCGATTATAAATGTAGGTACACAAATTATTGTAATAAAAAATAATAATAATATATAATAAAAATTATAATGATCAATAATAAATCCTTCGTTATTAAAACTCAGGATATTAAAATTAAGAAACGGTTCTTTTTTACTAGATTAACAATTAAAAAATTTTTATTATTATTTCATTTGGATTCTATACTATTGTATTGTCCATATTAGAATAAAACATGTGATTTACCTACTGTTTAAAAAAAAATAATGTATTGAAAGATAACATGTATGCTATTATTTAAATTTATTTACTAAATAAAAAAAAATCTAATAAATAAATATAAAATAAGACGACTTAACATTTTTAAATAATAAATTATCAGGTCTAAGTATCAGGCGACGGACTGGAAAATTAGGAATATTCCTGGTGAACCACGGTCGATTTTCGTCAAAAGACATATATTTAGTTCGATTTTTTCATTAAAAAGCGGCGTTTTCGAATTCCAAATGATCTATTTAGTGACCTTAAAATACTGCACAAAACGCGGAAAAATTTAGCACAATTTTGCATCGGTATGATTTTATTAATTGTGTGGGAAGTAGGTACTCATTTGAATAAAAACCGTGAGACGCGATTCACCAATTATCTATACGATTATTTATTTTACATATTTTATATTTTGTATGACTAATCATTTTCTTGTGATTATTATGAATATAAAAGTAAATATTAGGTAATAGTTGAAATTTTCGACCGCAATATCACTTTATTATTTCTTTGTATATTTATGACAGAATTTTACAAAAATGAAATATGAAATCTAAGATCAGTGACCGCTAATACATACGACGTAGTAACAAAGGCCGTTTGATTTGTGATTTTCCCGGCGCAAACGCGTTTTGTCTAGTCCGTCACTAGTGGTTGGCTTCTAATAAGCGAAAATAAACTTGGTTTCGTCCCTCGCGTTAGTCAGATTAGGTTGTAGCATGGGTTCTTAACCGGCAGTTCGTAGACTCGCGGGCAAGATGATTGTTCGAGGGTTGAGCACAGAGCGAATGTGATTTTTTTTTCGAGTAACCCAAAAATAAATTCGTTTGAATTCAATTCGAATTGATTATTCCACGATTCAAGATTATCGACTAAAGTATAAACTATTGTACTCAAAATTGTACTCTTGATGTCTTTTTGAAGTAATAATAATAGTTGTGTATGTTTTTCTCATGAAATCACTCGTATGTATTTAATTTTGATTTTTCACAATAATCCGTGTAAGCTCAACCGTCATCGTAAAAAACGATTCGATAGTAAACCAATAAATCGTGTGTTTTTTTTTCATCTTTTTTTCCGGGGGGCTCGTGGCGGCTGTACACTTGACGCGGGGGGTCCACGACACAGAAAAGGTTAAGAACCCCCTACGCGTTGTAGCGAATACGGCGAATCCGCTACTTACGTACGGACACGTGGGTGACCGACGCGACGGGCGACCGTGGCGGCCAAAAGTCTGCCGGACGCGGCAGCGACGACGACGACCATCGGTGACCGCGACCGTCAACGGCTCGGCCGATCTCGTACTTTCGCCGCGCGTCCCTGATCTACACGAATTACACGACGAGATAAAATCGCGTGCGGATTCGATAGACCTTATATTATTATTATACTTTAGACTTTTCGAGCCGTGAGGTCTGCGCGATATAATATCATACCGGCGCGATAGTGTAGCGAGTATATAGTATTATATAATATAATAATAAAGTGGCGGGTGCGGTCATTATTCGCACAAGTACATTTCGGCCGGTCGGGGATTATTCTATTTTTATTTTTTTATTTTAATTCATTATACATTTTCGCCCGCCCGCCCACCGACTAAACATTATTATAAAACCGTATGGAAAAAAAAACCGCTCGCGCTCGCGAACATTCGCCAATTATACGGCTCGACGGTATTGCGACTATTTAATTACACACAACGGTCGTTTTTCGCGGTAAACGACGACGTTACGGCGACTACGGCGTTTAGCATTGACCCCACGTCGCGAATATCCCGTCAACCTCACGGTCACCGTTGTCGCCGTCGTCGTCGTCGTCGTCGTTATTTCATACGACGTTTAACTCACGTGTTACATAATTCTATGTGCGCTCTACTACGTCAATGCATCTCGGCGGCGGCGCCTTGTTTGTTCCGAACGTAATTTTATTTTCACTTTTTTTTTCTTTTTTTTTCATTCATCGTCCTTTGCTCTAGGGGCTCCGCGCGGTTTGAACGAAATTTTTCGCGACCAAACACTCGTTGTATTTCGAATTTCTATTTTTACGCTTTTTTTTTCTTTTTATCAAATTATTATCCACTCATCGTGAGAAATATCACGTTGCGGGGTCATTGGTGTTCGTCGAATTAATATCTTGATAAAAACGTACACCTACCCGCGGCCTCCTGACACGATAGGGGATGTACGAGGGGGTGCTTTCGACGTGGCGGGCCGCGTCGTACTCGTGGTTAATTTAGAAAATATACACTCGCGACAATCGTCTCGATAACGATTACCATCCAGACCGTGTCGATTTATACCGAGTATTGAGCTCGTGCGAGTACGTTTATACGTCTTATCGTGATTACACTACTTGTGAGTGATAATAATTGTACGAATTGGCCGACAAATTATTTATTGCACTGGTAAATTGTTCAAATAATGATTTTGCGATAATCTACACATTGTCCGATGATAATAATTTTTGTTGATCGTTTACCAGCACATGTAGACATTTTTTTCATATCTAACAATTTGCTTGATATTAATTATCATTGATTTCACGAATAACAAATGATACGTGCGATTGAAAGTGGCACTGTTTTCGAAACGTTACAACACAATTTTTTCGCCTTTTTTTGTAAACAATAGTGAACGTTTGAAAACATTTTCTCGTCGGACTTTGATGATATTAATTTAGAGCACAATAATACTCCGTATTTAAAATTAAATTATTAGTAATAAAAAAATGCATACAAAAAGGTTCACTGTTGAAAGTGAAGAGAAAAACGTATTTAAAACGCCGCGCCGCGCCGCGCCGGTTTCGTAGGTTTTTACACGCGGACGGTTTGAAACTCTGCGTTGGCGATTTTTTCACGACCACGCGATTTCATTGAAAAGGGAGAGAAAAACAACGGGAGTAGAAATTCAAAGTATATATAGACTTGAAAACGCGTAAAAAGACGACAACGATAAACACGCGCCGGCCGCCGGGGGCGGCGGCGGCGTCGGCGGCGCGGTTGCCTTGACAAGGACGCGCGCGCGCCGCACTGCCGCCGCCCCCGCCGCACACGTTCGTGCGCGCACACCACACTCGTCACTCGTGCTGCAGCTTAGTAGACGTCTCGCGAAAATTTTAATTTAAAATCTACGTTTTATGCACAATATTTAACCGTAATCGTATAATCCGGCCCGTCGTGTTGTACACACACACACACACACGCGCCGCGTCGTGTTGTGATTATTGTTTTTTTTTTTTTTTACAGTCGGCCGGGTGTGTTATTACACGTACGAATATAAATTATACACTAGCACACGTCTTGCCCGCCCAATTACGTACAAGTTACCCGCGCGGCGGCGTGCGCGATTTGACGGATATGCGATGATACTATTATAATATAGGCCGCGTGACCTACACATGGCAATAGAAAAACATATCGTATAATGACCGTGTTATTATATTTAATTAGCGGGAGGCGATTATCGATAATCGGGACGCGATAATAGAGACAGGACAGAGCTAAACAATAAACCTTATAATCTCGTCGTCGTCGTCTACATACGTAATATTATATTATATCGTATACGGACGGACACGCGTTCTGTCCGCGCAATAATTAATCCCGAACGTTTTTTAATCCAGAGTCCTTCTCTCCGCCCCGCCCCTCCCCGGTCCGTATTATTCGAATGTTTTTTTTTTTTTTTTGTTTCTACAATAAATGTTTCTCGTGTAAGTTTCGACGATAAAAGTCACGGTGATTGATCGGCGAACGAATCGGCTCGACGCCGACACGTTATCTACGATCGCATCGTACGAAAACTGTATTCTCGAATGCATTATTCATGAGGAGTAGATGCACACCTATTACCGTGGTGAATGGTAATTTTAAAATGGGGGTTTTCACCTATTTCATCTCCGCGACATTAAACGAACGACGACGCCGGGACACGGTTTTTACATTAGACTTACAATAAACTCGCATCGAATTTCTAATTTTTTTTTTTATCATAATACCACTTAAAATATTTCATGTGATTAGTAGACACACACACACACACACACACACGTGTGTATATATATATATTAGGGGAAATAAATCGTATAGAAAAGAACCCGGTATTTCCAGTTCGAGATGCAATTATAATAAAGCTGCAAGTCCAGTCCACCGTATAATAAACCTCAAAGCCAATATAAAACATATCGTAGTACGGACAGGTATTTTGTGTATTTAAATAACAAATATTAATATTAAATATATATATATTGTTGTATGTAGGTAGGCACTGGACTGACAGTACTATAATGTTATTGTATGAAAAAATGTGTGTACAGTGTGACACAACGAGCAAAAACAATAAAAAAAAAAAACAAAAAAAAACGGCTGACATACACCTATATGAGCCTGCAAATACTCGGCTGTATTTTATGGTAGCTTCTAAATAAATGACGAAAATGAAATAGATCTCGACAACGAACTGATTGTTTTCAATATTTCGCACTGTTTACTTTATTCGCCACAAATCAAAACTTAAATTTATCGATAACGTTGTCCGTGCCACGAAAACTATTGTAATTAAATATTATTATCGTATTTGTACCGCCGTCGTCGTCGATTGAGTTTTGAGAATTTCTACAATAAATTGAAAAATAAAACCTTAAGAGATCGTCATGGATAACTATCCAAATTAAATGTAAAAATATTTAGCAGTTTTCAAAATACACATTTCGAAACCTGTTTGTCGTATATCCAAGTAGTCGAATCATAAATTATACTTATAAAAAAAACTATATATTATTTACATAAGAGCCCGATGCCTATATTACAGCTGTCGCCAAATAGTGTCTCTTCTTTTTATGCTGCAAATAAATGCAAATGCAGTCGACTAGTTTATAGCTATACTTTTTTCTTTTTTTTTTTTTTTTTATGTCCTGTTATAATTTGATTTCGTAATGTCGTATACGTAAATACTGAGTTTTGTAGTCAAAACATATTATATTCATAAATAATTCTGCGATCGAAATTGACTCTTTTTTTTTTTTTTTCAAACGAAACCATGAATAATATAATATATTAAATTTAATAGAATTTCAGCCGTAGCGTACGATCTGGAGCGTATTCGAAGGACAATAATTTATTAGTAATTGTAATTAGCGTTGTATCGGTCACTGCGCCAAAAAAATTCGACAAAAAAAAGGAGAACCATTAGCACACTCGGGTAGCCGAAAAAAAACATTTTCGATAATATCGTTTGGACTTTATAAATAATGTATTATTAACACATAAACACGTATTTACGTGCGAATATAAAAATATATTAAATGGCCGTGATGGTCTACGGTCGTAAGTTTTCGACTCGATCGAGTTGAAAAATAAATAAATAAATAAACTTACCGGGTTTTAAATATCACGAACTTCTTCCGACGCCGCGTTCCTTTGTTGTTATTGCCTTTCCGACACACGTCATTTCTCGAGTTTGAATGTCCGCCGAAAAATTCGTTATGTAAAATAAAATCGTATTCGTCTCCGTCCGTTTTAACGAATGGTCTATGAGAATTATTATTATTATTATTATACACCTCCGTTTTATTTCACCGAAAACATGTTAGATTTTTCGCGCAGACTAACCGTACATAATCGTAATATCGCAATTGCAAATTTGTACGTAAACTACCGCGTTCTAGTTTTTAAATAATATGTTTTCGACATTATTGATTTCAACGTTAAACTTTCCGCAAGACGGAAAAGTAACTAAAACGTTTTCCGTACACACGGACGGATTCGTATATACGAGTACGTACGTACGAGATGTAATAATAATAATAATAATAATTTAATTAACCGATAATGTAACGATAGAGGGTATCCTAACTTATTTCGGTACACTGCGAAATATTTGTTGACACGGCATCGTTGTAAAAATAATTCCGTTGCGTTTACGTTTTCAGACCTTTTCGAGATTAAAAATCTACCGGCGCGCCGCCGCCACGCGCAAAATACTATAATAATTAATATTGTATACGATTTAATTTTATCTGTTGTTTTCGCGCGACCACGATAATATTATAACTATTCCAAATTCAGATGGCGGACGTTTTTTTTTTCGTTCTTTCTTTCTTTCTTTCTCTCGTTCTTTTATAACCCTTCTTTTATGCAACACCCACCTGCAGCGGCAGTTTGAACGGCTGCGCGCCTTAAATTCTTCGTTTATCATATTATTATGTGCTCGTACGATTTATCGTTTCAGTTTTCAAGTGAGTTTTTATTATTAGACGAATACGTATAAACGATTTAACAGCAACGTTGTTTCGATAACGCATTCGAATCATTGTTATTTTAACATTTAACTTATTTAACTTTTATCCAAGAGTATGTAAGTATACTCACATCGTTTATATTATAAATGTACGGGCGTTCGAGAAGATTCTGCAAGTCGATCAATCGTTACTATAAAATATTTTACATTCTGTGTTCGATAAAATATAATACGTAAGGTTTTTTTTTTTTTTTTTTCAACACGCGTTTTTTCCTAACGAATGTCGTAATAGACATTCACTTTTATCAATGAACTGAAGAAATCCCGAGCGGTGACATATTTTTTTACTGGACGGTTTTTTTTTTTTTTTTTCATCTCAAAATAATAATAATCAACAACTAAATGGCTCAAGATATTATAATATTATATTTCGTTTTATGTATTATCGTGTAGTGTTGTAAATCGCAAATCATAACCACCTAATACGTCGTGTGACTACTAATAAATAAAAATGTACACATAACGTTTGTAACGGTCGATCGAATCGAAAACGAATCGGCTATAGAGATAGGAGGTTTATATACAATAATAATTATAGAAACACTTTTATCGTCTGTGATTTCGGATTAGTCGACGACAAATAACGAAATTTTTATTATTTTTTTTTTTTTATATTATTATGATTGTTACAAGATCGTTAGATTAGGTGTCTATGGTATAGTAGTGTGTAACAATGGTAAAAAGCAGTTCGGCGAATTATAGAAATTAGGTGGGTCACTGAGGCCGAGGCGATTTGCCCTTCGTCGTCGTTCGCTCTTACCTATAGAAGCGGCCAGCGTGCTGGGGACGAGCGTGTATTTCCACTGGGAGTGGAACACAAATTGAACTTTGTGTAGGCCACTCGCACAAGACGGATGTGTCCGTGTGTGTTGTTGTTCGTTATAAGTTTGAAAGTATTATTAATGAATCTTTTATTCGAAAAACAATTCTCAGTGAAGGCCGATGATTTACAAATCGAATATATCTTATCTTCAAAAATAGCGTCTCGAGCGCGTGACGTGTAATAATAATATGTACAGTTGAAAGAATTTTCGATTATCGTGTTTAAATGTGATACGAAAAAACGAAAAATCCAGTGCTTATTTCTTCGCGAGAATCCGTGTTCCGACTACTGATCGCATAAGCGCATAATATGCTGAACAAGAATTTTATTATAGGTTTTCGTTATAGTTTAAATGTTGTAATAATCAAGACAATTGCGATAAATATTCGAAGAGCGAATACGGCGCGGCGGCGCGGCGGTGTCAAACATTCGAAAAAATTTTAAAACTATTTGATTTCTCATTTCTTCCGTTCTGATGTGCGAAAATCCCGCCAAGTCGATTTATTTCTAGTCGAAATATTCGTTTATAGATGTAATCCGTTCTATAATGTGTGTGTGTGTGTGTGTGTGACACGATCATTGTTATAAAATGTGCGTTCTCGCGCGATTACAATGGTTTTATGATAACAAAATAACATACGATAATATAGTTTTATCATCACTATTAGAAATTACAATGTTGCGTTTTGTTTTCAAATCGTATAAATTATTACCGTTTTAACGGACACTGAAAGTATTAATTTGCGAAATGGCGGGGGCGAAAAAATGAACAGACCGAACAGAAAAAAAAGTGATAAATCGCCGACTAGGAGAAGCGACGCGCGACGGAGAAAATATTATGTTTGTTTTGTTTTCTAAACGTAATTCAAAACGATTCTCTGTTATTTACGATAAAATATTGAACAGTTACCACCACACCATTCGGTACTTGTAACATTGATAAGACTTGGCACTATCGGAACTGTCATCGACAATTAATATTTAATTTCAACTAATTTGACAGAATATATTATAATAACGGAACTTTACTTACACTATAAATATAGTGTAAATAAATAACCTGTGCTTTCACACACAATTATTATTGGATAATTTTTAATATTTCCTGAAAAAGTATTAATTTTTTTGGCACACAGAACGTTTAACTCATTCACTCTTTTTTTTTATTTCTGTAGATTATAAGACCTAAAAAAAATCGTTAATTTTTATTTAAAAGAAAATGATAAATAATATACTAATTATTCGTCGATTTTGTCTCGATTTTTGAGCTTTTTAAATCATAATAGTTATACTCAAAAAAGTGTTTTTCGGGTCTTCAAATCGAATTCAACTACTCTTTTAAGTACTTTTTTTGTCCAATTTAGACCTTATAAGTTACTAAATGACACTTTTCGAAATTTCTTACAGTTTCTCTACCTAAAAGTATACAATATACAAATGTAATAATAAAATTAACCTATCGATACAATTATTTAGCTTTTACGAGTATAATAACGTGTTATTATTATTATTATTACTCAATTCGTTTTGAGTGAAAATATTATGTTAAACTAATTTGAAGCAATATTTTTGTACAACCGACCAGCAATATTATTATTTACGAATATTAAAATATACAATCCGTGTGCATTCGACGATGGTATAATGAAAACTAACACGTAACTATATAGACACGATAAATATCTGGTCCGAACGATTTTTTTTTACTCGACTTAAATATTATAATTTGGTTTTCTCGATCGTAATCTTCATTTTACAAATAATATATATTTATATATTTACGATTGCGAACGCGTTAATTAAAATAGTCTTATACTAAATTTCAATAGTAAGTGATAATTAGGGCTCGGAAGTTGTCGCATTTGCAACTTTTTTTCCATTGCTTGGATTTATTGCCAAGTAGGTTTTAAATTCATTTCACGGGAGGACGAATTTAAATCTAAAAGTTTTTAGTGCAACGTTTTGCAATTTTAGCTATTTTTTCAATTTGGTTGCAATTTTGACAATTTTTTCAATTTGACTGCAATTTCGTTGTTTTTTTCTCATAATTGTACAATTTTATATACTTGTAAATTGTGAATAACATAATTTAATTTTTTTTTGAAGGTTAGAGGTATGTTAAAATATATATATAAATTTTATTTTTTTTTAAAGTACGCGTATTGATTGTTATTTCGAGATTAAGATCGACCAGAAATGCGATAAGACGATGCCGCGGTTATTATTAATACCCATATTATTTTTCAGAAACTAATCTAGAAATATTGGGGTAAATATGACGGTATATCGTGATTTGTAGATTGTACTATATTGTAGTTTTAAATTTATTATAGAATTTTAGTTTAGTCTTCACTTCTTCAGTCTACAGTATTCAGTCGTTTAGTGTGTCGCGTGTTTCGTCGTATTATACGTTTGTGTCTTATTATTTCGTATTGAAGTCGAAAATGCCGAAAAATAAGCAATCAATGTCTATCAAAAAATAAATAGTTAACTTATAACTAAAAACCATTAATAAAAAAACAAATTTGAAGCGCAATTTTTAAGTGCAATTTTGGGTATTCTTTAATGCAACAATGCGATCAATTTTCAACGTTTTTTAGTGCAATAACTTCCGAGCCCTAGTGATAATCATAAATTTACGTATACATTTTATTATGTACACGAGATTAGTTTAACGATTTCGTTTATTTCGTACGAAAAACAATATTATACGCATGTCGTCGATTGGAATGGAAAAAAAAATACAGAAATTATAACGCGGTTTTTCGCGTAGACAATCCGGGGGGCACTCGGCAAAAAATATACTTTCACGACGTGATTGTGTTTGCTTCGTTCTATATTTTTCTCGAAAATATAATATTCACGTAATAAGTTGCCGAAATATAACATAATGGCCCATAAGGCCTCGCCACCGTGACCTTAACGTGGCCTTGACCGCCGTTGTTCGGCGAACATACGCGCGAGGCGACTGCTGTCCGCGCGAGTGATCAAGGTCCTCAATATCATGACGTGTCTCAGGGTGGTACGTGAACACACGAACGCGTTCGAATTCCTGAGACGACGTATAGCCGGGTGCTGTCGCGATTTTCGCCTACTTTTCAGATCGATCATAATCACGACGACGACGACGACGTGACCGAAAAACGTAACCCGTTTTTCACGATGTTCGATTCGAAAACTAATATCTGTTATCCGATATTTTTCATAATATTATTATGTTATAACCACGGTTTGCAAACGAAATAATTCACGAGGATTAATTCTCAATAAACGTACTCGAAAACGTCTACAAAATAGACGTATGTATCGTATCCATTGTAATAATTATACGTTCGCAATAATCGAATCCACGCGTAGTTTTTTAAATTATTAAGGATTAGGATTGAGGTATAATATGAATTCAAGGAAACGTCATTGTGCACAATGCGCAAATATAATATTATATAATATAAATCCAATACCGGACTGAAAACAAAATACTGAATCGATATGATAACGTCAAGCTTTCGCGTTACTTTGGCTATTTCAAATTTAGTATTTAATATATTCGTTATTACTTAATACTTGATGATTAATTTACTAATTATGCCGTTGAAATATTGTAACATAAGTTTTAAACTATAAGCAGCGGTTCTCAAACTGTGCTCCGCGAGAGTAGTCTAGGGGCTCCGTGGCTCCCTGGGCATATTTGTATTAATTAAATTCAAATTATTTTTTAATTTTTATATTTATATTCAATATTATTTGGACCGTACCAATATGTATTGTTTTATACGCTTTAAACTATATTTTATAAATTCACAATATATAATATTATTTTGTGTCATAGTCGAAATGAGATTAGATAAAAGTCGGGTTTTTCGTTCATTTGACTTATTGTACGATAATTTAGTTAATTTTCTAAATAGAAAATAGCAATAGTCATTTACAATAATTGACATGGTTTTTTGTGAAAATTATTGTTGTCTCAAATAGACATTTCTGATTTTTGGGGCTCCGTAATTTTTTTTTTTAGGAACATAAGGGCTCCGCGAACAAAAAAGTTTGAGAACCGCCGCACTATAATATAGTATTGTTAGTCGAAATCGTATTGAATTTAAAAATAGGTAATGTTAGTGTCGTTTAATATATGTATTCTATTTCCTTTCCGAATGCTCTGCACACGAATCACCTGAATTCGAAGAAAACAACATTGAATCACGTGTTATTAATAATTCGCCCTCTAAAAGTCGTACCTGTATGGAATTAATGTTCGAAATGCACTTTCTTAAATTATTTATTTTTTTATAAATACGTTTGCGCGTGTTACATCACGAGTCAGATACCTACTTAAAAACACGATGTGAGTAATATAATATTAAAAACATTATTGCCTAATATCTAATATATTAAACCGGGTTTTCGTACGCGAGTACTAATCAAATATCAATCATAGTTTTATCGTTATATCATTCGCTCGATATATAGTCGAGTTCAAAATAATATTATAATGGCTGTGAAATTGCAGGGTAATTACTTCTGTACTTACGTGTAAGTAATGTATAAAACTGACGAAAAACATGAAAAAAAATAAATAAATATCAATCTAGTATTATAGTCGTAGCGTTGAAACATTTAATTGATGAACGTACTTTTCGATTATCTCGTGCGCGTTTTATCGAGAGAAAAACGCGAAATCCTACAATGTTATTTTTCGACACGACTCGTGATACATATTATTTAGATCCGAGTCAATCGTATTTTTAAAACAACATTATCATTTTAATTAGTCAATCGATGATTTTCCTAAATATTCTATACGTGTAGATTTATCTCTTTGAATTTTTTCCCCTTTGTGTAGATTAATATTATTATACCTATCAACTCGTATACTTTTTAATATTATTTAGTTTCGTACATTATTCTCTGAATTCGTTTTATTCTAATACATAATAATTATTGGTCATTTATATATCACATTCGATATTGTAAAAGGGCTTGAATTCTAAATAAACGAATTAATAAATAAATATTAGTTGGTGGTATTAAATTTTGTTGAATAAAATTTCCATTCGCCGAACAAAAGACCTGTATAAAAATAATAATAAAATTGTATCGTTTAAAAAAAAAAAATTAAATATAATGTAAATTTATCTAATTTGAACTTGTAATTTTGTATTGTAATCGTAATGTTGTAAGCACGCTTGTGCAACATGCACTGTGTTGTAAATTTTTTTCGTATATATTATATTGGCCCGTTTGAAATTTACCTAAATAAATTGAAAGAAATATAATAAAATATAGACGTCCGTCCGCGCCTCTCCTGTTCATAAAATATAATCTAACGTGTTTAGACGAAATTTATAAGTGATTTGTTTTCACAATGGTTGCATTATTATATAACTTGTGATATTATTATATTCACCTTCGAAACCAACTCTTAATTACACCGCTATTACTCTCACTATATTATATTCCCGACCGTTTTGCGATTATGTATGACAAGTTATTAAAATAAAACAGTAGCAGCAGTCTACTCTTGTTAAAAAATAATTAATAACCTATCTCCCGAGTACAAATGCCATTTAATAATAATATATTAATATCGTAATTACTGTAATATATTTTTCCACCGCCACTTTTACTGCTGCTGCTACTGCTGCTGCACACATTCGCACGACGACGACGGCGATAATGTGGTGTAATTAATTAATCGAGAGCGTGCCAGTAAACACTTGCTCGACAAATTGAAAACATCTTTTAAACGCAAAGCGATTTGAATAATAATTGATCGCGAATTTCTAGTCACATCAAATCGTTTCTTTCTTTCCTCGTCCAATTACGATTCACTATCGATCGATAATATTCCATCTGTACAAACAGAGTTTACTTACATATTAATAAAAATACGGCCTGAACGTTGTAAAAAAAAAAAAAAAAACGTATTATTACCAAGTATTCACTCTGATTTATTATTAAATATAATAACACTAATCCAGTCGAGTATATACAATATGACTTACATCAAAGTATCCAACGAGTTATACAATAGTCAGTGACTGTTATACGCAGTCGTCGCATGCGTTCTCTGGTGTGATCGGGATAATCCTTTGTTTTATTATGAGATGATAATAGTTTGTTTATTTTAATTTACCATATGATCTATTTCACGATATATTATTTCTATTAAATAAATAACAAAAACATTAGTATTTCTACACGTATTTTTCTGTATGGACGTAATACGACATATTATTTACAATAATATCGAGTAGGTATGTAAGCATAATATAATGGTTACATTGCCTCCCTTATCATTAGAGTCCGGATTTGTATGCATTTTCATATTTGTAATGAGTGTATGCATTTCGATGGGAGTAAGAAATGTGGACGATTTGTGTCACAGATAACGCATAGAAAAAAGTTTATTTTGCATATAAATGCATATTTTAGGGATGACTGCATATTTGAACATTTTTGCATATTCAAGCATATTTTGTATAAAAGTTTATTAAGCCTATTATTTTGTTTCAATTTCATCGTAAAAATTATCATAAAAAATAGTTCATTACGTATTGTTGGGAAATAAATGTTATTCTCCGTATGTTATATTTTTGGACAGTTTATGTTAAAATTATATCTCGTTTATCGCAAGTCGCAACACGGTCATCGGCAACAATGCTGACTGGTTTTATTATTAGATTTATATTTTGTAAAGTATTTGTTTTATTTGTTGAATATGTTTTTAAATATTTAGTAGTTCTTTAATAAATGTTTAAAGTCGATGTCTATAATTAAAAAATTAAATTTTTCAACAATGTTGAATTATTATTTATGGAAGAAATTAAAAAAAAAAATATTAAAATGCATATATTTTGGGTATAAGAGCATATTTTTGCATATTATTAAAAAAAATAAGAGCATATCAAGTGCATATTTTGAAGTTTTTTGATGCATAAATGCATATTATTTTGGCCTTTTTGAGTGCATACAAATCCGGACTTTACTTATCATACACATTACCTCCCTAATCCTAGTTGTCTTCTTGTTTTGCGGGCTGTAGATTGCCAAAGTTGACCGTTGTTGGGTTTCTGTTGATCGAACATGACGTGTTGTTGGTTGTAGTTGTTTTTCTTCTATTGATTATTCTGAAATATATTTGTTATTAGCAGGGCTAGGATTTGTATGCAACAGCATGGTTTTTTTTTTTTTTTGCTACTTCTGATTATTGATTTTGTCGGTAATGTCCACGAATCGCCTCACGATGAGATATACATGGTGGTGTTTTTATTTTGCATGTTTTGGATAAAATGCATATCAATGCATAATATATTGAATAAAATGAATATTATTGCATATTTCGATTATAAGAATGACAACAAAAATGCATGTTTTATAGTATATTTCAATAACTACATCGTGTGACGTTGAACGCGGAGCTTCGGTCAATCACAAAGCCCCATACTACGATCCGATCGCCGATCGTTCATTTTGGAAAATTTAAAAAAATATCTGGTCGTAGTGTAGTAACACACGTAGTGAATGTGAATTATAAATTTTATTTCTCAATTATAATATTATATTAAGACAAATGCATATTTTTGCATATTTTAGAAATTTTTTTATTGCATACAAATCCTAGCCCTGGTTATTATAGTATAAATCTAAACGTATTTAGGACGTGATACTCTTTGAATTGTTTCTTGTTTGAACGATTTGCCCCTTTTTCTCGTTCTGTCGTTTTCTTCGTGTTGCCAGAACTCGACTTATTTGTATCTTACATCTACTCTTTCTATAACTTTTTTTTGTTACCCAAGCGTGTAGTAAAGTATATATTTACAAAATAATATCGATTATGAGGTATGTGTAAGCATAATAATAATATAATGGTTACTACACTATAGCATTGTTCGCGTTTTATTGGCGCATTTCAAAACGGGAAAGTCGTCTATCTACGACGACGACGACGACTATAAATCGCTCGTGTTGATAAATTATATTTCCCGTCGACGACGACGATATCTCGCCGCGGTCCGCAAGTTACGTGCGGCGGACGTTGATTCGTTAAACTATTCATTTATTGACGCCGCCGGTAAGGCTAGTAGTAGAGGAGACCGCGGACTGTAATTAATATGATAGACATTACGGTGAGATTTTTTTTTTTTTTTCTTGTTCACAAAGCTTATTGCAAACAACGGACGGCGATATGAGGGCGGCGACTCTTATGGATGCCACCTTGACGTGGGCGGTGGTGTTATATCACGCGCGCGCACCAGGAAAAAACTGACCTCCGCAGTCGCCGCCAACACAACGATTAATTATAATGTCGTCGTCGTCGTCGCCGAGAGCCCGATGTGCGCCTGCATCGGACGAGTTACAAAATCGCTATAACGTTACGGAGACGATGATTATTGTTATTATACTTATTGTTTTGCATAATTGCACGCTTTGCGCGCTGCCCACTACCCCACACACTACCCCGATGCACTTTTATTATTGTGTACAACAATAGTGACGCGGCCCGGCAATAGTCTCTACGACTCTCTCTTCTTTAGTATAGGTAGTATACGGCGTATCACGTGCGGTGATTTTTTTAGGCGATTGTCTCGGGGAAAACGTGCGTGTTGTGATACGTACAGACATGTGTACCATGGTAATACTTGTTTTCGCTTTGAAAATAAAATCTAAAATCCGAGGTCGGGTGGCGATTTAAACGAAAAGTTTTCCTCGAGAAAAAAATGATCAGTCCTGATATACACCTGTACAGCCGTCGTCGTAGTAGTCCGGCGGCGTCTCGAGTAGGCATTTTTACGGACCAGTTATTATTTTCTCAAGACGCTTGTCAATAGATTGTGATACGATTGAAAAAAAAAAAAGAGACGACGAGTTGATAAACGTTTAAATATATAAAATAATTTATTAAAATTATAAAACGCTTTTAATAATGAAAAAATAAAAATAAAAACTTTTATTCTTTATTAAACTGACCAGATGGTCTATGTAAAAATTAATTTTCATTTGTACTCTTTCGTTTTAGTGCGCTTTTTCTACCTGTCGATGCATTTTATTCGAAACCGGTCGTTATAATATTCTTCTATTCTTTTACACGATTCTCCGGGCAAGACCTATTTTTTATTTTTTATTTTCTCATTTATTTTCAGATATTTTATAATTTCAATAAATTCGTTTATATATTCAATGATATTATTTTCTTATTACTATATGAGTAATTGAACCTTTAAACATATTTATTTTTAATTTTTTTATAAATCATCATGAGTGTTGTTGTGGGAAAAAATCAAGTAAAATGTGTGCGCAATGTTCGTGTGAATTGAATCCGGCTAAAGTCCGAACTCTAGTAAAACAAATCGAACATACTCTCGTACCGGGCATGTGGAAAACAGTATAGGCAGAGTATGTTATTAACAAAAGCACAACAAGACTAACAAACTGATAATTATAGTAATTACGTAATAATGATAATAATACGGCTGAACACTACTGGAGTAATCCGTCGGACAAAAGAAAATAAAATGTCAATCACGTAGCGGTAAGGAGACGACGGGTGCAGGATCTCTCCGCCCTTTCTCCTTGCCAGTCGTAAATCAAAATTTTAATTTTACATACACCTCGTTTCTCGTTTGCTCGTGAAATCATTTTCGTTTTAAATAGCCAGCCTCCGGGTGAGTTTTATACGTAAAATCGGACGTATCTCAAAAGTCACGTGCGATAATTTTATACATTTATTTAAACACGTCCGACGTTCGATTTTTCCAATTATACAATGTTTAAATTGTTAACAAAACTCTACGATTTTCTTAAAATATAAAAATACTGTTCGAAAGTCTCGAGTAATAATAATATTATATAATATAAATATCTTTGGTTTTGGATATCGTTTGAAACGTAATAATTGCCGATTTGCCGTTCTGTTACCGGAATCTAACAAAGGTACGAAAATGTAAAAAACATAATACGATGTGTAATAAAACAAATATTTTTTCTCTAGTTTTGAGAAATTTTAAATCGTCGTGATCGAAACGTTCGCAGAAGAACAGTTTTTAAAGAGGATAGTATTCAGATCTCGTATCTTCTACTTTATCCTCCCTTGATTACAACCCTTTGTCGACGAGTAATATTCTGCTATTCGGTTGTGTCACGACACACGACGGTCCACGTGGACGCTTTTGAATTTCAAAACACTTAATGGCCTACTCGCGCGTCGTTTATATTACATTACCATATTATTGGCTATTGACTGAAATATTTACTCGTATAGTGGAACCTCGATTATCCACTGACCACGGTTAATCGAGACTTTTTATAATAACGAAATTTATATAATAAATAACCAGCCTTGTGAAGCATTAAAACGTTTCCTCGATTTTCAAATTTTCACGAAACCATTTTGCTTTCTCACAAACCCAATGGCCCAGAAATCGGAATACGCCTTCAATATACGCTTCTGTTTAAATCGTTAAAAAAAAAAAAAGCAGATTCCGCGTCAGATAATGCGATGACTTTTTCATAGTTTTTCTCTTCTTAGCTGATAATTCTGCACAAGATATGAACTTGAAAATTTCATTTTTTCGTTTGAATAAGTCGCGAACAGTAAAAATGTTCGATTATGACTACATGCGTATCAGTCCATACTTATTTTTAAATTTTCGGAAGAGTGAGCACGGTTAATCGCGAACACGGATAATCGCGAACACGGATAATCGCGAACACGGATAATCGAGGTTCCACTGTACTTACTGTGTGCGTAGTATACTCGGTGTAAGGACACGGGTAATTATTTTCAAATTATTCCATTTGGTTATAGAATTTGTAAACAATATCGTATGTGCATACCGCACACAATCGCAATAAAAATTGTAGTGACATTTGCACGCTGTTCCCTCGACAGTGTCGGCGATGTTTTAGGTTACCTAAATATTTCGACGACAATGTATTCGTACGAGTATTTCGAAGACGATTGGCACGATAAAAGTATTTTAAAAATACTGTATTTAACGATTTAATCGTACAACGACGATGCGTGTTTGCACCCGTATAATGTATTCATATACAAATACACCAACACACATGTATATACATAATGGGGTACATGTTGTGTATAAAATGTAAACCACGTGCGACGTTTAACATGCACTTACACTGCGAATACTTACAATGTAACGACGACGCACACCCGTACAATTATCTGTGTTGTCTACGTTCTCATTAATTAATCACGCGATAAGTACCTATGCTCGCGCGACGACGTTATGTGAATTATCGTTACATCGTCGATTAACAAATTAAAATAACAATTCGTTTTATACAAGGGTAGTCGTGGCCAGTGCCGTAACTAGAGAGTCGAAGACCCAGGTGCAAACAAATGTATATGGGCCCCTCTTTCTTGAGATAAGTAAAAAAGCAGTAGCTCACGGCATGGAAATTTTTTACTCCTTAAAAAGGATAGTATTTGTGGATGTATTGAATTTTAAAGAACCGACGGATAATTTTCTCGTTGAAACAATTCTGTGTAGAGCTTCAACGTAGTAGGAACACAGGATCGCAATTTTATACAATCTATTCAATATAAAATTGTGATCCTGTGTATTTATTAATAAAAAAAACTTGTAGAATAAACTACATGGGTAGATAAAATAAATAAGTTAGTATATAAAATATATATGATATGAATATTATAATATATAATTTTCCCAATATTTAGATATAAACAATTCCAAGTAAAACAGATCTGGTTTTTACATTTTGTGTTATTAAAAATATATACTATAATAATAATAATGATAATAATAAAATTATGAAGTTCAATCAAATTGAATCAAATTAAAAAAAAAATTTGACGGCTATCCACTATGGGCCCTTCGACTCGGTGGGCCCCAGTGCTCTGCACCGCCTGCACCTATGATTTTTACGGCACTGGTCGTGGCCAAGCGGGGGTGACTTCCTAAAACACCGTTTTATATTGCTCGCGTCTAGACGATATTTTTTGAAATATAAAATATTAATCCCATCCGAGTATATTATAATAATCGTTGTATTAAACCGTTCGATTAGTATTTTCAATATTATGTTGTTTGACTCTCTCGTTTAGCGGAAAATAGACCTTCTGAAAGTGTTCTGAAATTACAAAAGAAAAAAAAAACTACATCGCTTTGACAAATAAAAAAAGGCCAAAAATGGAAATATCAATGTTTTTAAACAGTATATTATGTTATTGATGTTACTAGGGCGCGGATTTATATGTTATAAAAAAGTCAAAATATTTAAATATTTATGTCGTTATTTTTGCCAAAATATGTATTAAAAATCACGAAATATTTTACAACTGCTCTAACGACTTTGCTGCATCGTCCATTATCGCTGGGCTTTCGATTATTGTGATATTCGATGTTTCTGATTTTTCTATGACTTGAACCGAAAAATAAAAATTTGCGGAAATATATGCTAAATTATTTTTCGGCTCAACCTAACCGATAATATGGTGACATCAGAAATCGTAGTTACGACGCGCGACGTCGATAAAGTCGAAAAACCGATAAAACAAAACGTCCAATAGAACTGGATGGTTATTTTTAACATTTCTGGAAATTTAATATGTACCCAACATTTATAAAATATGAAATATTTGCAAAATATGTATTTACATCCAAATATGTGAAAATATGTAACACAAAAAAGTGTCATTTTGTTCAGGGTGTTATGAAACGTTGCTTATTTTCAATCAGAACGAAGATAATATTTATGTGCATTCAATAAAAATATGTATTTACATAAAAATCCGCGCCCTATTGATTACGATCGTATTTGGACCGGGAAAACGCCGCGCCGTTTATCACGAAAAATATAAAAAGACACGATATCGATCGGACTTTTGAAAAACATTTTAATAAATTGAACTTTCTTAATAATCTCAATACGATCGATTGTCGTACGTTTTATAACGTTTTGCATTCGTAAAAGGAAATAAAAACGGCACGTTTTACATTGAAAATATCCGATTTTCTACAAGTTTGGTTTATATAAAAACGATTTCGGGACCGGTAAAATTGTGTTTTTTTTTTTTTTATATTTTCGTCGTCGAAACATTCGACACGATACGATTATTATTTGATCGTACGCTCGTGTATCGATCGACGGCGTAGAACTTTGTCGTCGTTGCCCGCCGCCGCGGCGTCGCGGCACGTATGATATTATATCTGCGCGAAAAGAACCGACTCAGAAGCGCGTTTAAATCACCGCCAACACGAACTATAAGCCCGCCATCGTTTCCGACATAACTCACGGTTGGGGCCCCGACGACGACGACGACGCCGCGCCGCGCCGTAGACAACCGTAATGACGAAAACGACGACAGCGGAGGTTATATCGCGCTTGCGTTATTAATTATTTATTATAATCTCATGCGCCGTTAATACGGACGGACATGAATATGTATGCGTTTGAAGAGAATAAAAAAAATTACAATAAGTACAAGTGCCGGCCGGATACCTTATAGGTAACAACGGAATTGAACACACACACACACACACACACACACACACAGCTCTGTGTAATAGGATTTTCGTTGTTGAATCCTATCGGAACGGCGCGGCGACGTATTCCTCTTATTATAATTCCAGCGTTGTTTGTGTGTAAGAAAGTATAAAAATCCGAGCGTCGAAAAAATTAGCATATAAATCGAATGTAAACGTACTTTTTTTTTTTTTTTTTACTTTTCCGCGCGCGGATTTCAGTACACGAAAGTTAACACGTCATGTGGCCGTTATATAACATGTGCACGTACTTGCGAGGTATATACGAGTATGCTCTACGACTTATGACTAATATTTTACAACGCGTTGATATTCGGTTAATAATATTATTCGTGTATAGAAATGTATAATTAAGATTTGTTGCGCTGGGTTGGTCCCCGTTCCTGCAGCTGGTGGTAGAGGTGTGTTCGAAATTTATTTCATTACGTTTGAAATATAGGTACTATTATTATTATTATTATTATTGTCGTCGTCGTGCCGAAAACAATATCGCGCGAGTGAAATTCGTTTTCGAACAATGTTCGAAACGAAAACGAAAACGATTTTTCGTATTTTTCGTGTACACATCAGCTATCGGTATTATAAAAACGAATCGTTGAATGTGTATCGAAAATCTCGAGAGCAGCCGAACCGATTTCGGTAATTTTTTTTTTCCATAATATTTTCCTTGAAGTGCGGCGACGACGACGGGGTTCTTACGGAGAGAGAAAAATTTTAGAAAATGCCTGAAAAAGTCTAGAAAAAAACTTTTTAAGACCGTGGTCGGCGAACATCTTAATACGAAAACGATAATAATATATTTAAGTATTTAACCAATAACCATAATTGTCACGGAAACAATGTGAATTGTATATCTATATTCATATCGTTTGTTTGTGTAATAAACTATTAAATAATAATACACATTTTTTATACTTAAACCCGGCAAAGACGGGTAAGATTCGGCTAGCATATTTTATTCCGACATTTCTTCGATTAGAATTATTGTATCTTACCAAAAAGAAACAGCCTATAATATTAAGTGCTATAACAATTAAATTGTGAATTCCGCGTAATATTAACAATGCCAAAAAAGAAACTAATACACGGGCAACGCCGTGTCGGGGGGACAGGTAATTATATTATCGAAAGTCGATTAAAATAAATCTAAAACAAAAGTCGCGCACTCGTCTTGTGAGTCGTAATTGAGAAACGATTGGATTTTTTCGATAAAACTCTTCTGGAAATTCGATTCCGCGACGGACGGCCTCGACTGCGAACGAACCGTAGGATTTCAAATGCGAAATGTTTGACTTGGAAATTTTCTGAAAATTTCACTCTTCTCGAAGTACCCGAGCGCTACGACGCAATCGCGGAGTTTTATATTTTATAATATAATTATATTGTGTACGATTTACCGTAATCAGTGATAGCACGTTATTGATATGTAGTGAATAGTTTATATTATTTTCGATAGCCGCGGTTCAAGAATCGACTCGTTAAATAAAGGTTTAATAATTCCTTATCCTATATCGGTCGTCGTCACCTTATCAATCGGTACGTTTTATAATTTTCATCGATTCATTGCAATCGATCAATCAAGCACATTAATTGTGCTTCGCGTTCTCTCGATCCAAGTCGCAAAGCTAGGCTACGAGTTCGAGTTATGAGTTATATTTTCGAAAATAATTATATCGATCATCCCAGTAAATCCGCGTAAATCAAACGTTCGAAATTTCACGAAATATTTAAAAAACATTAAATTTCATCGAGACTTTTGACTTGACGAACGGCGGTTCAAACGGTTGTGTACGCCTCGGTGGAAAATCGAAACGCTTCAACATTGCATGCACCGTTTCCTTTATTATATAATATAATGCTTCTGAGAAAATCAGGTATCAAATTAATATATCGAAACACACCCGACGACGACGTTTCGTAAAACGACAGTAAAAAAACTTTAGGTTATTTTCCGTATCGATCGTTGTTGTTATTATTATTACAAGTGTATACACACACGTTTCGATATTACAAAACATTAATAATACGTATGACCTATAGCCGTTGCACATCTCATTTTAATATTCAATTTTTAATTAATTATAGGTGTACCGAGTACCTAAAATTTATTGCGCGCAACAATTAGATATTTATAAACCACTGGTTTCACGTAGGTAATAATGGAATTATAATTTATAATATTATTCACTCTTGTCGCGTACTCGTATTATTTGTAGTATAGGTCGCGTGCAAATATCTCGTGGGTAGCACAAAAAAAAAAAAAAAAATCAACTACCAAAACTAGGTGAAATAATGCGACATTGTGATTTTTATAGCCTTTTTTTTTGGTATATTAATTTTGTAGATTATCTTGGACCAACGTTTTTCAATAAATTCTATGCCTTTTGAATTTAAAAAAAAAATACTTGGGGATGAAAGGATTAATATTAAAGGCTTGGTATATAAATATTTATTTCTTGAGTTAAATAATCAGTTGCTATAATTTTATTTTATATCTAAGCTTTATATATATATATTAATCTATGAGGTTTTATTTGTGTATCTTAGACTAATATGTTTATTTTGTATTTCTTTTTTTATTATGTACATTTTCTTGATAAAATTTTTAAACTTTATTTGTATATTTAGCTTTATACGTACGTAGAACTTAATATACTCTATATCTTGTAAATTCTATAATAATAATAATTGTATCATATATTATATAATAACTCTCTTTCTCCAACACAAGCTTTGCTTAAAGGAGAAAGATAATCGAAAATCTTACTCAATAATAATGTATGTATTTATGTCTTTTTCGATGTTTAATAAATAAAAAAAATTAAAAAAATAGCCGAAACTGAGTTACGAGGGACGGATAATTATTAATATTTGTGTGAATATTTCTTAAAAGTTTGAAATCGACGTGCCAACAGGTCGGGCCTCCGAGTTTCTAAAGATTCCCAGTTTAGCAGTGTATAAAATTATTATATAGTAGGCTCGGCGAACTTTTAACGTAAAGTGAAATTCAGCGAAAACCGAAGAAAAAAAATCGTTGTTTTTCGTTTTCGACAACCGATCTCGTAAAAAAAATTAATACAAATTTCCGGTCTCCCCCCCCCCCCTTGCCCCCCGTTTATAATTCATTCGTAGAATGTTATTTTTATACGACGAGGTGTGTGTGTGTGTGTGTGTCGGTGATTTTAAAAATCGACACAACGTTGTTCGTTGTTTTTAATTTACAACGATTTCTCGCGTTTTCATAGAATTCGGAACTTTCCAAAAAGCACGTGGAAAAAATAAAAATAAAAATATACTCGAGGCAGTGCCGCAATTATGAATTCTGAGGCCCGTGTGCAAGGATTTATTTAGAGGCCCCAAATTAATAATATATTTATTACTTGATCTTTGTATTACTACGGAAATTTTTTAGTATTTTTTAAAACTATAACTCTTAAATATTTGACGGATTCGCGGAATCGATCAGAAGAATAAATTGTGTAAATTTATAAAAATTTGAGCTTCTAAATACCTCCTCTATAAATTAGTGTAACGAATAATCAAAAAAAAAAAAATGAACGACTTAATTCAGTGATCCAAGTCTAGTAAATCCATACAATAATTATTATTTGAGAAATATTTCGCAATAACAGAGAGGGGCCCCTGCGATAATGACTATTATTCTACAAAATATTATGTCATACTTTATAATATCATTTTCGTAATTTTATTCCTATGATAATTTGTACGTTTTACTATAAAACCGAATTATTTACAGATCCAATGCATGATATTAATTATCATCTACTTATGCTAATAATAAATTCATTGAAATCAAAAAACTTTCGAGGTACGAGCCACGAGGAAGTAAAGAATACCAAGATAGGCTAACGTTTCATTTTGAAACGGACAATCTTCAATTTTTAGCTTATGGTTTGGGAGGCCCCTAAGAACCGGAGGCCCGTGTGCATCGCACACCTTGCACACCCAATCGTTGCGGCACCGAGTCTCGAGGAATATCGTGTTTATTGTTTTCAAGTTTCTCTACGTTGCAATTAAATAATCGCACCTCCGCCGCGGCAGCCGTTTCACGGTCGACGGCATATTTATACATATACGAGTATTCACCACCCGGGCCGCCGCCCCGGGTACGCACGCGAAAACATTATCTCGGCGTTTGAAGTCAATTTAAATATCCGTTCGCCGCGCGCGTCGTGATTTATCATCACGAACGTATATTTGTTACGTAATCGTACAAAAGTCGAATTTTATTTTTCGTTACGACGACGGACGACGCGGTGCGCGCGAATCCACACTGTTATTATTACGTCGTCGTCGTCGTCGTCGTGCGCGAAATTGCGAATTGCATTTTTTATTCTTTTTTCGTTTGTCTCGCGTTCGCATTTCAAGTGTGAGCGCGGAATCGCGCTGAGCGTTTTGTATTTTTTTTTAATTATCATTTCGAGTCTGTCATCCGGACGCGACGTGTCGCATTTACCGCGGCTCGGAAGTCGATGCATTTTTTTTTTTTGATTTTCAATCTATCCAGCCGAAAATCTCACGGTCCAATGAAATCTCATCTGTGATTTTGATTTCGCATTTTTCGGCTTCGTCGTTTGAAATCATTTTTTCTCATAATTCGCGTCATTTTATCTAAAACACGGCCAAGTTTTCTTACGCGTAAGGTTTTTTTGGTTTTTTTTTTCATTAAATGTGAAAATACTGTATAAATAAAACATACAATCTCGTTTTAACTTTTAAACATTGCTTATTGTTGTCAGTCTTACGAAAATAACCAAGTACACTAAAATTAATAAAACCCGCCGTGTTAGAAATTTGATATATATTTTATAGTCATATTATTGTAAACAATAAAAAAACATTTATCTTTGTAAATAAGTCGCTTTTTTCTTACTAAAGTTATTTTATTTCATCGTTTGACAATTGTTGGGTCATTTTTTGTAGTCATTTTCAATCATTTTATCGATATCGTTTTATCATTGTTTCTACGTTTAAAATCATTTTTCTCATAATTCGCGTCATTTCATCTAAAACATGGTCAAGTTTTCTTATACGTTTTTTTGTTTTTTTCATTAAATTTGAAAATATTATAAAAATAAAAGATACAATCTCATTTTAACTTTTAAACATTGCTTATTATTGTCAGTTTACGAAAATAACCAAGTACACTAAAATTAATAAAACCCACGATGTTAGAAATTTGATATATATTTTATAGTCATATTATTGTAAACAATAAAAAAACATTTTTCTTAATAAATAAGTCGCTTTTTTCTTACTAAAGTTATTTTATTTCATCGTTTGACAATTGTTGGGTCATTTTTTGCAGTCATTTTCCATCATTTTATCGATATCGTTTTATCATTGTTTCTACGTTTAAAATCATTTTTCTCATAATTCGCGTCATTTTATCTAAAACATGGTCAAGTTTTCTTATACGTTTTTTTGTTTTTTTCATTAAATTTGAAAATATTATAAAAATAAAAGATACAATCTCATTTTAACTTTTAAACATTTCTTATTATTGTCTGTTTTACGAAAATAACCAACTACACTAAAATTAATAAAACCCGTGTTGTTTGAAATTCTTATATTTATATTTTATAGTCATATTATTGTAAACGATAAAAAAACATTTTTCTCAATAAATAAGTCACTTTTTTCTTACTAAAGTTATTTTATTTCGTTGTTTGACAATTGTTGGGTCATTTTTTGCAGTAATTTTCCATCATTTTATCGATATCGTTTTATCATTGTTCCTACGTTTAAAATCATTTTTCTAACAATTCACGTCATTTTTTCTAAAATATAGCCAAGTTTTCTTACGCGTACGTTTTGTTGTTGTTTTTAAGTACACTAAAATCAATAAAACCCGCGATGTTTGAAATATGATATACTTATATTTATATTTTGTAGTCATACAAATTGTAAACAATAAAAAAAAATTTTCTCATTAAAAATAATAAATAAGTGACTTTTTTACATTTTTTTGTTGCTAAAGTTATTTTGTTTCATTGTTTGACAATTGTTGGGTCATTTTTCGCTGTCGTTTTCCATCATTTATTCATACTTTTTGAAGTCATTTTTAAAGGTTTTTCAAGTCATCGACTTCCGAGCGAGCCCTAGTGATAACTACGTATATTATTCGATAGACTACTCGGTAGCGGCGGCTGACCGTAAAGTCTGGAGTTGACCGTGAGTTTTATTGTTCTCATTAACAAAATATCATTAAATGTAAAAAAAAATAATCTGTTAAAATTATCAAATATCTCAATTAATAATGAAAAAACAAAAATAAAAATATATTTCTCATATTATTATTTATACGTCGTCGTCGTCGGGTCTTATGAGAGAGACTTATTGTTTTAGATATTTTAATATCCGCTACGCCGCCGCCGCCGCCGCGCCGCCGCCGTTGTGATTTATTTTTCGTTTCAATCGCCCGCCTCTCGTTTACGAACTCGGCAAAATATTTAGCTGCGATTTTATTGCAAACTTGGCCGTTTAGTATTACCCCGTGTCGTTTAACGTCTAGGTTACATACATACACCCACACAACACACGTCTCACCGCACAACTAAACGGCGCTTTTCGCTTTTACTCGGCTGCCCCGTCCACACAGCATCGATCTTACGGACGATAACGTGGAAAATCGCCATCGCTCGTCCGACACTGAAACCGACGAGAACGTTTCGAAAAATCTGAAAACGTCGGAGACCGCTATAATAGGGAAACAACGGGATTCGAGTTTCGATGGTCAATTTTTTTCGGCAATTATTATTCGTGTCGGTCCGTCTCGATTATTTCGAAATTTATTACTACCCGGGCTCGTGCCCCAAAAAAATGCCCAAATGAGTATGCGCACCAAAAAGTGACAAACTATGCAGTCGCGTGATATTATAATCACTCGTAAATCGTGTCGAGTCGGCTTTTTGTTTTAAAATATTCTTTTTCGGTTAAATACGAGTATTATAGTGAAAATATTATTTGTTTATCGTTGCAAATTTCAAATCATATTACATACATAATATAAACAGCAAATGTTGTATAATATATTCATACAATTATTATATAACTTTTGACACGTCCGATCGTCCGGATCGTCACATTTGCTTATCCGGACCACCAGCTATTGTTGACACATTAATCAGTCCGGATAATCCGAGTTCTACCGTTTAATCAACGGGCGAGAAAAAAACATTTACATTTACTGCTAATTTTATCGTAACCAATAGACCAGAGGTTCCCAACCTTTTTTGACTCACGGCACCCTTAATCTATATATATAAAAATGGAGACAAAAAATTGGAAATTGAATCAGTTGAGAACGGCTGGGCCGATTTGGCTCAAATTTTTTTTAAATGATAGAGAATGTCGGGGAGCGGGTTTATAGCATAAATTATGGAGAAAATTAACCCTAAGGGGGTTAAAAGGGGTAAAAATGGAAAAAATCCTGAGTCAATGGAGCTTTGTGGTATTAAATTTTGTCAATAGTTTCATTTAATATAGCAGAGGCCCCATGGGAAAGGATTTTTCGAAATTCGACCCCTAAGGGGGTTAAAAGGGGTAAAAAGGGTGAAACTAGAAAAATTCGCCTGGCTGGAACTGCTGGAGCTTTGAGTATGAAATTTGGGCATCAGTTTCGTTTTATATAGTGGAGACCCCATTGGAAAGGATTTTTCGAAATTCGACACCTACCGGAGTTAAAAGGGGTAAAAGGGGTAAAAATGAAAAAAAAACTGATAAAATAAAAAGTTATACTGCACACGGGCGAAGCCGGGTTATTCAGCTAGTCATTTTCTAAAAATCCGGGGCACCCTATAGACTAATTCGGTTTTATTTAGCAGTGCATAAGTATAAAACAAAAGTAGAAAGACGTAGGTATATGGTATATACAAATATTATATTTTATAAAATAAATTATTACATTGAACATTAACTTACTATATATTTGTATTTTTTATTATTATTTCATAATTAAATTTGATTATCAAGATTAATTAAAAATTAGGGAACTCATGGAACTAATGCGACACTTGGGCTTGTTTTTTTTTCTACACAAATTTTTTATTTGTGGTCGAATAGTTGAAAGGTTTTATATTATAGTCTGTTTTATTACACACAGTGCTATATTTTATTTTTCATGAAATCGTTTTTTCTTAAAAAATATGTATTTCAAATAATTTCGCGGAACCCTAAATAAAGTTCGCGGCACCCTGGTTGGGAATCTCTGCAATAGACAATATTATAATAATTATAGATAAAACTGACTAGTGCGTATAAATATATTACAAATTTAACTTAAATATTTCTTAAAAAACCACAGTGTCGATGTTCGTTTTTATTTAACTCGGATTTGGTCGATTAATTATTCACTCACGCGATTTATAGATCATATTATTATAATCTATCGCGATCGGTATTTAAAATAGATAAATAAATAGCTGTTACATATTTATACGTATGTGTGGTAATAACTGTAGGGCTCGGATTTTAAAGCAAATGCTTCTTTTTTTTCTATAAACGAGATAGAATTTGTTCATATAAATTCGTTTCGCGTCATTCTGATTCAATGACAAACCAATTTGTTTTTGCTTTTTTTTAGCTTTTTTTATTACTTTTTTTTTCAGTTATTCCGGCTATGGAATTTTTACATGTTTATTAAAGCAACAAAAAAAAAAAATGCAATTCGATTAATTTAGAAATGTGAAAACCATTCTGTTTCACTATACTGCAAATCTTGCAAAATACACGGTAGTTGATTTTTTTTCCTATTCACTTTTACAACTTATTCGTGTTAATTTTTGGTCGTGTTTTTTTCTTTTTTTTTTGCTTTTTTAAAACGATTTCGTGCACTTTTTGTGATCGTTTATTATGCTTTAAAATCCGAGTCCTGGTTATAAGTATTGTCCGTCATCAAAAATATCATACGAAAGAGTCCTTTATAGACAGGTCGAATACATTGGGATGCCGATCTTTTCGCCGGGACTTAATAATTATACTGTCCGTTGAGAGAGGTGTCCGTCCACAGGTTCACCGTGTAAACGTGTCCGGAAAGATGTATGTATCCCAACGGTGTTGATGACAATTTTTATTAAAATAATAAGGAGGCCGTGATATCGCTTACGCTTGGAATCGAAATATTTTTTTTTCGGACCGAAGCACATATTTTGTATATTATGCAGCAGAATATACGTATAGTATGTAGTACGACCGGCCAGTCTACTTCGGGTGTTGCGTTTGGGCTGCGATGACGTAACCGAACGAGTTTACGGTTTACATACAAATCATAGCTATTCTCCGTCGGACAACAACAACAACAACAACAACGCGCGCGAGAGTCCGCGTCAACTCATAAATATTATTATTATAATTACGCAACAACTCGATTTAAATATTTTTTTATTCGAAAATAATAATATTAAAAAAAAACAATACCATATCGACAGAGTCGACGCGCCGCGCCGCGGCGGCTTTCTCCTAATATGACACAAAACAAATAAGAGAAACCGCGACCTCAAAAAAATCCACCTCGTCGATATTATAATGTCAAACGAGTAGTCGAAGAACGACTCCTCGGACTGCGACGACGGTTAATCACTTGACAAATCGCCGGAATAACATTAAAATTTATAAAACCGTTCGACTCGTGTGTGTGTGTGTGTGTGTGTGTGTCGCCTGATTGAATTTAAGAACACTATTTTAATGCCAATATAATTTTTATATTGTTGTAAACGTCTTCGATTACAGCAGCAGGTCTTTGTAACCAGAGTGCACGAAGATTGGTTTTGAGTGTACAAATACGGCGGCGGCGGCGACGACGACGACGCTTCTACGCGATCGCCGGAGACCGACAAATTTTTTCGTAATAAAGAGCTCTCCCCAGAGGTAGAATCTCACGTAATATTCACGCACCATCGTCCGTTACGAGGAGGATTCCGACGTTTATAGAGCAGGGGCGGCCAAACTTTTTTCGGTCACGATCTACTAAAAAATATTGTATACTTCACCTTTGAGGATCGACTTTTATAGACATTTTTTTTTATTATTGAATGACTATAATATTATATTAAGAAACATACTTGCACAAAGTGCATATATATATAAACATTCAACAAGCGTATTATAAACTAATTACTAATAATTACTAAAAATAATATAATAATAAATAATAATTTCTAAAATCTAATTAGAGATAAGTTTAATTAACATGACGTTATTTTGTCGATCCGGGCATTGTTGAAGTGTGACATTGCATGTCGTTGACCAATCGGTCGCGATCTGGCGAATAGTTGCTAACTGCTAATCGAAGACAAATGCTCCAAATTGGTCATCAGCTAGATCGTAGATCGGAATTCTGTTTTTCGTGTGAGAAATCGTGTCCCTAAAAATAAATTCTTACATGATCGACTTTGAAATCGTCCGCGATCGACCGTTTGGCCGCCCCTGTTTTAGAGCGTTTCACTGTGACTGAATCGTAGCGCGCGGAGTGCTGAAACGGTACGATTACTGTTTGCATTTTAATTTCTATAACAGTCGTGTATCTATGTGCTACTGTAAAAACGTAAAACATCAATCACAAGACGCGCACCGCGAACCTACATATTGTACAACGATAAACCCCCTATTTGAGCGGGTAAATTTTACCGACGTTCGATAGGAAAACGTCAGACGAATCGTTAATTTTTGCAGAAAAGGCACTTGTCCCGGACACGTGTGACGTTTTTGCATCGAAATTATACTTTAGTAATACTATCAGAACTTAACTTCGTGAACGTGATTTCGCTTTAGTAATCCTTGAAGGCTTAAACAATGGTAATTCAATCGTATTTAGTTGGTTTTGTTCACTATATTAATAACTCTAGGCCTTTTTCTATTTTTTTTTCTATTTAAAGTTGTTCGAAAAAAATCAAATATTTACGACTCGTTATTACTATAATATTATAATCTACTGTATATTATTTTAATTTTTATGGATTTTAAAGGTACTTGTATGAATGGTAATTCGAAGCATAATAAACGGCACATGTCCATCAAAGTCCTTCAGAAACCTAGAGTTTAATTATTATTATATTTCTTAAAGTGATTGTAAAAACATGTACGCCACGTCTTAAACTATATTATCCCATAACGTACGATTTTTTTCAATTCAATTTTTTTCAGATAGATTATGTTTTATTTGTGTTTCCCGGAAAATTTAAAAACTTGGACTCGTCGTGCCCTTTCCGCATTTAGCGATTCGTATAGGTCCGCCGTCTATGATAATAATACAATATATTGTTATAACTTTACTGAAACAATTTGGTGTTGGAACGCGGTCGGAGCGATAGAACCAAACGATAGAAACGCCGGTCAAAAGAAGCGGACGGACGCTCACCGTTTCCATATAAATATTAATGTCGTGCGTGCGTGCGTGCGTGCGTGCGTAGTGCGTACACGTGAAATAATACGTTTGGATAATCTCATAGAGCCGCCGCCGCGGCGCATTAAAAATCTGAATCAAGATAATAAACCCGATTTATTTATGACGTTTTTGTCGAAACGGACGGTGTGTGTGTGTGTTTTTTTTTTCCATCATAATTTATGCTAATGCGCCGGAGAGAGCTAAGGCGACCTGGTAATTCGAAACCATTTAGATATAAACTCATTTAATACTGCGCGTCGCAGTTGGAAATCGGGTTTTCTTCTACGGGCCTACGACGACGACGACGACGACGACGACGACGACGTTTCGAATATTAATTGATCGACCGTGTCGCGACTCGCGCGCGCGCGCGTCTCGAAAAACCGGTGTGCGCTTGTAAATATTTCAAAACTGCATTTTTTCATCTCGCGTCCGACCGTGTGAACGTTTCGACTGACCCGCTGCAGCGGCGTGCATATTCGGCGGTCCCCCCGGCCGCCTTTCTATACGCGTATAATATACATATTTACGCGTTTTTTTTTTGTATATATAATGTTTTTTTTTTTTTTTCATCGGGCGTTTATTATTTTTCGTGACTCTCGGCGCCCGCCGAATGTCAATGACTGCGCGACCGAACGACGCCAGTCGATAGGCGAGCGGTGTAGGGTCAACCTTTCTAGCCATCGCTCGCTCGGTGTGTGTGTGTGCGTGCAGCGCGGCCGCCTCTCCCGCGGCGCCGTCGGTATATTATATTATATTGTTGTTGTCGACGACGACGACGACGACGATCCGCCGCCGCCGCGACGCAGATAGCGCGGCCGAAACGTTTCCCCCCGCGCTCCTTATTATATTATTACTTTTTTTTTTTTTCCACAATAATAAATTACGTTTTTATCGGTACCCGTTTGAACCGGGGAGAAAGGAGATGAGTTCTCGCGCGGCGCGGCGCGGCGTTGTCGGAGAGAAAAAAAAATCTATTGCGCGTTACGAATTATATTTAACGTGGACGGTTTCGTTTCGTCTGTTCTCTACACCCGGGAAAACTAATGGAAAATTAATATCAGTTTTCGGACACGACCACCAAGAAAGTGACGACTATCGCGGGGAAATGTCCAAGTTTTCGCTCGTTTCAGCGTGCAGTGGTCCCGCTTGGCACGTGCGCACTGCACACGAGTGCACGTGCGTACACTTGCAGTAAGTGGTACTGTACTTGCTTAGCAATCGGACGTGCGCAAATCCACGTTTTTAGGACGAATTCATTTATTATGACAAAACTAAAATATCTGGTAATCTATAAAAATGTACGATATGTTTTGTCCGTTTGCCGGAAGAATTGTCCAAGAGTGAAATAAATAAATAAAAACCCACACTAGTACTCTGTTCGAGTTATACGCAGGGGTGTTCCCATAGGGTATACTACATATACGCCGTATACTCTCAAGATATTTTGTCAGAACTATGGGTATACTGCGTATACTCTCAAATTATATTTTAAATTGTTTTTTAACAATTTATTTAATTAAATTTTTTAGTATTTGTATATTTTCATATTTTATTGACTTATAAAGGTAATTTCAAGCTTTTTTTAAAAGTTTGATTTTTTTTTTCATATTTTTAACACATCCTTTATAATTATAGACCACAGTAAAAATATTTGTATATTATTAAATATTCATGTTTATTACTTTTATTTTAAAAAGATTTATGAGTATTTTTAAATACTTAAAAAAAGGTTCTATTTTTATCATTTTACCCTCCCTTGTTTAAATCATGGATCTTCACCTTGACTAGAGTCTTAGTATACTCTCAAAAAAAATATTGGGAACACCTCTGGTTATACGTACTTGTAAATTAAATACTTTTATCAACACATTATTGTAAATTATATTATATAAAACTGGGGGCAAAAAGACCATCGAGGCTTCCGGCGATGTTACGAGCAACGATAGAAGCATGAGGTTGTTGTTTACAGTTTCGACTCTGGGACAGTTCTCGAAATGCTGTACGAACTGTGCTCGTGCGAGTTTTGTGATCTGTGTCATCGCGGACGGCCTGAATCTAGTGTTCCCAGAATTGAGCTTGATTTAAGACCGGCGAAAACCACAAGACTTTCGCATTTATGTTTGATAAAATATCTAAAATATGAAAATTTAAAATACAGTGGAACCTCGATTGCTCGAAAAAAAAAAAAAAAAACTATAGAAAACTCGAACATATCGTGCTCCGAATATATACGGATAATGACGGATATTTTCTTGATAATAATGATTTTTTCCGAACAATTAAGTAACGTGGACGATAAAGTGTACATACAGCTTTAAATAAAGTAAATCTCAAATGTGTAGTCAAAGTAAAATAACAAATTATCTATTATAAAGTCGCAACACATGTTTTATAATATTTTTTTCGTGATGATTTTTTTTATAAATTTAAATAACCTATATAATCAGTGATTATTAATCACATTTTTTTACATTGTTTTTAATACTATGTACTTAAAAACTTTAATACATACTTACATTTTAAAAACTCTTTGAGTAGAATTTTTTTTCTAAAACCTTGGTAACTCGAAAACCTTAGTAAGTCGAAAAAAATTGCATTTCCCTTGAATTTCGACTTATCGAGGTTTCACTGTACTTTTGAACTGTAGTAAATGCTTATTTAGTAGTTACGCTGCCCAATTGAGTTTGTCAGCAGTAAACGAAATATTACAGTACTGTTTTTTTTTTTGCATTTGTCGAACAATAAACGTACATTTCTGTGTACGCTAGACGGTATACGATAATCAAATCGATTTGGTCCGTTCGAAATTTGCCGGCCCTTAAGTAGGGCCGCCCTATTTCGCCACCGCCGCGTCGGGGGCGGCCGGCCCTGATACTTACATTTCCAACCGAACCCTACGCGGCGACGTAATAGTCTTTAAACGTGTCGCAAAACAATGTGTGATTTCATTGAACGCGTAATCGTCACTATTCGTTTTCAGGGCCCGGAACAAGTTCGTGTTGTGTACTTGAAAACTATCGAAACACGGACGGCTGCAACGTGCGTTTAAAATCACCGAAACGCGTGCGTTTTATTTCGTTTTTTATTTTTAAATAATTTCAAAAAAAAAAATAAAAACGATCGGTATGAAAACGTTGACGATAATGTAATAATTAGACCGCGGATTATATGCATTTGCATATCTGCATATGCATTTGCATATAATCGTATTTTTTTACCAAGTATGCATATTTCATTGATCACGATGTAAATGGCATATAATCGTATTTTTAAACAAAAAACACACTGATTAAAATTGATTATGTGTTAAAACGCAAAAATCAAAACAAAGATTACTCGATTACTGAACAAAAATCCCGGATATGATTCCCTAAGTATGATCGACGCTTACATATTAATGGCACAAGTACTGTACTGCCCAATACAATAACGAGCAACATGGCTTCTAAGTTTAAATACTGTCCTGTGACGTCCTGTGATGTTGAACGGTCATTTTCTGCATTTAAACTTATTTTGGATGACAAGCGCCATAGTTTTACAATGGACCACTTGGAGCAACATTTAGTAATATACTGCTACGAGAACTACAGTTCTAAATAAATTTACATAAATGTAATATAATAATTATTAATTATAATTTAAAATAATTTTTTTTTGTTCATAAATTTCATCATCATAATTTATTCATATTGTTTTTAAATTTAATTCTTAGTGCATATTTTAACATAGCCTATGCATATTTCTGTATTTTATGCTGCATATTTGCATGCATATAATAGAGTATTTTCACTGCATATAATCCGCGGTCTAGTGATAATATATGTTATTACACATAACTAGGGCTCGGATTTTGTAGCAAATGCTTCTTTTGAGAGGTGTGTGGTAGAAAGATAATTCCCATAGATAAATTCGTTTTGAATCGTTCTGATTTCAATGAAGTAAACTTTTTTTTTGCTTTTTTCCACAAAACTTGCTTTTTATTGCTTTTCCCCCTATTTGGTTATTTTTTCTTAATTTTTACATATTTTTCTTGAAAATTTATATTATATTTGGACTATAAATCATTATTGCCAGAAATGTTAAAACCAGTGAAAAAACCAGTAATAAACGTATGAATGATATATGAATAACTAACGTTATTGTGCCGAAATTGTAATGAATAATCATAACATTATGATTTAAATGATTTAGTTTCTATGAAAATATGTAAATGGCCACAAGTGTAAATTTTTCGGTTTAAGAATGAATTTCATAATATTTGAAAAAGTAATATTGTAAAGTATGAGATTGTAAGTATTTACTGTGTTAAATTTCAAACGCACCAGTGAAAAACTCATCAAAATATCCTAGGTCCAAATCGATTTTTCTCAAAAAAACTATAAATTTTGAGTTGTGGTTTTTTTTCTCGAACAGAATCACTTTTCAACAATATTTATGTTGAAAATTCGACGAAAAAAAAACAAACATAAATATTTGGAAAATTTTAGATCTATTTAAATGTTCTGAATTCGAGCGAATAAATTAATAGGGTGTATAAAATCTTACCCGTTTTACGTTAAAATTGTGATTTTCGTCCGGAATATTAGTAGTAGTTGTTTCGTGCACGTCACAATTGTCGAAAGCCTTTAAATATTGTTTATAACTAGGACTCGGATTTTGTAGCAAATGCTTCTTTTGAGAGGTGTGTGGTAGAAAGATAATATTCTCATAGATAAAATATATGTTTTGAATCGTTCCGATTTCAATGAAGTAAACTTTTTTTTGCTGTTTTTTGCTTTTTCCCCTATTTGGTTATTTTTTCTTAATTTTTACATATTTTTCTTGAAAATTTAACTTATTTTCATGTATATTATACTTGGACTATAAATCATTATTACCAGAAATTTTAAAACCAGTGATATTGTAATGAATAATCATAACATTATGATTTAAATGATTTAGTTTCTATGAAATATGCATGGATTACATCGGTTGATGTGGAAAGGTCTTTTTCTACGTATAAATATAATATATTAGCAGCACCCGATATAATGAGTTTTAATGAAAGTATCTTGACCAAATATGTGGTCGTAAATTCCTTTTTTAATATTTAATTTTATGTGTATTATTATTGAAATTTGTTTTTTTTTTAGAATTAAATTTAATAAATGCTTTTTTTTGCTTTTTTCGGCTACTTGCTAAATGCTTTTTTAAGGATTTATTTTGCTACAAAATCCGAGCCCTACTGACATAACATATATTAGTCATTAAAATATTAAATAATTTTTAAAAACAATATATATCATAAAAAAAAATAATAACATTAATGTAATAATAATATATGTTATTACACATAACATATTATATTAGTCATTTTAAAAACTAGATATATCATAAAAAAATAACAGAGTTGTTCCAAATACCTTTACGAGTGTCGTCACGTCGCCCGATTTTCAAAATTCCAGCCCTAAGAATCCCTAAGGGGATTGGTAAACGGGGTAAAAAGGGTGAAACCGGACAAATTCGCCTGGCCGGAGGAACCGCCGGAGTTTTGAGTATGAAATTTGGTCATATTTAATAGTTTGTATTGAAATAGTTTAATATATTTAATAATATTTTGTTATTATTTACGAGTAGGGTTCGGATTTGAAGGCAATATTATAATCAATAATAAAAGCTGGATTGGAAATTGAAAGGATTTGCCGAAATTCGAACCCTAAGGGGGGTAAATGGCGTAAAAATGAAAAAAATAAATAGGTTGCACACACACGGGTGAAGCCGGGCTATTCGGATAGTATACTACAAAGGACACCGCCGCCGCGATAATCGCATTTGATCGCGTCGCATTGCGTTCGTCGCGTCCACGTAGGACACGGCGGCGAAAAACGAAATATTATAATTAGAGCTAGGATTTTAATGACCTAAAAAATACACAAAAATGCACTAAAAAAAATATGCAAAAATGACCTAAAAACTCTAAAAAATGAACTTGAAAAATGCTTAAAATAAACAAAAATTAGTTAAAATACACAAAATGAACGTAATATTTGTAATATTGCGTAAAAATGCAATAAAATGCATTTAACACAAAAAATGCAAAATAAAAATTACATTTTCTACATTGTTATATCACGAAACAAATTTAGTTTTTGGTTAGAATTGTATAGCACTTGAAGAAAAAAAATGCAAAAGTCACCAAAATTCTAGCTCTAATTATAATATTATATTATCGATGATTACAGAATAGACCGTCTTGATTTCCATAACAATCAATGACAAACAGCCGACCACTGATATATTTTGATAAATAAATATTATTTTTTTGTAACTATATTTTCGTGTTTATCTTATAAAAATGCACGTTTTGGTAAATAAAATGCATATTTTACAAATTTTTTATTGCATACAAATCCTATCATTAATAATATTATTTTCAGACTGCTTACTCTGGCGCCATCTACATAACGAGCATGTTGTCGCCGCAGATATCTATTATTATTATTATTATTATTATTATTATTATTATATACAATATACATAATATACGTATAAAAGAACAGGCCTTTTTTTGTTCCCATTTTGTGACGACGCTATTTAACTTTTTTCCAATTTTTTTTCACAGAGTTGTTCCAAATACCTTCCCGAGTGTCGTCACGTCGCCCGATTTTCCGAAATCCCCGCCCTAAGGGGGTTAAACGGGGTAAAAAGGGTGAAACTAGAAAAATTCGCCTGGCCGGAACCGCCGGAGTTTTGGGTATGAAATTTGGTCAGCAGTTTCTCTTTATATAACGGAAACTCGTTGCGAGAGGATTTTCCGAAATTCGACCCCTAAGTGGGGTAAAAGGGGTAAAAATGAAAAAATAAAAAGTTGCACGCGGGCGAAGCCGGGTCATTCAGCTATAGTTATAATTAGGGCTCGGATTTATATGTAAATATACATATTTTTACTGTGACTAGACAAATTAATTTAGGCAAGTGATAAATTCGTTTCAAGCGATCTCCAATGTAATGAACTATATTTTATTTTACATATTTTTACATGTTTCTCAATAATTCCATTTTTTCCCACATATTTCGACAATTTGTTCATTTACGATTTATTAATAATTATATTCGATTGACTAGAAACAAGAAAAATGACTTTAGTTCAAAGTTTAGGACTTACAGAAGAAGCTGAAAAATGCATAGAACAAGTACAAGGACCCTTGGGAGTTGCAGTAAAAGAAAAATTGCACAGCGTATTATATAAAAATCCTGGTTTAGACTGCCTAAAATTAATTAGGGATACACATCGCGAAATGAACGGGGTAATATTGTCAGCTGAACTTACTCCTTTGGACATTGCAAATATGAAATTTGCACCCATTACCCGAGGTGGAAGTCGAGCGCTCCTTCAGTCGGTACAAATCCGTGTTACGACCAAACCGTAGATCATTTAACTTTGAAAATTTGAGCATGTACGAGTACGTATATGGTATCTCATTGCTTTCAAGATCAAGATCAAGATGAATAATGTCAAAGTAAAATAAGTAAATTTGATAATAATGTCATTTATAAAGCAATTTTTTTATATTTATTTGTAATTTTTTTACACTTATTACTTATATATTCCATATTTTCATTTTTTTATCACATACGTATATAAAGTGATTTTTTATTACCTATATATTTACATATTTTGGTTTTTTTAATACATACAAATCCGAGCCCTAGTTATAATATAAAAACGGAACCGAAGTGATATCGGGGCGTATTTCGTACATAAATAATTGTCTAAATTGAAATCACTACTTGTTAAATCGTTAAATAAAACCCATTTGTACCGATAGTAAGCTGATGTATAAAATTATTAAATCGACTAAAAATTAAACACAAAAAATAAATAAACGAATCGTCTTAGAAATTAAATGAAACACGTTTTTGTATAAAAATTATTTTTCTATTATGATTAGCCTTAGATAGGCTGTCGTCTTCGGTAAAACTTTGACGATTTGGGCTTAAAATATTTTTTCATACATCGAAAAGGATCTTTCTACGTCCGCCGAAGTGATATCGGGGCGTATTTCGTACATAAATAATTGTCTAAATTGAAATCGCTACTTGTTGAATCGTTAAATAAAACCCATTTGTACCGATAATACGTAAGCTGATGTATAAAATTATTAAATCGACTGAAAATTAAACACAAAAAAGGCAAAAAATAAACAAACGAATCGTCTTAGAAATCCAATGAAACACGTTTTTGTATAAAAATAATTTTTCTATTATGATTAGGGCTGTGAATTTGTAGGAAAGTGCATTTTTTTTTTTGTGATTGTGAAACGTATAGCCATGTAATTACATAATAATTTCAATTATGTAACTACGAATTACATTTATGAATTCTATTATTTCGCATTTTTTGAAGTTTTTCCATTTTTCAGGTCACATTTTCGGTGCTAATAAATGGTGCTGAATTAATAACTTTTCGAACTTTACTTTTTACTCGAATCAATTCAAAAACGCCGCGCGTAGTGGTGTGTCAGTACGCCTGGGTCTATGGTACAATCGACTTACTATAGCAGCACTACTGTCGTCGTGATAAAAATGATAATGATAATTTCTCGTTTGATAAAAGTCACGGTGATAAGATCGACGATTCGGGTTCTTTTACGATCACTATTACGATATTGCGAATAAACGCCTAGACTTAAATTAATGCCACTATAACGCGTGGTATACGTATTGTTATTATTAATTTTTTTTTTCACCGTCGTTTTAAATTAATTCTAGTTTTCTTTAGGGGTAAAAATTGATATCGTTTTTAACAGTAGTAATATTTGTTTGTCGATTCGTTTTTTTTTTTTTTTATAACTCGCACGTTTAACATCGCGCCCGATTTATTTGACACACCACTCGTCGTTGGTTTTCACTCGAAAATCATTGAAATCGAGTCGAGGTTAAAGTTCTATCTTTATGTCCTCGTGTTTACTGCACAACAAACAATGGACTTCTCGATACGCTGATGCGTTTTGATATTTTCACAGCTAACCAATACCAGAATACTGCAGTCGGCCGAGGTAAGTGTCATGTCTGATGACTGTTTTATTTAACACAAAACTCGCGTCGTGTATAATACGATATCGTACATCATTTCCGTCGATAACTCGCGACATAACATTACTTGCTCTCGGCCAAGTTTCTTCTTTCGTTCGAAATATCGTTGTATTGTCGTATACAACGTAATAGCGACGATAACCAACGTAGGTTTTTGGATTCATTGATTATGAAGAACTCATCAGCAATTGTTGCTTTTGAGATTTTCTGGTGATTAAAAACAATTATATTATATAATATGTTCGCGGTTAATAGGTAAAAATTATCGTCGCTTATAACAATATGCGTTTACGAAAAATACGACGTTATTTCTCGTCTACATTTGTCACATTCTTTTCTGCATTATGTATTTCAAGAATCATAATACCGTGTATGAATGTCAAGTAAATTGTAATTAAGAATCTAATATTTAATGAAATATTAAATATTTTTCCTGTTATCAGTAGTTAGTACTGATTATTACAACACAGCTCTTATTGTCAACTGCGCCTTTTGTTTATATTTTAAATTAATACATTTTATTCAATTCTATTAAATTAAATATAAATGTATATAACTATATTATATATATATTACTTTAAATAAAGTGATTATAAATTGTGTTCATTTATTATAACATAACAGTGCAGTAAGCACATATTTTTATTTAGATAATTTCTATTATCTACATAATACAATATAGTTATTTACATTTGCTTCTGCTTGGTTTTTAAAACAATTTATACACTTTCTTAAGTATAAATATGAATTAGAAATAGAACTCGTTTTGGTCATCCATTCAAATTTCTCAACAATTGATAACATTCTCAAGTCTAATTTTTACAGAATTCACATAGATTGAATTGTTATGTTTTTTTAATATCTTTTATTCAATTGTTTATTTATATAATATAACACAATTCTGTCGGTATTGGAATATTTTCCTTTTTTATTAAGTTTTAATTATCTAACAATTTTCAACATTTTTCTTTTGGCTTTTATACATTTTTAATTTACTTTTAATTGTGTTACATTTCAAATAATTATGTTAAATTTTTATATTTATAAGAGAACTCTGATTGATTTCGAATAGATATTTTTCATTTTTTCTCCTTACAAAATAAAACATGCTTATTTATTATCGCTATCGGCAAATCGATTTTAAAACAAATGCACTTTTAATACATGCAAATGTAAAACTAATAAAAAAACGTATCATTTCAAGCCTTGAAATTTAAATTGATCGTATTAAAAGTGATTTTTGTTTTTATCAGAATAATTATTATTGTAGCAAAAATATTAATATTACCTTATAGTTGAAGTATTGACTTTTATAAATTATGTGAGACAAAAAAAAAAAAAGAAGAGATTTAAAAATCAATGTTGGACTATGTATTTTCATACCATTTAAATTCTAGGTGTGATAATTTATTTTTATTTGGAAACTTAACAATGTAAAACATATAGTAGGTTAGTAATACCCAAGTAATACTTGGTAGCAATAAATATATGAATAATATAGTAAATATAGGTTAGTAATAATTACAAATACTTTACAAGTAATACTTTATATTAAATTTTTTCAGAAATTTATAGACTGTTGAATAACTGCGCATACATAATGGGTGGTAAAACTACAAAACTCTTCAGAACCTCAAATCAAACCGATTCTAAATCGGAGGATGATATTGACTCCCAGTATCATGAACAACTTAATAACTATGACATCCAACAACCAGATGAGACTGTCATTAAAAACCCCATGAGTCCATTTGTATATTTTAGAAAAGGGTAAGTTGGTAGTTTTTACTATTGTAAATTTGATTTTTGGAAATTAGTAAGAAAAATCTAAAACAATGATGCTTAATAATTGAACTGATGACTATGCATTTTAAAGGTCAAGTACTTATATATAATATATGCACCGCTAATATAGTCTCGTAGGTGAAATACCCAGTTCCCAATGGATATTTTCATTCTTATTTTTTTTAAATATAACTAATTTATTACACAACAATGAATCCATTTTTATTTTCTTGATTTACTATTCCTTTGTTATGAGATAAAATATATATGTATATAATCTTTAATTAATTAAATCACAATGTAGTGTGTAATCTAGAATACAAACAATATTCACAGTTATTCAGAAAAAAAGGAAAGACAAAAAAAAATGATAAATGTGGAATCTTAAAATTAAAACCTTTAATGCATTTTTCAAAATTTCATACCTATGCTTAATTATTTATATTTTATACTATTATGAAGACATTTTTCAATATTAAAATTTTAAAAAAACATTTGTCTATTTTAAACGTTTGAGAATTTAATAATTTCATATATTTTTCCGGATAAATGAGAAAAAAAAAAATGACCGTGTCTGAAAGTTTTAAATAAGTGAGAAAAAATTGTTGCAATGGCAACATTAATAATAATAATTATTTGTTAGAGGCAACGGACTACTCGTTTGTCACAAAAAAAAATATTTCTGTGCATTACATTCACAATATTAAAGTAATGATTACAATTATGTATTATATAAATATATTACATAATAATGTAAACCGTCTTCAGAAATAAAATTTTATTCATCCACTCTACTCTACTCAGAATTATTTTTCAAACACTTTGGTACCCACATCGAATTCAAATTTAAAAGAACAATTCATTAATATTAATCTCGTCCTTTAATTTTTTTTTAATTTTTGCTATAGGTCAATGTATGAAGATGAAGATGGCGATATTGCACATGAGTTCTACGTAGAAACAAAAATCGGATCAAAAGTTACCATGAAAAAAATCAGTAACCAGCATTTAAAGCCACAGGTACGTCTTGTTATTGAAAATAACTCTTTACTCAATTGGTTTGCAATCTTATTTGAATATAAAAATGAATCCCTGTGAACGGCTGGACCGTTGTAGCTAATTCTTTTTTCATTGTGTTTGTTTTTTTTTTGTCAGGAGAAGGATCTTACGGGGAAAAAAATTTAAGAAAATTAATCCTAAAGGGGGGTAAAAGGGGTAAAAAATGGAAAAAATCCGAAACCACTGGAGCTTTGAGTATTAAATTTGTTCAATAGTTTCGTTTTATATAGCAGAGGCCCCTTAAGAGAGGATTTTCCAAAATGCAAACCCTAAGGAGGGGGGGGGGGTTAGAAGGGGTAAAATGTGTTAAAAATGTAAAAAGGTTATTTTTCGGTCAGATTTTTTTTGAAACTTGGCAGCACACATGTTCTGTAAATCAAATAATGGAAAATCGACCAAGTTATTTTTCAAAATTCAACGTCTTAAGGGGTTAAAAAGGGTGGGAAAAAAAGTCGCCCAGCTAAATCACCTCAGATAGCGAGTCAATAGGCGAGTGACAAACGTTTTTTTTTCTCTCTCGCGATATAACAAATTTCAATAGTTCGGTATAATATCGCAAGTTCGTCGCGTCGAAATTCGTCTAATCAATGTAAACAAACACGATTCGTTACGTCGAAATGGAAAATGGAAAAATCAAAATTTTTATCAACACGCTACTAATAAAATATGTCCGATAACGCTAGATAACGAAAGCTATATCTGTATACTTTATATTATTATATTCTCCGTTTGTGGTGTTTTAATCCAACGCAGAACGCAATCGCTTTTAATAATAACGCACATAACGAGTATGTTATCGTCGTAAAATATACCATATTTAATTTGATATTTACATTATGTTTCCCTGTGGCCCCGTGACTCAATTTTTTTTGTTGATAAAAGTTATACTTTTAGAAGAAAATGTTGTTGTTGGTTTAATGCGCGAGCGTTTTTCGAAACTATTAGAAAACAACTGTATTATTATGATATTATCATCTATATGACGTATTCTATAATGTCCACCCCGTTGGCGGTGTCGTATTGGTTTTAATATTTAAATAATTGCTCGAACAAATTCGTGTTTATCTTACAAATGTGTGTGTGTGTGTGTGTGTGTGTGTGAATTGCAATAAACAAGAGAGAAAATAATCGTGTAGAACTGATGTGTGCGAATGTCAAACATGTTGATAAATGATATTATGAAATAAAATCGGAAGTGGCAGAGCGGATGAGTTGAGAAGCTTTGGAAGTAATTGATTAACGAGTATAGAATTAAGAAAGTATTTATAAATAATAGTTGAGAAATAACCGGAAAAATGGTCATATCGAGAGGAAAAGTGTTGGTGGAAACAAGTGGTCAGAAGTTATCGGGAGAAATTTTAAAGTGTGTATAAATAAATGGAAATATATAGCAGATGTGTTGAACAAACACAGTAATGGACTCGCTTGCGTGAGATTAAATTAAAGATGAAAAGAAATATTTGAATGCGATTTCTTCTATCGTAAATAATAACAAATAATATCACGCGAGTTTTATTTTTGTTTTAGTTTCTCACGTAATGTTGTTTTCACAGGGTGATGTACCTTTAGACGTGCCGTGTTTAAGGAACGATTATCCGGTGGTTCTTTTGGACCAGAACAGAATGAAGGAATAATAGTAGAAAGAAAAAACCAAAACGAAACACTATCCATCGTCGTCGTCGTCGTCGTCGTCGTAATGATTGTTCCTGTGATATTGTTTTTCTCCGATCTAATGAAAATAATGTCTAACTCGCGTAATCATTTGTGCATCCAGTGCTATCAATTATAATAATATTATATTATACAATATTTAGTACTGCAACAGCGATGTAACTGTTTGCCATTAGTATTTATTAAATAATAATAATAATAATAATAATAATAATCTACTTATTATTGAAACTGAATAAATTTATAACATTATTGACTCCATGTTTGTGTTCTGTAATATAACTGTTAAGTGTATTCAATTATTAAAATATATTATTTATTATTCGGCCAACGTTTATGAATTGGCCTTTAATTATTATTATTATTATTATTGTGTTTTGAAGATTATTCGTGTTTGTAATAATATTACGTTTAGTTCAAATTATTGTTTTCTATATTATATAATACATAAAAATGAGGTAGCACATTGGCTTCAACGGGAACCTGCAATATTAATACCTTTGTACCATTAGACATCTTTAAATGATTTACTCCGATTGTCATATTACAATATAGTTTGTTTTTGTATTTTGTTTGTCTAGAATTTATGAAGAATAAAAGTAGTTAAATGTTACGTTAAACAAAAAAAAAAAACACAACACTATATTATTATGTTATTTTGTGTAAGCCCTTGTATTTTTAAATTCAGCTATTAACATTTAATTAATATTTATCTTATTTAATATATTATACGTTACACCTCGGAGATGAACCTGTCCAATTCGTGAAATTATACGAGTAGTATTTTCAACATTGATAAAGTAATTTTCCGAGTGATATTTTCAATAGATTATTAATTATTATTATTAGGGCTCGGATGTTTATGCACTTAAAACTACTGTAATATGCATGCATTTATGCACTAAAAAATTACGAAATATGCAAACAAAATATGCGCTAAAAATGATAAAATATGCATTTTCAGTCAGTAAAAACACCAAAATATGCACAAAAAAATTTATAACGATTCATAAAACAAAAATATTATATTTTTATTACCCAGTAGTTATTTTTATATATTATTTTTTTTACTACAATTTAAAATACATTTCTTAAATTTACATAGCGTTTTATTAACTTTAATTTATATTATTTTTTATTATTTATTAGTGACTAATATTGTCATTTTATTACATTCTTAAATTATCAGCGTTACACTGTGATACAATAGTTTTTTTAATTTGATCAAACTTGTAGCTGCGTCTGTTATCGGAAAGTAAATTTTTGCAACGTATAAATATTCCAGACAAGCACGATATAAAAATACCTAATAAGGAACATTATTAATATTTTACGTTGAATTGTCTTGAAATATGCATTTATATTCTTAAAATCCAAAATTATGCATTTGAAATACAAAACCACTAAATATGCAAAAATATGCAAAATAAAAATAGTATTATTTTATGCAGTAGAACATGAATCAAATTTGTATCCAGGTTATCAATAAATTGGATAAATAGAAAAAAATATGCAATTTCATAAACATCCGAGCCCTAATTATTATCATAAAATAATAATATGTAGTTTACCAGTTTTACACGGATGTAATGGCGTACAAAACGAACGTACGTCGTCGATTAATTCACCGTATTTTATGTTTGTCTTGTTTTATACATATATTACGCTCGAGTCATTTTCGGCGCGTTTGAAAAGTACAACAGAAATAATAATGACCATGTGGCCGGTTGTCCGTGAAGGTAAACGGTTTGCTTTTAAAAATCCAATTCCCGAAACGAGCAGCTTTCTGTCCGTTCTATGAATTGGAAACTTTCGTCTCTCGGGTGTAACATATTATATAATATTTAAATATACATATATATTTTACCTAGAGTAGAAAAAATAAGCATGTAAGTATACCTATTTAAATGATTTGTTAAGTTTTAATTTTAACATTTATGTTTTGTTATCTTTACATTGTGTTTTATGTGTGTGCATTTCCGATTGAAACATAAGTGTCTTTGATTGTTTAAAAAACAAACCTAACGCCAAATTTTACCACTAAAATATGTTCCAAACATATTTCAACATTAATCGGTGTACATACCGTGTCCAATTGGTGAAACTGCCAACTTCATGAAATCGGCAAATCGTTTGCACAATTTGCATAACCTTAACGATGATAATTATTATATCGATGACCACCCGGTTCGTGGGCCGTTGACGCTATTTTTTTAAAATTATTTTCGATTTCGAATCAAACCTATTTACAATATTAATAATTATTGTGTAATGCAGTTTTGTAGTCAACACAAAAGCGTACAGTGAAAAAAGTAGTAACAAATAGTTCATTAAATGGGTTTTCATTCGTCAGATCTTAAGTGTACTTGAACAAGTTCTGTCGGTAACAACTGTCATTAAAATAGTCATTAACTTGTTCAATTTTATTCTAAGTCGTAACACCAACGTTTATTCGTTTGAAGAGTCGTTTGAAAATAGTATAGCGTAAAGTAAAACTCGAGTGACCATTATATCATATAGATAGGGCTGGGAATTTAATGCCCTAAAAAACCCCGAAAAAATGCTTTTATGTCCTTAAAACTCTAAATAATGCCCTAAAAAACCACGAAAAATGCCCTAAAAAAATGCTTTTATCATCTAAAAATTTTTTTTTTTAATAATTTTAGTATAAATTACAATAAAAAGTTTTAAAAATGCATTATATAAAAATCTATTACAAGTGTAAACTGTAAATACATAGTTTTAGTATAAATCTAAAAACTTATCGTCGATAAGCCAATAATTATATAATACGAATTACGAATACCTACTTATAATCTGTTATATTTATTTAAAAACCATGCTGTTTTGCAAAAAAAATGCAAAATAAACTCTCTTATTCTCATTCAAATGTACATGAAACGAATTTGTGACAAGACGAGCATTGCACAGTAAGCTTTGGAAAACAATGCAAAGTGCATCGAAATCCCAGCCCTACATAATATAGATATTAAAATTTCAAAGTTTCAATAATTTCAAAAGATAATAATAATAATATCAATAAATAAATAAAACACTATATCGTGCGATAATTCAGCCGTTATCACCTGTACGAACATGCAATAAAAACATGTAAATAAATAAAATAATGTACTGTGTATTGTGTTTGATTTCAAAGATCCGATATTATTTTAATGTGTTTTGTTCCTTGAAAATGTAAACTCTTTTTTTTTCAAAATTCGCAATAATTATTCATAAAAAAATATAATTATTAAATTTCCAAATATCTATTTTTGTAAGTTACAACCTACCTGTTCGAAATGAATAAAAAAAAAAAAAAAAAAACCATGGAAATAGTCCATTTGATGAATTATTATAGGCAGTTTCATGAAAAGTGTGTGTGTTATTATATAATACATAATATTATATAACTATTTTTAATCGTTAGATGTAATATTTTAATGTATTGTTGAATAACTATAGTACTCTTTGCAAACAATTCTTTAAAATCTCATTAGTTATTGTATTGTTACATTGTACTGCTGCAAAAATCACATGTTTTTACACTGAATGATTGTATATTCTAAATTGTTATAACTAATATTATCTAATATCTAAGTTATTCCATCGACAGTGCTATTATATTATGGATTTTGAAATTTAGTATTCTTAATAAAAATATTATATAATAAAATATTGTATTAAATCACAATCATTGTGAATAGTGCAAGAATAGGCTCGATTGGCATAATACTTTATGAGATAAATGTTTTATCTAAAATTCTTAGTTTGTACGGTTTAGAGGTTTAGAGGTACCCGGGTATATATTTATTCTTTGTTTTTGCATAATTATTAGTGGCTAGTGATTGAAATTGAAATCCCATTTTTATTCGATCAAAAGAACCTGTTGATCACAGCGTTTTAATTTATAGCTTTGTAAGATCATCAAACCAATTTCAAATTATAGTTTTGACTTTTGATACGAAAGAGTACAATCGGTATACCGCAATTCACTGTAAGCGCACAACCAAATGTGTACTTACTTTTAATTCTATGAAATCCTCTATTGTCTATAACTATTATTATGAAGTAAAAATTAATGAAAACTACCGAGTATATGAGTCGATGAAGAATCAATTATAGTATGAAATACTAACGTCCGGAGTGTGCTACCTGAAAGTGCTCTGACATTACAGCCCTTATCGATAAGAATTTAGAAAAGTTCACTTGTAAGTCACTTGTGATTTAAATTAGGAATTAGATATTATTATGTTTTATGCAGTCATATACAATTGATAATTTTATAAAACACAGTGACATTGTATTTGTTTAAAACTTACTTGTTTATTGGTATTGGAAGTAGGGTTACCAGATCGTGCCTTTAAAAAAAAGAGTACATAATATACAAAACCATACGAGCAATTTGAAAAATCTACTCTCATATTTATTATTTATTTAGTTAACAACTTAACATGACATTTTAAATAGATTTTGAACCACTAGTTGATTGAATATTTTTTGAACGTTTAGACGAAGACAAATGTTGCATTAAGTCAGCTTTGCCTTTATTGGGCCAATGAAACAATTATTATACGACAAATTTTACAATAAGCCTCGTGTTCATTTTCTGTTTTTTTAAACATTGGAAATTCTTTAATTAATTTTTCATTATATTTACATTTTCGGCGAGACATTTTTGATAACCACCAGAGTTTGTTCTGATTAAATTTATGTTTATGATTATGTTATAACTTTATTAGATTGGACGTGTGACATTTCGATATTTCCAGGGTTAATTATGAATAGAAAAAGGCAAAGTTGTAAAATTTACACGAAAAATGTGCAAAAAACTATTTACTTGAAAAAAAAAATTTGAATTTTCAAATAGTGAGGTCGAGGAACTCAACTCTCACACCGGTTTGTGTACAGAAGATTCGGTGAAAATGGTCAAACAATATGAATATATGATCAAACACAATGAAATGAAAAAAATGAGATTTATACAAAACTATATTGTCAAACGAAATGTGATAACGATCAAAATTTTCCATAGAATGTCGTTGGCGAGGGCCAGTACTGTAAAATCGATTTCCTTGCTCAGATAGACATGAAAAATGAGTACGAAATCGATTAAAAGTGTACACTTTTAGCCAAATCGAAAGTTTAATCCGTGGCAAGTGTTCTTCAAGCGCGATAACAAAACAACGCCAAGACGAGTAGTGCGTTTTGAATTTTCGATTTTTAAACTGTGTCGTCGTCGGCACGGATTTCCAGCTCGGTGTGCTGTAAGTCGAAAGCGCAATATTTAAAAGGACTCGATGTAAATCGAACGAGCACAATATATAACAACACAACGTGCGATTCTCGCAATTTCCGAGCCGTCGTCGGCGCGTTTATTTTCTCGCGAAATACTCGTATTTTTCCTCGATCTATAGCAAACGAGCCGACGAAGCAAACGAATCGTCGCTTATCTCGTAATTTTACAATAATATTATTGCGATAATATCAAAACGAGATTATCGAAGTGCAAGCGATTACGCAAGCGGCCGCGACGTTATTTCCGCGATATTTTCGCTGTTGGTCGTGCGATATGTGTGCATTTCGACGATCGAAAAAAAATGAAAATTCCGTAGTTAATCGTCCATAAAAATCGCGTGGTCCCAAACACTCGAGAAAAACCATCGTTAAAAAATATCTCTTTTTTTCCCCATACAATTAGTCGATCTAATTTCGGATTTTTGTTATGTAATTATTATAAACTATTGAAATTCGGTCAGTTGTTGTCGTCGGCCTCTACTATCAGTCGGATTCGTCGGCGATAAAAATGATATTATGTCGATCGGGTTTTGATTAAATCGAGTCTGAAAACTCGCTTTCGTTCACCTTTCGTCGTACAAAAGTAATAATTTTTTTCTCCATATTATCGGAAGTTTAAACGATGATTAATAATTCTCAAGACGCTCGTCTAAACGTAAGTAACCTTTAAACATAAATTTACAATTTTATATCGTGTACTTGTATGTGTATAGACAGTTACCACAGTAAATTATTGGATTTTCGTCGTCAAATCGACAACAATTATTATTTATTACTCGTGCGGCGGCGGTTTTATTAATCTCGCCGAGTGATTAAATATTAATATTTATTCAATTCGAAATTACAAATCGGTCGACAGATTAAGTTTTCCGATCCTTTGTCCCCTATCGTTTTAAGTACTTTTTTTTTTTTTTCACTTACTATTGTGTACCAATAGGTTTATTCGCAGTCGAGGAAATAATGTTATATAGTAATGTTGATTTCAAAACGAGTGTTCATGTTTTATTCCAGAGCAAATGGAAAACTCGTTCTCACAGAGTTCAAGACAAATGGAACACTCTAGCTACTTTTAAAGACGATAAATTCGTTCTGATGAAGTTTAATAATCTGGTAATATTTGTACAGCGTGTTTAAATAATTATTATGTTAGTAAAATTTATCACTTTAAGTGTTGAAACCAATCGAATTTAAATTAATTGAAAAAAAAAAAAAACCACGTCAACGTTTAAGCAATATTATATTATGTTAAATTAAAATTTACATATTATTAATTTAATATTTTGTATTAGTTATTAACTAATAGTTAATATTGCCCGAGGAGCGTATTTCTTAGAAAACCAAATATAAAATTGGTACTCGCCACTTGCATTTATTATGTGCACGATTTCTGTAACCCACTGACGTCTTTATTCGCTCGAATTCAGAACATTTAAATAGATCTAATATTTTCCAAATATTTATGTTTGTTTTTTTTTCGTCGAATTTTCGACATAAATATTGTTGAAAAGTGATTCTGTTCGAGAAAAAAACCACAACTCAAAATTTATAGTTTTTTTGAGAAAAATCGATTTGAAGTTTGGACCTAGGATATTTTGATGAGTTTTTCACTGGTGCGTTTGAAATTTAACACAGTAAATACTTACAATCTCATACTTTACAATATTATTTTTTCAAATATTATGAAATTCACTCTTAAACCGAAAAATTTACACTTGTGGCCATTTACAATTTTTCAAGTAAATGCAAGACTGCACTATCACAAATTATAAAATGCAATACTGCCACAACTCTAAATATTGCTGTTTTGCACTCAACATATCGCACGATAATTAGTTTTTATTCAGTGCAAGAACGCCTGACAAGTCGAAATAAGGCAGTCTTGAATTTCGACTCGAGTGATAATTTGGATAAATTAAAATAAGTACACAGCCATAAAGTAAGTATGGCTCTCTTGCATTGAAAATTTAACTAACATTTAAATAATTCAATACTGACACATCTCTATAGTGGCTAAATGAAAAATGATATTGAATGTGGCGTTATTGCATTTTATAGAGCTTATTTTTCTCTATTCAACAGCAGTAGTCATAACTCAAAATTGATGAATTTCGAGTTGTGGCAGTTTTGTTCTAGGAGTGTAGGTAAATGTTTAAAACTTGTAGTTGTTTCCGTTGTAACAAGCTCTTGTATTGTTAAAAATTAATACATCAATACCAAATACAATTTGTGATTAGTTAATTTCCACTAAGGTATTGAATTATAATTTCAGTTATCAATTATTTATCACCTTACCTGTTTGCCGTTATAAGTGATGTCAAACTGTTTTGGTAAATCGTATTTAATATTGCTTGTACATTATCGTTAACAAAGTTTGCTACCGTTAGGTTAGATTTTTGTTTACGATTGAACCGCCAGACACTTTTAAACTTGTGTGTTTATTTTTTTTTTGATTAGAAACTCAATCATAAATTAATTGCCACATTGGAATCAAGTATGACTTACTATAATTGTGTGTAAATAATAATTTTGAATTTTAATCGGTCTACTTTTATTATACGATTAACAGTTTAGTTGTTTTAATTAAGGATGTCAGTGATCTAGACCGTACTCAACAAACGGATGCGAGTAAAAAACTTCCCCGTTTTGTGGATCCTACGACTGGATATTTGGATTGCGTTGACGTTGTCGACGCGTTTAGAAAAGAACACAAGTCAACGTGAGTTGTGTGAACGATTTTTGCCCTCAGAAATGAAAAAGCTATGGCGGTAATGTTTTTTAGGAACGAACGTTTGGAATTGACCACCGAAGGAGAAAAAGAAACGACGCTTCAGAAATATTATAGATTAAAATTTGAAACTGAAGAATTGGTACAAGAACTTGGTTTTCACAAGGTAATAATATTATTTTGACATTTTTTTTTGAACGATTCTTTTGTTAAACTATATAACGGTAAAATTTTTTCCACTTTAAAGTTAAACTTACATTACATTATAGTTAATTTTGTAAACTTTATGCAAAGGTTTAAGTCGGTTTGAGATATACCTAATTGTATCGATTTAAAAGAAAATAATTGGCCAATAAGTAACCGGCATTTTTTAAAATGTTCAAGCAATATTAACTTATTTTTAAACTTACTTTAAATTTAAAAAAAAAAAATATATATAATAAATCTCACACATTGTTTCGATAAAACGCAGTATATTTTTCCACAAAATCTTGAGATTGAAAATGAGTTTTAATTTTTTTCCACAATCTAGTTTTGGCTAATAAGCATAATTAAATTTTTATAAAAAAAAAAAAAATATATAATATCTATCTGTTATTGTATTTAAAATATTATTTTAAGGACGAGTACAATTATTTCAATGAAAATCTCTGCACTAACATCGGATTAAAAGTACAAAGTATTTTGGGAAAACTAACAAAGTTTAGTGTTGACGGATGTTTTAAACAGTTGAATGATTTAAGAACTTCGGAAATTAACAATTCACAGTAAGTTCGGCAAAAGTCCAGTTGTTTTGGGAAAGTTACACACTCATTCATTCACATTTTATCATTAGAATTATTAATTTTTGTTTAATTATTTTCAGAAACTACATTGCCACTAAATTATTAAATAAAATACTTGGCAATGGTCATGGGGAACATTTTGAGATGATTTCGAGTAACGGTTTTGAAAATTTTACTTCCGAATATTTAAGATCGAGTAGATCAAATAATATCGATCGGTTATCTAAAATAACTCGATTAGAAGCGCGTTTGCAAAAACTGGAAACGGTCGTTGGATCTGAAAAATTAATAATGGTGAGAGACAATTTCAATTGATTTGAAATTATTTTTATTTAATAAACTATCAACAGACGCGTTTAATCTTTTTAAAAATTACTACACCACTGAAAAAGAAACGTTTTTCTAAACGTCATAAACTTTTAAATCTATCTTTTTTGTTGAATTACATTTTCATTCTGTCGATCGTCTAGTCTAGTATGTTTTAAAATTGAAAAAAAATCCCGTGTTCACTTATAATACAACACATCGAACGAATGTAATCGAATCGGAGTGAAATTATTATTTTACATTTTCCCCTCCTTTATAATTTATTGTGTTGTGTGCAGGACGACAGAGCGGTTTTCAACCTTTTTGGGTCCGCGGCTGCTCTTCCTGTTATATGATCTTAGGCCGCCCCGCCGCCGTTACAGAAAACACATTATTTTGAATATCATTTCAGCGTCATAAATCATAATATTATATTTTGCATTCTACAGAAACGGTTGTGTGACCATCAAAATAATGATGGACTGATTGAAGCTATTCTGTCACTGAGGAAGTTGTCCAAAATGAATTTACCCCAAGTGAATGTCATTGAATCCAAAGTTTTTTTTCTACTACCCAAGTTGAGACGAATTTCAATCAAACTAAAGAATCAAAATGTAGAAGCTGAAGAAGACAAGATCAATAAACTCTACGCGACTATTTTGAAAGCAAAAGAGGAATCGCATTTACTATCTAACATTATACAAAGAATGACTACACTGAAGTATTTTCGCTACAAAGGTAATGCGACTTTAAATTGTTAAACCTAAGTAAGGTACTATAATAGACGTACGGTTTTTTTTTTTTTTTATTCAAATCAAATTCGACGTGTAACACCGAAAGGAATTCAGACTACTTCCGCCCGATTGACGTATCAACAAACCGTCGCGATATGGGATAGAGTCAAATAGAAACACGGTTATATTATTATTTTCAAAATAGATTTTCGTTTGCAATAATGTTGTCCTCGACATTTGAAAACTAATTGAATTTTATTTACTCAAACCCGAGTAGAAAAATTATATATTCTAAACGCAATGAAATATAAACATACACCCGTGATGATATTATATTAATTACAGTTTCAAATACATTTCAACTGATTTAAACTATGCATTTGGTAATTTTAAATATTAGTTTATTGAAAACGTTTGTTTCAGCGGAGTTCTTTGATGAAGCAATCAACAGCCTTGGAGATCAGTATTCAGAATCTTCCAAAACTCTAATAAGCAACGAGCTCTTGCTGAACCACATCGAGACGAATATAACTAAAAATACATCCAACGCTGTTTATGATTTGCAATCATTAAATGCTCGAATTGAAGTATTCGATGATCAATTGAAAAATAAAGAAGCGTTTGTACAAGTACAAAGGTAATAGCATTTCATATCGTGTTTAAGTTTATAGTTGAAATAAAAAAAGTAAATAATGTTTCGCGTTCAAACTCCAAATGATCTTGTAAAATAATTACCAATTTAAAAAGTATGAACCGATAAAATTGTATTAATTCAAAAAAAAAAAAGCCGTTTATAACCATATACTTTTGTTAAATATTTATGATAAATCCTGTCGGTTTTTTTTTCTTTTTTTTCCAGTAAGTTATTTAGATTAATTGGGCTTACTTAATCTATTACTCTTAAGGATTTAAACATAAGGCATTAAAAACTTCCATACTCACAAAAAATTATAAATATAGTGTGCTTTATTGAGATTAGAATTACAAAAGAATAGTAAAAATAATATAAATGTATATGAGCTAAAGTGCAGTAAAATTTAATTACAAAAACGTTAATTATAAAATTCACAATAAATTGTCAATAATTTTACCTGTAGAAGATGATTGTTTGACGTTTAGGACAAACTTGTAAACGGTTTTTAATTTGTTCCTAAAAATCGAATAACATAAACGGTTATTTAATAGTCTTAACATTTCAAATTAATATCTGTACATGTGTTGCAATGTATAACAACGTTGTCTAATTTGATAAAATATTTAAACGTCGACAATTTTACTCTTTTTAAATTTTTAAGAAACCATTATAATAAATGTACAACGAAATCCTAAAAATTTGCAAAGGAAACAACTATTTTAAAATGTGAATAATATTAACGCTATTAATATAAACAAGTGATATTAATTAATTTAAATTTTACTCACAATTGTTAACCAATTGAAGTGTTTACCATTTAAAAAAAATTATCAAATTATAAAAACAGACATTATTTAATTGAATGAATTGTATGTACTTACATCCTTTTTTTTAATTCTAATCAAAAAGCGTGCAAAAATCCATGGATAGAATAATTAAGAATTTTCTAAAGCTTTAATGGAACTGAAAAAAAAAAAATCAATTCATTTTTACATATTATTTAATGCGTTATAAACAAAATATAATACAAAATTACCTAGTTTAATATACTACCCATAGGTTTTATTACTTATTTTGAAAATTCTGTTAAATATGGTTACCTATATAATTTAAAAAATGGACCCTTGCCTCAACTACTATAACAGAGTCGAAGATTGAAAACTAAAATGATGTGCATTTTATTCCAGATAAAAATGATCAGATTGCTGACTCAACACTATTCAGCCAACAGGAATGGGTGTAAAATGACAAAACTCAAACTCATAATGGTTATAGTGGTCAGCAACTGTTTAAATAGGGATTAAGAAGTAACCATGTAAAATAAGATATAATAAACGATTGCCTTATTTAATACATTAAAAAAATAACCGACTAACTTCATGATAAACCTCTATGAAAGCCTTCGGACCGAATAAGACATCAAAATTTAAATTTATGACACATTTACCAAATAAACATAAGAACAAAATATCATAAGCTACTCGTTTGTGCTCGTAATACAAACAAATATAAAGATATAAAGATTGAACATTTTAAGAGACATTATTTGTAATTCACAAACACTCCTTGCGTTATGTAAAAATGTAAATAATTAATGGTTTAGTTATTTAAATACTTATTAGAAAAATTGTACGCTCGTCCAAAAACGTAAGCAGTATTGATACTATTGCACGGGCTGGAGGTAGCATATTAAATTAAGCTATTACAAAAATACACAACATATAAATAAAATAATTTAACTTACAAAGCTTGGATACGAAACTCGGGATCATTGTATCTTTTTTGACGAATGTACTCGTTGAAAAACAATTTAATGTTCTTTCTGAGGTATTTAATTGATTCGTCATCATTGCGATACATCGCATACAACGTTTTCCATGAAATCGAGCCAGTGAATAATAAATAAGCAAAGAACTTCACAGCTTTTTGCAATTTAAATATATCGACATTGTAGACAGCAATGGAATTTCCACTTTGAAGCATCAGTTTGGAAAAAAAGTTTTTAAATGTACAGGTTGCCTAAATGCACAAATTATAATAAATAATTAATAAATAGATTAAAAATCTATCAAATTAGAAATGTTTTTCGTCTGTTTTTAATACAGCAGTGTTTCAATAGTAACGCAACCAAAAGTGATTTTTTTTAAATTATCTAGTGGTAATATTTTTTTTTTTTAAATATTTCAAAATAGGCAATTCAATAATTATTGGTAACGTAATAACATTTCAAAGTTTTCATTAATTGAGCAACAAGTAAATCGTTAATATTTCTAAACAATATCATTGCAAACTAAATTGTATTGTTCATTTAAATTATCTATTTCTTTTCAATATAAATTTCCAAACATCAAACTATCAGAAAAGAAACTTGTTTTGTTGCACTTCACTTCCAACATTCACTAGCAAACATTAGCAGACAGTAATTTTATTCGCACATTGAGAATATTTAGACTATTTATTATAACTACTAATATTACTACTTTTTTATTATAACAAATTTTTTACAATTGTATTAGAAAAAAAAATAATTATGAAAGTTATGTTATCTATTATATATAATATAATAAAAGAACATGCCTTTTTTATGTTCTCATTTTTTGACGACGCTATTTAACTTTTTTCCAATTTTTTTTTCACTGAGTTGTTCCAAATACCTTCCCAAGTGTCACCACGTCACCCGATTTTCAAAATTCGACCCCAAAATTTAGGGATTAAAAGAGGCAAAAATGAATAAAAAATAAAAATTTTTACTGCACACGGGCAAAGCCGAGTTATTCAGCTAGTATAATATTATTTATACAACTGCAAAAAATATTATTATTAAAATTTAATTAATTGTAAAATGACAAACAACAATCAAGATCTTTTGTATTACACATAATGTCATAATTTTTACAACTGCACTCTTTTGTGGATGTACTCGGTCTTAAAATAGAATTGCATACATCATGGCCTGCTACATTCTAAACCAGAAGTGGAAGCTTGCCATGATTTAATTTATTCATTGAAATTCAATTATAAAACAACACAATAAAAAGGTATTTCTGGTGTGTTTTTTAGTAGTTAATTTATAAAAAAATGTATTTACCATTTTCTCATGAGCTTGGGGTTACACAAGTAGAAAAACTATAAATATTTATCAATATCATAATGTAAATGTCAACACTCACAAGAGAATGCTTATTTATTTGTACAGTGCAATTATTGTAAACATGCATTAACATTTACCAACGATTTTAGTGAATGCTTTCACTGATCGCCAGTGAATGCTTTCATTCACTGGTGACTGTTAGCATTCACCAACTGCAAAATTTCACACTAACACATATTATGATCCATAAATATTGATATTTTAATGATAAAGAGACATTAAAAATAAAATACTTACTACTTTAATTCCAAAATCATAATCAAATGTTCTCTTATCAGCGCAACAGTATAAAAACATAAGACGAGTTTCAATTTCGCGATCATGATTCATTGATTGAGCAAATGCATTATAACCTATTAGTTGTCTTACAGGTAGCTCGATAATTGATTTCTCATATACAAAATAGTTTTCATACTCTAAATACAAAGAAATACCAGTTAAGTTTATTCTAAAAAAATTAAACTCATTGTTAGAAATAATTAAAATGCATTTAAGAGTAAAATGATAAAATGAGGATTCACTGTTAAATGCGAAAATAGAAAGATTACATATAAATTGTTCATGTATAACCTTCAATAAATATTAAATATTCTAAGTACACTTTAAAATATATAAAACTTAGATGAAAGTACAATAAGATAAACTAAAGCTTAATAATTACTTCTCTTTAGATATTGTCTTTCTGGCGATAAACAAAATAGAGTGATTAATCGATCGACAGGATCATTGATTCTCATCACTTCTCTACGATGAATGTCACTTTCAAATTTATAGTCACTTTCCAATTCACTGTCACTTATTACATCATAATTTGGTAGTTCATCAATTCCAATTGACATAAAATAGTTTTTTTCATTAAGCTCATACTTCGGATCATAGGTAAACATCTCTAAAATTAAACATTCACATTAGAAAATTTAATTTAATTTCAAAATAAATATGATGTATTACCATAATTATAATTTATATTAATATAAGAATCATTTAGAAGATTTAGGCAATGAGTCGTTTGTTCTTGATCCACATCAGAAACTTCATCAGAAAATTCATCAGACTCGAGCACAGTTACAGAAGAAAAATAAAATGAAATTAAATATGAAATTCTCGATTGAACCTGAAACACAAGTAACAACTGTGTTATGTTAACTGTGTTAACAACTTTGTATAACTATTAGAAACCATTAAAAGATTAATTTAACAGAATAACAATATCAAAATGAAAAATTAAATTCCAACATACCCTTATAGATGGATCATCATAATCCATATAATGCTGAAGCATGACTAAACGACATACAATTTCATCTTTATACTTTTTAAACAATTTCACACCACATTGTTGAAAAATATAAATGCACATATCAAGTGAATAATCAGTCGGTGAAGCAGTAAGATACTCAACTAATTCAACAGCCAACTTATGATGACTCTAAATTAAAAAAAAATAAATATTTGTGATTAACTCGATCTCAAAGTACAAATTAATAAAAAAAACTTACAACATTATGATCAATCAAATGTACAATAAATATTAATGATGAAAAACAAACACTGCTATGAAATACTGGACTGAATGAATCCTTGAACTGTATAATACATAAGGTCAAGAGTAATTTTCCAACAGCTGGGACCTAAAAGTATCAACAATGGGTAAGAAATTTTAAATATATATTTTATACAATTATTTACCTTCTCATTAATACCAGCAACCAAAGAAGCATACATACGTGTTTGAATGTAATTTGCATTACGTTGAGCCTCTAAAATATACCTACAGAATATACCTTTTCCTCGTAGAATATTTACTGCCAATAACTCTTTTTTTACAATTTCGACATTTTCATTATCAACTTTTAGAATTGAACTTTTAATAGCTGTTTTTAATATTCCCCAGGCCTTCAACTGGTTCGGAAAGCTAAAATAATCAAATAATTAAATAAATATAGAATAATGATTTGAATGAATAATGCATCGTTTAGACAAAAACGACTAAATAAATTTGGAAATTAGAACTTAAAAGGAACATTTTCGGACCAAGCAGAAATAAGCTGACCCATAGTTTTTTTTTAAATAAAACATTTAATTAGAAGCAAAATAATTTCAGTTATAATAATTTAACACTGGCAATTCCCAAGTCGTAACAATAGAGTGTTATTATATAGAAAGAAATCCAATAACAAAGTTTTATAATATTACATTTGACAGTTAATTTTTTTAACCTAGTTATTCCTTTTTATTTATTACTGATTGACTTATTATTAACACATACAAGTTTTATACAATTGTTTTAATGATATCAAATCTGTATATTAACTGTGACTGTTTTTGAACAATTTAAAAATATGATAAAATTATTTAAAATTTATAGATACAAAATTCACGAGTTATGATAGTGTTCTCATAACAATAATAACTTATTAAATTTTACCAGTGACGATTAATAATAATAATTATGTTTTTATGTGAATTTTCAAGAAGCAAATTTCTTTTTAAATGAAAAATTAATCAAACTATTATTGAAACACTTGTACATGTGAAATAAATTGAGAAAACTGCAAGGAAAACGAACAGCTTTGTAATAAATGATATATAGTTACACAAGATACATACAAAACAATTTTATTATAAATAGATCTGAAAAAACCACATCTGGTAGACATTTTTAAATAATAGGAACCTAACTATGTAACAAAATACCATCCCATGTAATAAACCTCCCCATCAATGTATTAAAAAAAAAAAAACATCTTGCAGTAGTTATTGGAATCTGATGATGAATAATATTATAGAAATAACATTATTTTCATTTAATTCTATCGACACAAAATAATTTAATTTTAATCAAGTACACACAATAGAAATGTAATTTTTTTTCCTTTATATAATTTGTTTTAGAAGTGAGGCCCACCATTCGGTGGTATGTATATGAATTTAAATTAAATAAAAAAAAATGGTACAATTGAGAATAAACACGGAGTGATCTCCCGTGTATTAGGCTGATCAACAGTTTTAAATCCAGGGTATGCCACTGGTTGTATATTGCCATACAGTTAACACTCATCATACTAAAAATTAGAAAAAATATTATTATATTATTTAAAATAGTTACCTTGATGGATTATTAAGATATGCAGATAATATACGTCCAAAATTATTAGAGTAATCCTCGTAATCCTCCGTCAGTACTGCAACTTAAAATATAATTCCAAAACAATGAAATGTGAACTAAAATACATTTTGGAGACACAACAAAAATTGTTTACATTCTATTATGTTTTTTAACATTTTAACTATGAAAGATTGGATGCTTCTAAAATAAAACCAAAAAAAAGGCATCATTTTTAAAATACTTTACCAACAGTTATAACATACTAAATTATGAGTGGTATACAAGTAATGGTGCAACTACTGTTCAAATTAATTGACTTAATAAGACTAAAATATAATACAATATAATATAATGACACATTACCAACTATTACACAAGAGGCGTAAAATTGTAGAAAAACAATAAAAAATAAATCAACCTACGTACAACACAATAAACTAAATATTATATTTAGCACATGCTTTAGTTATTAAAATAAACTCACGATAACATAATTATTAGGGTTAAGTTGGTAAGTTTTGTTGGTGTGAATATTTACAACGGTAAATTATAACATTCACTTTGGTAGCCTTAAAAACCTTAAAACCTTAAAAAAAACCAAAAAAATAAAATAAAATATTTGGTAATTACCAAGAAAATGATGGTATCAAGTGAGTTGAAGAAATCGACTACTATTATACAGCAAAATGTAATCATTTTACATCCAGTTTCCAGTATAAATGGGCAACGAATGAATAGAAAATTTAAGACAACCTGAATAATTACAAATGCGTCACAACTGTACTGGTATTTGAACTGAAGATTATTAATATATTAGTAAGCGCAATAATATATCAATATATCACCAGTGTCACAATTAGGGGGGAGGGGATTAGTAGATAAGGAGAAAAGCTATTTTAGCCCCTCCATATTTTAGAAGTGATTTAAAAAATATTGAAGCCAAGTACTGATGGATCATTTTTTATATACTTTTACAACTCTAACTAGGTAACATTAGGAACTATTTAGTGAAATAAATTGTAAAAGTATTCAGTAGTATCAAGTTTTGCTTTAACATTATTATAAACAATATAAACAGTCAAGGTGTCAAACTGTCAACCATGTGTTACTCTAAGATATTTGATATGTATATCGATTTAAACTTTAAAGCATCGAAAAAGATACAACCAACACTTAAAATTATAATATATTTATTAATAATATTATTGGTTAATAAAATGTTTGTTTACGGCACATAGTACACGGGTAACACATAAATGTTTGCACTTGATATTGTTTTTAGCGGGCGACAGATTTTTTTAATTTGCATGCACAAAAATATGCCGGTGGTTCTATAAGTCTTCGGCCTCCCTACGATTTAAGAGCTAGTTGCGCCACCATATATGGCCAATAGAAGTGTTATTGTTAAAGTCGAACGACACCAGAAAAATGAAAAGTCGTTGAAAGCGTAATGTAACGTGCGAGAACAAAAATGTTACGGAGTGAAAAAATACTCTTGATAATTCCGAGATGAATCGACGATTGAAATCGAGTAAAGTCTTACGTCGTAAATTACCTCAATGAAATGCCTATTTGAATAAATCGAAATCGTACGCGCCAAAAAGTACACTACTAAACCGAAACACGACGACGACGACACACTTGTTGTAGGTGTACGTACGATAGCGCGCGCGCCAGTCCGTCGGTCACAACGGAGACGTAATCCTCGATTTTACCGCAGCAATGAGATTATTATGGAAAAAAAAAACAAAACAAAACAAACAGTACCATTCCCGGAGCAATTCCTAAAGATCATCTCGCGCCGTGGTACCCATCGTCGTCGTGAAGGCATGGCGACGAGCTCGACGTCGTCGTGCGGCTATGAGCGTGTGTGCGTTTGCGTGTGGACGCGCGCGTGTGTGTCCAACGACCCGACGGACGGACGGACGGACGGAGCAGCGAACGCGAACCGCGACGAATAACCGCGTTGAATATCGCGGAGACGGCCGACGCGGACGGAATTGGAACGGATGTAAACGAGAAAACTGCGTGTGGAAAAACAAATGAAAAAAAACCAAACAAAGGAAACAAAGGAAACGCGACAGACGACGGGACGGGACGACGCTAAACAACGACGACGGACGCCATGACGAGTGAACTCGCGCGTCGTGTACGCCGACGCCGCAGCCGACAGTATCGCCGGCGGTACAATCGACGCGAATTCTCCGTCGCGTTGGCCACACTGTGGCGCGCGACCGCCGGCCACGGGGCCGGCCGTCCGTCCGGGACGTGTCGTCGAAAAACCGCGACGTGGCTGCGGCGGCGGCGGCGGATTTTTTTCTCCGTTTTCCGCCGCTGGCGAAGGGGGGGACGCGTTCGAACTGTTCGCTCAGATTTTCGAACCGGTTTCGACCTCGACAGCCGAGACGAATACGAAATGGCCGAATAATGTGCTCGGCCACATCCGACGCCCCGCCGCCGCCGCCGTTCCTCGCCTTGTGCCGACGACGACGATCGTCGTCCCTCCGCCACCTGTGCCCGAATCCGTGCCCGCGGAGCGCGCGTCTGGAAATATTTTTCGAGGTAGTGTGTGTAGGGTAGGATCATTTCTGAAAAAAAAAATAAAATACAGGACAAAAATAATATCCATAATATTTAATATAAATCCATAAGTATTTATTACTCGTACATCGTTTTTTTTTTTTTTTTTTTTGATTTTTAATCGTAAAAAAAAACAATATTTAACAATATTAAAGATTAAAATAATAATATTAAAATACATAAAACTTTTATTTTGAAACGTCACGGCGCGCGGCGGCGGCGGCGGCGGCGCTGCGTCCAACTATCTGGCCGCCCGAATTTCCCCGAAAAACTCCGTTTTTTACACCGAGTGTTTTTGATGAGATATAATACTATACAATACAGTAGAACCTCATCAATCCGGACCTCATTAGTCCGGACTTCGCTTAATCCGGACAGCCGTTTATAATACGTAAATAAGAAATTACGCTAGTTTTACCCGTAGATTAAAATAAACATGAAAACGAGTTCTACAAATTTCCCATAAATGCGGGTTATTGTGTAATAAATTATTGTAAATTTATTGTACAATCGTGTATGTATCTACTATTTTTTTAGGTTTAATAATATATGGTTTAATAAAATATGCAATAAAATTTTTACAAGTTTATAATTTACGATTTTTGGTTATTTTGTTTAATCCGGACTTTCATTAATTCGGACAACCTAGAGCCCCAATTAGTCCGGATGAATGAGGTTCTACTGTAATTATAAATATACTTTTTTTTTTTTTTTTAAGCTTTTACAGTCCGTTTAGAACCTTCGCTGCCTCAACCACATCTTTCCACCTATCTCTGTCTTCACTATCTTCAATCCTTATTAATTCTTCTGAGACTTCCGTGAGATCCGTTTTCACTCTGTCCTCCCATCTTTGTCTTGGTCGGCCCCTAGGTCTTTTACCATTTAATCTTCCAATGAAAATATTTTTTTACGACGAAGTCGTATTTTTAAGGAGTTGCTGCATATTATCCAGTATTAATTTTGTGCAATTTACAGAGGATATAGTAGGTTATGTTTTTTTAGGTTTTTACGTATAGATTATTTATATCGCGTACATTAGATTCTTCGAATAATATTATTTTTGTCTGCATTTTTTATCACACGCAACTCTTGACATAGTGTTTTGGCATTTTTGAAGCCGCAACAGCGTATTGTCGTAGGCACTCTTTGCATAGAAACTCGACGCGTATTTGAACTATTTGCACGATCTATAATTTTCAACGAAATAACCGATAGAGGCGATCTATAAATCTACAGCGGAAATCATGACGATCGAAAACAACAAAAAAACCACCGTCGTCGTTGTAAAACATCATTAATACGAGTATATATTGTATATCTGCGATAAATCGTTTTCATAACAACGCGAAGGCTATTTTCCTTTAATTTCGACGCGCTTCGACGTACATTTTGTAACACTGCGCGGCCGCCGGCCACACGTCGTCGTGTAAACCGGTGATGAATCGTAACCATTGGGGTTTTGGCATAATTCCAAGCAGTGGCGTACCAGCGGGGGGGGTTTTGGGGATAAACCCCCCCCCCCCCGAAATTAATGGATGATTTAATTTATTATGAGAAAACTAAAATATCTAGTACCTGTATATTAATTGTACTGAACTGTACTGTACTTAGGTATAACAAATTATCTGAATTTTCTCAAATTCTGAATTCTGAATTATAAATATTATTAATAGTACAGCTTGTCAGCTTACATTATCTAATGTGGGTACCTACGGGAATATGGGTATTTCCACGAAGATATTGTAGATATGGACGTGGACGATCGGTGTAATAAAAAGTAGTGAAGTGGACGATATTTTTTCAGAAAAAAATAGAAAATTAATGTTCTAAAAAATATAAGTATCTAAATTATTATTTTTTTATTATTATTATTATATAATTTAACATTTTTTTTTTTTATATATATGGTTAAGTAATAATAACATATTTATTAATTATCACATGTCAATGAAAAATAATATCGCGAATAAAAATTAGTAATCTATTAAAATGTACGATATGTTTTGTTTGTTCAGGTGTCACGTGATCTAATATGTTAATTAAAAAAATTAAAACCCCCCCCCCCCAAAGTTCAGGTCTAAGTACGCCACTGATTCCAAGTGTTTCGTCGCGGAACAACGAGGTTTTCTCTACGTAAAAATACGTTGTTCTCATCTATCGGCACGCCTCGCAGGCTGCAAAACCTACTCGTACGTCTCCTCTCCGTGTGTGCGCGAGTGTACAGATGTCGGAGAAATCTACTACTACTGCGTGTGTGTCGACCACGTCGTCGTGACGAGTCGTACATTTTTAAAAACAAACCACCGCGACGAAGTATTCGCTTTTGAATACTTTTCTCGGAAAAAAACAAACAAATTCAAAAAGCGACCAGTCCGAGAGAGTGGCCAACGATCGACCCCGTTCCATTATGTCCGTCGCGTTTTTATCATACTCTCGTCGTGTATAATATAAACTCGTGCAAATGTCGTATATTGTTCGATTGCTTTTGGTTTTGTCGATGTATTCGCGTTTGAGCGACAGTGACGATCCTTAGTAAGTAGAATAAATCTATTTTACCGACGACGATTGAAACTCGATATTTTTTTTATTATTCCATTCATTCCACACGTATTTATTTATATCGCTTTTCCAATACGTTCTTTCGATAAACATCGATTTCGACGACGTTTCACACGGCTCTCGTGTTTTTTTTTTTTTCTTTTCTTTTCAACATTTTAACGCTGTTGTAAAAGTATTGAACAAATGTGAGCAGGATTATCAGAATCTTTTCCGCACAAAAATTTTTTCGATTTCACTTTTCCATGTCAACGAATAAAATGAAATAATGTAATCTTTAGAAGAAACAACAATAATCTTGAAAATAAATTTGGTCGATGGTTGCAGCCGCGTGCTCAAATTTTAAACAAACAAAACCAAGAGGATCGCGATTGTGGCCACCGGGCTAGACAATTAATTATTGTGGTACGCGAGGTCAAACGACGAAAATCGTTGCCCGTTTTTTAGCCGTTCTATTGTTCTAATCGTTGTCCGATTTTGGCGTCCGAAATATTTTTTTATTTCTCTATTTCATCCGTTGTTGTATACGTATGTGAGCATCATTCGTCATAGTAAGTTTTTTTTTAACGAAGCTTGACCGATCGATTTCGTTTGCTCACAAAACCACGCCCTAGAAATTATATTATGTTTTTTCTGAATACAAATTATTGAACTATATCTATTCCGAAAAGAAAAACATCGTCAATATTTCAGTACGGGTTTCTCGTAGCATATTATTTTGTCTCTTTGGTGTATTTATAGAGGTCGTTTTTGAAATTCCTCCCGACAGTTATCGACACGGCTGCGAAAAAAAGACACAAAATTTACGGCACACCACACTGCATGCGCCGGTTTTCGACGAAATCGATTTTGTTTTTGCGTCGTAACTCTAAAAGTATCAACCGTAGAGACTTGAAATTTTCACCGCACGCTTATAGTACAATTTTCAATCGATTTACGCGGTTAGATTTATTTACTCGCGCCACACTCGCATAATGATTTAGACAATGACGTGACGAATAATAATAATAATAATATATAATAATGTGTAACAATGACATATTTAACGAAATATAAAAGTATATCCATAAAACAACGGAGAACAAAAGTAAAAAATGTAAAAAATTGAAAAAAAAATCGCGTCAAAATATCTCTTCCCCGTCATCTCGATTTTGTACGTCGATTGTCACCTCTATTTCGTTCTTCTACTAAAAGACAATTCTCGTTTCACGACTTTGTCGTTTTTATACTCGTAGTCACCGTGGTGCCTATAAGGATTAAAAAATAAAATATATTAAAACAATTTATTATAACTCCAAACAATTGTATAGAATTATTATTGTTTGTATTTATCGGAGTTTTTTTACACTTTGGCCTTTGTATTATAATAATAATATTGTTAAACGGCGAATTTTACTCTCGACAAACGGTAATCAAAAATTCCAAACAATCGTTTTCGCTTAAAATAATTCCGTGAATCACGGTTATGTTCAAATCAGAATAAGACCACCTACGCCTCGTGGCCACGACGAAATCACGTTATATTCGCGCATAAGTTACCATCGCCGACCTGACCGGTTGCCTGCCCCCCACCACAGTCGGCATAACAATTAATTTTCCAACCGATTTGGCGATTCGATTGTTTCGAGGCGCCGGAAGTGGTTTCCGGCCGGCCAGGGGAATCATACGAAATCTCCGACGAGCTCCGACGAGCTCCCGTTATTATTAATTTCAACCGTTTTGAAATGGCAAAGTGTCTTGTTCAATCGATTAGTTACGTCAGATTTATCACGACGTTATCGACTTTTATGTGTCGTATCAATGAAAAAGCTAGTCTAGTATATTATTTCATATCTCGGTGGACACACCGGAAACGTTTCAAAGAAACCAGATCATACTTGAAGCGGTGTTTTTCCGCGTTGTACTCGTGACTCGCGTCTCTACATTCGTATTCGCGGAACCGTCTGTGTTGCGATTTCCAATGCAATTTGTTCCTGGGCGATTTAGATACGATGTCTGAAAAATCGAAAAAAACAACTCATTATTGCCGAAACAATACGCGACAATGTAAATCACCTTTCCTGGAATTATAACTTCGTTTTTTTTCAACGTCGTGTAACACACTGTCCAGACAACTCACTAACGCCTTACTGCTCTCGTGTTTGGCAATTTTAGACTGTTTGATCAACACTATCGCCGTGGCCAAAGTTTCGATAGCACTGGAGAATTCACCGTCGGTCACGTTGGTGATGGCCCGTGCTATAGCTGAGCTGGATACGGTTCTATTTCTAATCAATATCTCTTTTAGTTTTTGAGCCGACATGTCCGTTTTATTGTGCGCACAAGGCGCCGGTGGCGATTCATTCGCGTTATTCGGCTGCTGGTAGTACGCAGTATTCAAGTGCGGGTTGATTAGTATTTGATGAGGATCACCTGATATTTTAAATAATGTGTTCAAAATAAATTCATAAATCGAAAACAATCGCCAAAGTATATACGTAAAAGCATATTATTAATATATAATATATAATGCGAATCGTTCGAGACAAAATACTACCTTGCAACAAATTACACGAACGATTCCGTCGACCGAATCTTAGAGAACCTTGTTTTGTCGTGGGCGGTTTAATCGAGAGCGAAATAGTTTTTTTTTTTTTAAACGGCACGACAACAGGGTAAAAAACACTTTAGAAAATACAATTACCGCGATCCGGGTTAGTAGACGTGTTCAAAAAGTCATAATAATATCCTAGGTGAACCGAATCCGTCGTCGTCCCCTCCGCCAATGGCGGCGGCAGATAGATGTTTTGTTGTGGTTGTTGAGTCGACGCGAATGGAACGTCGGACCCAACGTATTGTCGCTGGACTTGATCGACAGTCTCGGGCGTGTGCTCGTCGATCGGCAAAGGCGACGGACGAAAATTGGGTTTTGAACTGAACTAAAACACAATACGAATTTTGACGCCACGTACGAGTGTATAACGATTTTTCAAAATTATTATTTACGACAATACCGTTTGTTACCATTAAATACGCTTCTCTCGATACGAAAGTAACAACCGGCGATCGTCCGTATAGCTTCTGTTTGGGCAATTTGTTCTGAACCAGCTTTATACTCTGCTCCGAGCTCAACGTAATGACACAAAAGCCTTCCGACTGACCGCTCGTCTGGTTTTCGAAAAAGTCGACATCGATCAAATCCAAGACGCCAATACTCGTCAAACAGTCTGCTAAACATTGGTCGGTCGTCCACTGTAAAAACGTCGCATGTATATTTTTTCAAATGGATAATGTCGACGACATTCAATCAAAGCGCCGCGCCGCGCCGTCTTTATTTGTTTACCCAAGTCAAATTACCAACGTATAGTTGATACGTCTTTGCGTCGCTCGGTGTGTTTTTTTCCTGATCGTCGGTCGTGCACGGATTCCGTTGAACGTTTTCGTTTGATAACTTGTCGACGTCCGACTGGTCGGTCTGAGCCAAATCATCGGATTCGAATAGGATGTCGTCGTATAGATTCAGATCGCAGTTCAGAAATTCTTCCTGATATAACAATGGACGGGGAACGAAATATCGAATTAAACAAGTTCTGACGATAATAATACAAAATTGAAATGGCGTTTTATCGATGAACCGCGATGTCGTCAGTTTTCAACAGAGCTTTTATCCAACCAAAAATTATCTGACGAAATTTTTTTCCAAAATTTTCTCAACAATTTCAAATGTCTATAAATACTTGGTAGAAAAAAAAGTCGAAATATTGGGAAAATTATACATTTTCTCCGGAGAATGGTAGTATTCGTACGTATTTTGTCGGGTTTTTTCTTTTTTTTATTATTCGTAATTTTTGGTCAGATTTTCGTATTATTTCAAAAACTGTAGAGTGAAATTTAAAATTAAAACATCGACTATATATTATATAAAATTCGGTGTACGAAACCATTTTGTAGGTCAATGACTGGACCGAGTGTTCACACACACACGCGCGCGCGCGCGCGCGCACATTTTTCGTTTCACTCGGAATTTAAAACTGTTGAAAAATGGAATTACGTTTTTTTTTTAAATTTTTCTACAATTAATTACACGCGTAAGTAATTTCGAATAGTGACGCGTTTACGAGTGAGGCGATCGTCCTGAATCCTCATCACTCCGAATTCGGAGTAGAACGACGAGGAGTGCGTATAATAATTCCTTTAAACGCGTCGGTTATTGCTCGACAACTAAATAAATAGGTGTACCTACCTCGGACTGAGAGCACTCATAATCGAGATGAATCTCGTCGTCGTTCATTTCGTTATTTTTCACTACGTCGTTCGTTATTTCCATTTCGCCTTTCACTTCTCGATTTTAGACCGTCGCAGTCTCGCACGGGCACACACAGTCGTCAATCACACGGAGAACGAGCCCGTCAGCGAGCGCACGCATAGAGTTATGATTAATAATTATTATGCGTCACGAAATGACGAGTGAGCACTTGGTTGGTGACACTGCGGCCAGAGAATATAATAATATTATGTAGATATACGCGAGGTCAATGATTGGCCGCTATGTATTTTCGTTTTGGTCACTGAAAAACACTTTTACATTTTAGGTATTTGCACTAAACCGAGCAATGGTCGAGTTAACATTAAAAATGTTTATGAGTTTTTTCAACTACAAACAATAATATTATGCAGATTTTTACGCGATTTCCTCGGGCTTTGTTGCAAATTTTACATTTCAAATAAAAAAACAATCGTGGCCACAGATTTTTTTAGATTTTTCTACGCAAGAATTAACGATATTCGAAAATTTGTTTTAAATTACATTTTCAACATTTTCTAGTCCGGCTCGACAATCATTTCATCGACGTTTCTAAAAAACATAAAATGTAAATACTTAACAATTTTTCACCAAAAGTCACAATACAATACATGTAATTTACCCGAAATATCTCATATGTGTTTTAAAAATTATTCGTCATTAGTCTAGAGCCCGGATTTATATGCATTTAAAAAGTGTCAAATATGATGGAAATATGCAAAGAAAAAGTGGTTAAATATGCAATTATATACATTATGTTACACTTAATAAAATGTGTTTTTTTTTTTAAAACCACACTTTTACATCAAAAACAAAATAAATTATTATTATATCCACATTGCAAATCATTTAAATCAATCTAATTCTTTTAGAAAACTTATCAAAACCAAAATAACAAACCTTATATAAATATTTTAAACATTTACAATCTAAATTTTAAAATTTGTCAGGACAGCACTTAAAATTAAAATATGTGATTTTTTGTTATTAATACAATAATACCTATCATATCTATTCGTGCTCCGATCTCATTACAGTAATAAGGTAATTACTAAATCGATTGCAAATTCAAACAGATAATTTATTAAAAACCAATTAAACATGCATTTATGAACAATTATGCAATACCCTCGAAATATGCAAAATATGCAATATAAAATTCGGTGTGATATGAATCGGTGGGACATTTTAAACCCCCGTAGACGTGCATAATATACACTTAGTACAAACATGCAAATGCATATAAATCCGGGCTCTAGTCATTACAATTAGTAATGAAAATCGTTGCGAATTATGTTAAATCATACTGTTTATATACCGACGCATAAACACCAGTATCGTGTACACACGCACACACACCGGAGTTTCACGGCCGTGGCGTGAAGGTCAAAAAACTCGGAAGAAAAGAAATAAATTCCAGACCGAAACTATCTTAATACTTGGCCTGCACGATATTTTATCACTACCAACACAATATAATATTGTGCTGGCCAAGTGTGTTTTTTATACTTCGTTCAGACACCGGCCAAATCGAGATAGAAATATGGAATAATATCAACAAAAGGACCGTGTTGCTCGTGAAAGTAAGAGAATGAATCAAGCGAGGTCACGGACGCCACGCGCGCGAATTAGGTTGCCGACGATTAACTCCTTAAACAGGTGGCCCGAGCTACCGAAAACGAATCGAATACGCACCGAACCGAATCGAACCGTATAAGTGTGAAACGAGCCTTAGGGATTCGTTGTGGGGATCCACAGGGGGCTTGATGAATTGCCTGCTCGAAATATCCGAGGAAACTGGTAAGTTTATTTTCGAAAAAAAAAAACACATTTTTATATACATACTTAAAACCTAGTCTCATTGTTTTGTAAGTCTCGCGTCAATAGTAGGACAAACTATTTACAGTTCTGTATTCAAACAAAAGCAAGCGAATTCCCATCTCGTTTCTAAACGTATTATTATTTGTATCTATTCGTCTACAAATATTCAACATACGTTGATATTATCATCGATTGAACTGAATTTTCACAAGTAGTAAAATAACAAGTACTGAAACGCCAGTAGTTTATAATATCAATATTTTGTACAAATTACAGCATTAAAAGTCTTACCATACGTGTATTTCTGCATAGAGCTGTACGAAATTCCTCCGAAAATAGTGTTATAAAATAGTGTTTTTATAAAAAAAAAGTTATTCGTTTTATTCATTCCCTTTTATTCGTCATCGTCACATAAATAATAGAATAATTACATATACATATATAATATAATTTGATAAACCGATAGATAATAAAAAAAAAAAAAATGTGCACATAGCAACAGTCTCTCTTTTACAAAATACTCGTGCACATTCGAAAGTACCGTCTGCAATTATTATCTAAACGAGTATGTGTTGTAATTAAAAAAAATGAAAAAAAAAAAAAAAAACGAAAGAAAGAATACAGTTAAAATTCAACGGTTTACATTAATACAAATGTGTGTGTGTGTGTGTGTGTGTGTGTGTGTGTGTGTGTGTCGGTATGTACGTAAAACATTATTTAAACGAAATAATAATAAAACTACTTACGACGATTTCAGTATGATGCCGTACCGGCGATATAAATAAATAAATTAATAAAACATATTGGTCCAAACGCGATACAAATGTTTGTGATAACTGATAAATATTATATAACAATGAGTACTACGAAATATAAACTAGTTTATATAATATTATACTACATATTAAAATTAAAAAAGTGAATAGTATTCAAATACGCACTTGTGTCAGAGATTATTCTTCAATATTATAATATATAAAATATTATACGTATAAATATAATGTACACATGTCACGTTGAATATAATAATAATAATGATAAATTGGTGGGGAGCATACATGATAATTATTATTAAATTCAACAGTGTGTTCGAAGCTCACACACGAGGATGGGCAAAGACACATCACAATGGCTAACATCGTAACAATTATTAACTAACAATTAAATTAATAATAATTATTGGTTAACACGAAAACACACTCCAGTGGACTATATATATATATATATATATATATACATTATAATTAATAGCATGGAGTGTATCGAATGGTCAAATTATAATTAAATAAAAACAAAGAAATTAAACGTAAAAACGAAACAACGGTCGGGGGTGAATGGAAAATGTTTTTTTTATTAAAAATAAAAGAAAAGAAGCAAAGGATAAAAACTAAAAACCATTAAAATATTTCGAGGTCAAAATATATATATAGAACACTACTTTTTACACTTTTTTTTCTTACCGCCTACTACACTACTACTGGTGGTGGTGGTGGTGGTCTCGACGACGTCGGCATAGCATACGGGATCGTCCAAGAACTCCAGTTCGCCACCTTCGACGAACCGTACAAACGATGTCGGCTGCGAGGGCTTGTCCATTTCATTACCGCTCGTGCGATTGTCGTTGAAATCGATCAGCATCGGCGGCGTGCCGCCGTCAGGGCTGAACCTCTTTGCCTTGCCGGCAGTTGTGCAGTTGTCCCCATCGGCGTCGCCGCACTCGCTACCGCGATCCTTGAATACGAAAAACGGCTCCTCTTCGTCCGCAACGTTGACCGCCCCGTTGCCTGCGTTGCCGGCGGCGGCGGTGGCGGCGGCGGCGGCGGCGGCGGCGATTCCTTTCTCTTCGTTTTCACGTCGTCGCTGACTGTTAACGACCCGCTTGCCGTGGAATTCCACGTGGTCGGCGGGATTCAACCCGTCGGTCAGAGTGTTATCCTTTCCGTTGGTCGGGGTGGCGGCCAGCGACGCCAGCACCACGCCGGTCGATCGCAAAAAATGGACGCGAGTGTGTTCGGTCAGGTCGAACTCCCATTGCGTGCGGTAACTACAGAATCGGCACGCGAGTTTCCATTGGCGTTTCTTCGACGTCGACGACGAGCTGCCGGTAGAATTGCGCACTACTTGGACGTCTAGGTGGTGCACGATGTGCCGGTCCAGCTGGGCACGCAGGCTACACTGGTACGGACAGTGAGTGCATCGGAACAAGGCGAACGATTCGCCGCCGCCGGTGCCTTCTTTGCCCGCTCCGGTCGACCCGTAGGCGGCGTTCAGCTCGTACGCCGTTTGCCGGTCGGATATTTCATTCCGGAACTTTGTGTCCCGCGGCTGGAGGGCTACAGTCGGATTGTTATTCACGACGGTCGCGGCGACGGTCGCGGCGACGGTCGCGGCGACGCTCGGCCGTTTGCGACGAGAGTTGGACGCCTCCTCTTGGGCGGCAAACGTTTCGGCTCGGCTGGCCGCCTGCTCGTGGTTCTTCCTAATCTCGGCGTCGCGCGCGTGCTTACGTTGGTGTTGCACATAGTTGGCCGTATATCGGACGGAATAATCGCACTTGTCGCACTGATACTTGTCTCGGGCTCCGTGCAAGGTCAGGTGCACGGCGTATTGATTGCGCTTGTCGAACGCCGACGGGCATTTCGGGCACTTGTAACGCTTAGGCCGGGAGACGCCGTTTTTCACCGTAGTCGGATAATAGAAGGACGGGTTGCCCAACATGATCGGCCCGAACTCGGGGTCCAACTCTTCGTTTTTGTCCGGCGACGCGTTGTTGTCGTTATCGTCGTCGGTAGTGTTTGGTGCTGCAGACGGCGGCGGCGGCGGCGGCAATAACGGAGTTTCCGACGACGGCGGCGGTAACGGAGCGTCCGACGACGGCGGCGGTAACGGAGCGTCCGACGACGGCGGCGGTAACGGAGCGTCCGACGACGGCGGCGGTAACGGAGCGTCCGACGTAATGGGGTCGGCGACATTTGCAGTCTCGTCCGTTGTTTCCTTTAAATATATCACTATTTTCGCCTTTTTTCTCGCAGGCAAATCTCGGTGCACAGACTCGTGCCGCACCAAGTTTCCGTAAGTGCTCACGGCGTAGTCACAACGTCGACAATGGTGTCGCCCTGGACCACCGTGCAACGTTTTGTGATATTGCAGAGCGGACGCTTTAAAGAACCGCCCGGGACATAGGTCGCACTTGAATTGCCTGCCGTCATATGGTTTTGTCGTTTTGGCCGCATCACTGGAAGACTTGTGTCTGGTGGCCGCGACGGTTCTCGGAGGTGGAAAAATTTTCGCGTCGGCCGCGTCGGCCGCGTCGACGGCCACGCCAATAGTTTCCGATCGACGTCGTCGTTTTGTCACTTCGGAGTGTTCTTCGTTTTCGTGTGACGACAGCGGTTTCGTTTTGACGTCAGGCTCGGAATGTCTTAACCGCTTAGCTCGCGGATGTTGCCGGTCGTCGGAATCAAATGACTCCCCTTTTACTTCATTGGTTACATCCTCTATCGATTCAGACGGTGACCAAGATCGTACGATTTGAGGAGGAGAATCGCCGATCACCGATGCGGGGTATTGAGAGTACATAGGTCGCGGGAATTGTTGACTGACCAGGTACCCAGAGGAGATTAACTCGTCCGTACGTTGCGAATACTCGTCGCGGTGCACGGCTTCGTGGCGTTCCACGTGGGCTCGAGCCCGTGCCGTGAACGAACAACATTCGCATGAAAATCGCCAGTGCCGAAACTTGTGGAGTCGTATGTGGCACCAGAGGTCGTTATGAAAGAAAAATCTGGCAGGGCAAAACGAACAAAACTTAATTTCGAGAAGATCCAGTTCTGTGTATTTGGTATCGTCTTGGGTCTCATTGTCGCCGGACGGCGTCGGGCTCATGCGGCCGCCTTCGTAATCCTTGTCGACCAATAAATCGTGTTCCAGCCCTAGGACGAGTTCGAGTGCCTGCATTTGCATCGAGTCCGAAACAGTCACGTCATAAAAACCGACCGTGCCGGAGCCGTAGGTGGTCGAGTGCACCTTGGTGTGCGACGCCAAGACACCGGCGTTGTTGCACACGTACGTGCACCGTTTGCACGGATGTAGTGGGTTCTGCGTAGCCATCGTACTGCCTGCGGAACGTTGCTGCTGTTGTCTGTGATGTACATGGTCCGGATGATCCGAGTGCATGCGCTCATGCTCAAGCGTGTTGTGCCGCCGGCGATTAGTGTGCGGACAGTACCGGCATTTGTAGACTTTCGAAAACGACGGGGTGATGTCCTTGTTATAAAACCACACCATGGGCGGCCCGCTGATGTCGTCTGGTTCCACCACCGCACCAGGCGCCTTGTTTTTCGCCAGTTTGCCAGAAAGCTTTACAATCATGTCCCTCTGGCCGGCTCGTACAATAGAATCTTCGGGATATTGGAGCTCGGCTTCCTCGACAAGGTGCCCATACCGGTAATGGTTGTACAACACCGCGGCTTTGGTCACATTGAACACGCACTGCGCACAGTTGTATAAGGCACCTCGTTTGGCGTGTAGTTGCTTATGCGCTTTTATGTCTTTTTTGTTGGTTGAGAAGTACCAACAGTCATTGCAATCGTACACAATATGTTTACCGTAGGAAAATACAACGGTGCCTCTGCATTCAGACTCTTCATTATTGGTGTCGGTCTAAAATGTAAAAAAATATTACGTTATAATAATAATAATAATTTAAATGTTTATAAATTGTTAAGAACTTTGACAGCCTGATTACCAATTGATTTGCGAAAATATATTTTTTATTTATTATAATCGCCAAGTTTAAAACTACGAGACATTTTAGTAGAAAGTATAAGCTGTTTAGAGATATACATTTGACTGACTGAAACTTAAACGTGCGTTACTAATTAATTATTTAAAAAACGATGAGAAAAAAGACCACTGTATCAAAATCACCGAGTTAGATTGCAAAAAAGAAATTCAATTACATTTATGAACATTTTGATGGTGAACACTCGAGTATTATAATTGTACAGCAATAGCAGTGGTAACGAATGGCCAAATTACACTTACTTCAATTTCAGTATTTACTGGGTCGGATTTGCTTGCTTCGTCGGTTTTGCTCGCCACGTCGGTTATGATTATAACTTCTTCGTTCTCTTCACGTTCCCCGCTACCACTGTGATTCATTATAACGTTATTGTTCTTTTTGTCAGGAGAGACGCCGGAGAGACTTATTATCTCTGGGCTCTTGCTCGGTGTTTCCGACGTGTCCAACGTTGTTTCGCCCACGTTATCGCCGAAATCGGGGTTGCACTCGACCGTTTCAACTAAAACGACGTCATCGTCATTGGTTTCGAATACTGATTCCATGTGGGTTGTCGTCGTCGTCGTCGTATCGTCACCGCTGTCGCGATCGAATATCTCTATTTTATCTGAAGTATCGTTACTACTACCGTTCTCGTCGACTCTTTCGGAGTTCGCCTGCGCGTCTTCGTCGTTCGAATTCGATTCGTCTCGCGGCTCGTTTTGGTAATTGGTATTGACACTGCCGTCGTCCATTTCGTGTGCAAATATCATGTGATCCAACATGGCTCTGAGTGAAAAAAACCAAATAAATTTTTATTAGTTTCATCGTGAAATTTCAATGGTCATTTCGACGCGATCGAATTATCAACCGGGTTATATATTATAATTAGGGCTCGGATGTTTATGAAATTGCATATTTTTTTCTATTTATCCAATTTATTACTAACCTGGATACAAATTTCATTCATGTTCTACTGAATAAAATAATACTATTTTTATTTTGCATATTTTTGCATATTTAGTGGTTTTGTATTTTAAATGCATAATTTTGGATTTTAAGAATATAAATGCATATTTCAAGACAATTTAACGTAAAATATTAATAATGTTCCTTATTAGGTATTTTTATATCGTGCTTGTCTGGAATATTTATACGTTACAAAAATTTACTTTCCGATAACAGACGCAGCTACAAGTTTGATCAAATTAAAAAAACTATTGTATCACAGTGTAACGCTGATAATTTAAGAATGTAATAAAATGATAATATTTAGTCACTAATAAATAATAAAAAATAATATAAATTAAAGTTAATAAAACGCTATGTAAATTTAAGAAATGTATTTTAAATTGTAGTAAAAAAAATTAATATATAAAAATAACTACTGGGTAATAAAAATATAATATTTTTGTTTTATGAATCGTTATAAATTTTTTTGTGCATATTTTGGTGTTTTTATTGACTGAAAATGCATATTTTATCATTTTTAGCGCATATTTTGTTTGCATATTTCGTAATTTTTTAGTGCATAAATGCATGCATATTACAGTAGTTTTAAGTGCATAAACACCCGAGCCCTAATTATAATATAGTTATCGTTTGAAAAAATGTAAATTTTCAACTTACTTTTTTTCTTCCGACCAAAACGGACAATATTCGCATCGGTACTTGGTCTCCTCGGGAATGTGGGTGCGTTGCATGTGTTCTTTTAGTTGGCCCGGACTACTGGCGGTCACGTCGCACAGAGGACACGACAAAAAGTTTTCGTCATCTGGCGGAACAAAACGTAAACGGATTTGTGTAAAACAAAACGTGCGCCCGTATTAAAAACACGTCGTCGGGTTTTCCGTTCCCACGACGACTTACCGTAGAGCATTTGCGACTTCGGATTGGTGGACAACTGCAACAGCGGGTCAGTAGTGTTCCCGGTCGTGGGCGTCTTGGTTTTTCGGCGGTCGGTTGTCGGCGTCTTTTGTTCGCCGGTCTCCTTTGGTTGTTCCTTCGATTTTTTCACTTCGACCTAAACAAAAAAAAACACACCGTTATAGCATGGTAATTTGTACGACACATCGACACCCGGCGACCGACAAACACCGGGTAAATACCGTACGAATACTGTACACCGACGCGACGGTATGACGCGATCCGCGCTTGACCGATCGATTGGTTTCGTTGATGATATTTCATCACGTTTTTATTAAATCGTCGCATATTTATATCGAAAATAATTAATCGAAATAAAATATGTTTTTGTAGAAAAATTTTACTCGACCAGTCGACAAGTCCCCGGAAGCGTTTAGAAATAAATGTTCAACTCCACGCGACAAAATATCGAAGTAGACGCGATTCAATAAAGCGGAATTATTGGGGAAAAAAAGAGAGACGAAAATAACTCTTTTTTTTTTTTCACATTGCCGATAGACGTGCATAATACAATGATTTAAAATTGAAAATCGAATACCCGACATGGTAAATAATAATTAATAATATATGACATGGTATAACAAGTCGCGTTTTTTTTTTTTTTCCCATTGATTTTTCGAATAACGAGAGGAAAAAATTGTCATTTCTTTCTCCGGAACGAGATACGCGTATTTTCATAATGCGCTCTATAAACGTTTCAAAGAGGATACTTGGAAAAAATCGTTGTTTACAGAAAAACACGAAAAACAAACGAGAACGACGATGAGATAATATACATTATTAAAGGAATAAAAGTTACGTAATAAAAATAGTAAATTTAAAAAATATTATACGGTGAGATTTTTTTTCTTGTAGATTTTCCGAACGATCGGTTTTCGAAGGGAAAAAGTCACCGGAAACATTATCGACGACTGCATATTTTATACGCTCTCGCGTGTGCCAGGTCTCGAAAGTTGGTCGGACGTTATTATCGGTTTTTTTTTTCAGAATCCGGGCAGCACGCGGACAACAGATGGGGCGTGCAGTAAAATAACAGTCTCGCACAAAAAGCAGTAAAAAAAAAAAAAAACCGATAACGATTGTACGCGAAACAACACTATACGTATTATCGACGCGCGAGAGGACGTTATTGCGTCGGAATGTTTGTAAACTGGAAGTTCTGGACCGCGTGCGATCCGCATTATCGCGACGTGCACGAAAAATAATATCGCGAGTGAAAACAAATGTCGTTCGCGCACTTCGAGACGGACACGTGTTATACCCGATCGTCGTCGTGATATAATATACGTAGGTAGTATGATTGACGCGTTATAAAACCTACTAATGCGATATAAATACGTATTTATTCGAGAAGATAATGGGCGCCGCCGCCGTATTATAATAATCAACGACCTTATTATTACTTGTAATAATACTCGTCGAACTCTGAGATGGCGTTAGATTTACGCACAGATGACTAAAAATAAATTTAAGGCGCCGAGAAAAAAAAACGAACCTTTTGATCGATTGAAAACGACAACGACAACGTGGCGGCGAGCGAGAACTTTATTCAACACACACCAATAATAGGACCATTATTTAACAGGCTATATTATTATTGTAGAAATAGTACGCACGAAAAGTAATCCTTGGCAGGACCGGAGAACGAAAGAGGCCCGGGCGTACAAGAAGTGAAGGAATTCTATACGGTATAAATAAAATACAATCGGGTCAAGTATAATAGAGTAAACGCGAGCGGCGGCGCGCGGCTTATCATCGATAATATTATTTAATAATTTCGTCAGTTATCCAATAACGATTTCTACTGCACGCTTTGACGTCGTGTAAAGCGGGTGGAAATACTATTGAAATACGAAATCGTATTGGGCACCTACTCGTAAAAAAAAAATTTTCGCCATCTCGATCAGCTCGTACGAGTATAATAATATCGTATACTAATCCGGAGAGTATCTCACGAGTCGTCACGAGACGAATAACATGGAAAAAAAAATCAAAACTTTTAAACTTTTTTTTTTTTTTTATCGCACCGGTCCCGTCCAGTCCTGGTCGACAATATCGAAACGACACCGCTCCTGCATAGTGTCGCGCGATAAAAATATAAAATCGACCTACTTGTCCGTCGTGATGGCTTTTCGTGGTGTTTTCGGCGTCCGCTTGCTGCGAAGGACCCGGCTTAGAGCCGCCCGGACTGTTCGAGCCAAGGCTGTCGCCGAATTCACCTCTCCTGTAGTGCGCCTTGACGTGGTTCAAAACGACCAACCGTTCGCAGTGCCTGCGAGACGAGAAAATAAAAAATTATTAATCCACGACGAAAATTTCATTAATAATCATTATTATTCTTTTCTACGTAAGTGATTTGCACGAATATGCTCGAGTTTGTAAGACTCGAATGAAAATAAAAAAACCGGACCGTAGAAGGATATTTCCTCACTCAATAACAGGGTTTTTTTTTCTGCCTCTCGTAATTTAATAACGAGATTTCGTGCGGTCAAAACGTCAAACTGAAATTTCGCTCGCTTTATGGATTTTTTTCCACTAATTTTCCACCGATATGAAATTAATATAATATACCGATGATATAACAATAATTATATAGAAACTCAATAATGAAAAGAAAAAAAAAGTGATTTCGTGCAAGTCGATCATCATGGGTAAAGTATAGAGTACAGAGGTTCCCAAACTGTGGGTCGCGATTATATTTTTAGCGAGTCGCGTTAAGTTTTCTTAAAATACGTACATTTTTTTTTTTTATTAATATTCGATTATTACTTTTTCTCGGTAAACTAATAAATTCGTTTTTTTCGCCCCGTGCTATTGTACAATTATTATTACTACGGACTCAAATGGTCGAATAAAAATTATTTGAAAATTTAAAAGTAAAATTTATTTTATCTTTATAGATATTATGTATGTTTTAATCGTTATGTTTTTTCGTCGCGAGCAACCGAGCAAAAAACCGAAGAAAATGGTCGTCGATTATCGCGAAAATTATTAAAAAATAATTGGTCGTATGGTAAAAATTTCGGGAACCTCCGAGTACGATTCCCAGTAGAAAAAAGTGGGAATATAACACTACTGTGGACTGTGCGTTTTACCGCGAAATAATAATAATAATAACTAGGCATGAGAAGTTATAGGATTTGCATATTTTTTTCTATTTATAGCTAGGTGAGCTAAAAATCTGTTCTATAACCTAATGAATTGAAATTTTGCATATTTTTACATACATTCGATAGTCTTCTTAAAAGTTGCATATTCATGTTTTTTTTTTTTTTTTTTGTGCATAAAAATGCATATTTAGTAAAATTATGTGGATTTTACATACAATTGACATGAAAAATTGATTATTTTATGGAATTTTATATGTTTGTAGCTTGTAATCAATAAAATAAAAATGCAGATGGCAAATTTGACAATAATAATTGTAGAATTATCAATGTAAAGGTCCGGCGGTTTACCTGAAAAAGCATTTTTTGCACTTCCACACGGTCTTGCTTCGGTTGTCGCCGCCGGCCGTCGGCGACGGGTTCGCGGCGGTGGCGGCGGCGGCGGCGTCGTCGTCGGCGGCCTTGGCGATTTTGTTTTGCTGCCGCCGCTTTTGCTGTTCCTGCAGTCGCAGGTCCTGTTGCAGTTGCAGCTGTAGCTTCTGCAGCTTCTTTTGCTCCTTTTGCTGCTGCTGCTGCTGCTGCTGCTGCAGCTGCCGTAGCTCCAGCTGCGTCGGCGGATTTTTGTTCCAGCTGGCCATCAACGAACTGGCCGGCAACATACCTTTGGCCACGGCCGTCCTGGCTATGGCCGCGGCGGCAATGGCCTCGTGCTTGTTCATGTGCATCCTGCCGCCGCCGTACGACGGGATGCCGGACGCCGCGGCGCCCTGCCTGCGCTTCCTGGCCCCGCCGCCGCCGCCGCCGCCGCCCACGGACTTCCTGCTGGTCACGCCCTTGCCGTCCTCGCAATCGCCCCCGGCCGCCTTGTCCGCGCCGTCCGCCACGTCCATCTCCATGACGGTCAGGTACCGGTTGTACTTGCTGTAGTTCCGGCGCCCCGTCTCGTCCGTCATCAGCACCTTGGCGCCCTGGTGCGAGCTGGACGCGGCGGCCGTCGCCTCGTCCGCGCCCGCCCGCCGGACCGACTTGAGCCGTATGTGCTTGGTGATGTCCCAGCGCCAGTTGGACCGGTACGCGCAGCACGAACACTCGAACGGCTTCCGGTTCAGGTGGCCGACGATGTGCACGTGGAACCGCGACGCGGTGGCCGCCCAGAACGTGCAGTGAGGGCATTTGAACACCTGCGGCGAGACACACACATATGTACATTGTACAACAAAAAACACATCGTAAATATTATCAGTTTAGGGCCCGGATTTTTATGGAAAAACTAGCTGAATACTACCCGGCTTCGCCCGTGTGGTGCAGTATAACTTTTTATTTTATCAGTTTTTTTTTCATTTTTACCCCTTTTAACTCCAGTAGGTGTCGAATTTAGGAAAATCCTTTCCCATGGGGTCTCCACTATATAAAACGAAACTGCTGACAAAATTTGATACCACAAAGCTCCAGTGACTCAGGATTTTTTCCATTTTTACCCCTTTTAACCCCCTTAGGGTTAATTTTCTTAATAATTATCTCCGTAAAAACCATCCTCGTACTTCAAGGAATATTATAAAAAAAGAATTAGCGAAATCGGTTCAGGGGTTGTTGAGTTATGCGCTTACAACACATTTTGCGATCCATTTTTATATATAATAGATTATTGTTAAATAATATGCACACATATTAATTATGCACTCGAAAATTCAAAAATATGCAAAAAAAAAATTCTTTATTGTGCGTTGAAAATAAAATGAACATCTTAAAACAATTAAAAAATATATATTATGTGAAAAAAATAGATTAAATAGATTAAAAAAATGCGAAATTAATAAAAAAAAAATGTAATATTTATTTTGAAACGAGTACCAACAGGAGGTTACGAAATGTCTTTTTATATTTTCAAATTCGAAATTTCTACGGTTGTCACGTAACATAGATTTGTATTTTGAAAAACTTCTTTCCATGTCACAAGACACGAATAGGTGCATACTTAAAACAAGAAATGTCTTCAGGTGTCAACTCTTCGATTTTTCTATTTGTAAAATAGTTTCTGTGATGCATTGAAAATTGGCTAATATAACTGCAAGTTCATTTTTTATTGAATTGTCAACAAATCATCAACTATTCATAAAAAACGCAACTTTTATGCAATTATATAGAAATATGCAATTAATGCAAAAATATGCAAAAAAAAATATTGATAGCAGAATCTACCGTATTACGAAACGTCAATATATTTAATCAGAATTTCTATAAGTCAAATGTAGAAGAATATATGCGTTTGCATAAAAATCCGGGCCCTAATTATCACACAGCTACGAAGATCCCATGATGAAAACAAACGAGATTGTTATGAAAGGAC